>CM069598.1:20195437-20795437 GCA_035771175.1 Paratinospora sagittata
GAAGATTGATGTTGTGCCAAATGTACAGCAGGAGTGTTTGAAGAATCAAGCTCCTTAAGATGCCTCTCAATTCTGATTTCTTGTGCTAATAAGAGAGATTCGATCTCTGAGACTAAATAGCTATCGGATCTGGAATTAACGGACATAATGAATGGATCATAGTTCATAGGTAAGCCTTCAAAGATCACTTCAATATGATCCCTAGGAGAAAACACATATCCAACAGAAGCCAATTGATCAACAAGTGTTTTGATCTTCATTAGATACTCATTAACATGTGAATCTCCTTTCTTTGTGTTTTGCAACTTTATCTTTAACTGTGAAATCTTGGCTTGAGTCTGTGTGGTGAAGTAAGTTTCAAGAATCTTCCACACTTGAGATGATGTCTCACAACCAACCAATCTAGTTAGAATAGACGAAGACATTGAAGAAAGTAACTAAGAAAAAAGAAGTTGATCTTGCTGATCCCAATTAAGAAAATCTGGATTCACAACACCTTGAATCCTGTCTTGTTCAGAGAGAATGTTCAATGGAGACTGCACATTATCAGCAATGAAATTTTGTAGCTTATGTCCTCTGATCGCGACTGAAACTTGCTGCTTGTCGCCAGTTAAAGAAATCTCCATTGTCTAGCTTTACGGACAATTTATGATTGAATGTAACAGGTGAGACCTTCACAGCAGGAGCTGATCCACTTAACAAAGAAGATGAATTTGATTCAACCATTATGGCTCTGATACCATGATAGAATTATGAGAATGAGAGAATGAAGAAGAAGGAGATAAAGAAGAAGAGAGAATTAAATGAAAGGATGAATTATATTGTTACATTACCTTTCTAATATAGTGGAATACATATATATATATATATATATATATATATATACAAGAGTGTGATGGTTAGTTATAACAGAAAACTAACTAAGGTAAACTAACTATAGTAAACTAATTGTTGTCCATATATCGTAACATTCCATACTAGTGCGCTGGCCAGTTTCCTGAGAGCATTGATTTTTAATTGGTCCCCTGGATTTCTAGCGCCGTGGCCTGACTCTGTATATATACACACACACTAGTGTATGTGTAGAGTCTTTGTTTCTAATGTTGGAGTATTCTAAGGCAGAAGAGAATGTAACCCCCATAAAAATAAAAATAACTTGAAGACTATTTTTTGTCAAGAGGAAATAAAGGAATTGTATTACTAGCAAATTGATACATTTGGATGGATTAAAACAGATTGGAAGAGAAGAGTCCCACATCTAAATGAAATTCCATTTATATGAAAGGCATAATTTGCTAAATTATGGGCTAAACTTACATTTTAGGATTATTGACCTGCTTGTAAATTAAATGTAATTAGCTAGCAACCACTACATGTCCATTACTTCTAAGTTTAGTAGACCTCGATCTAGCCAATATGGTTGACCTCGTGTACTTGGGTTTTTTACTCATCGCAACGGCAGTACCAATTAATTCTTACAGCTGACTACGGTGTATTTGAGAAAATTTGCCATCAACTACTCATCATGACCTGTATGAACTAATATATTATTAACAATGTGTATCTTAGAATAACAAGCTAACATAATTAAACTGTTATATTTTGTTTTGGAAGTTTTCTCTACATGGGGTATTTATTAATTAACTAAGAGCAATGAGTTACAAGAAAACAATTAAAAAATATCTAAAATTTACCATTCATTATCCGAATTAACTTACAAAAATTAGTATCTTCAGATAAAGATGTATACCAAGAAAAAGTAAGAAAGTCAAGGGATTTCTTTTATATATGATCCCTTTTGCCTAGTCTTTTGGTATGATGCTGGTAGGTAAATACTCAATTCTTCAAGCAATTGACAACATGTATGTATGTGTTTTTCATCATGCTTACTCTAATTTGGGCTCCACAAGAACTTATAATGGTGTCTAAATAACTCTCTCTCTCTCTGTTTTTTTTTTTGAAAGGGAAATAACTATCTATCTTGAAACCTGCAAAATGTTTCTGATTTACCAAACTAAAGTCTGCATGGTGAAGATGGCCACATATGAAAATACATAGAGACAGGATCTATTTCTGTCTCCATCAGCATTTCATCATCAATGGAGCGTCTGGTAGTGCTTGCTTGTGGCTCAAATACATTCCCTGCTGTTACACTTAACTGCTTTTCTTCATGTTCTCCTGTCTCCTGTAGTCCAAGTTCATTTTCCAAATAAGTCACCCAATTCCTACTTTCAACTTCTTTTTTTGATTCTTCTGCTGACGCCATTTGTTGTTGTTGTTTTTGTTGGTGAGTTCCACCAGTTCCTGGTAATGGGTCCACATTATTGGAAGGCAAGAAGCAGAGTTCATCATCTAACATGTCCAAAATGTCTGGCTCAAATGGGATTTCAAGCATTTCTCCAAAGGGATCATGATCAATTAGTTCAAATGGTTTATGGTCAGATTTATTAAGCTGTTGTTGATCAGGTGCCAAGTCCACTACTGGTTTTGCTGATCCTTCAACTAATAGTTGTTCTGGATGTGAAATGTATGAACTACACGTGGAGTATGAATTAGGACTTGATACTACTTCTCTAGCATCTTCAAGTGCAGGATTGGATTTGCTAGGTACCATCCAATTACTTAACTGCACAGCCAAGCCATTCTTGCTTCCATCACCAGTACTATTTCTAGCACAATCAGAAAACCTGCTGCCATCGTTGATTAGAGGCTGAACAGAAGCTATTTTCTCCACGTTTTCTTGCTGGGTATGTGCTAATTCCTCTCCTTGTTCAATCCCGATACTGGAAATGGAATACGATGACTTTGAATTGTCGGAAGCAGATGAGGAGGTCGACGGAGATGAGGGGGATGAAGTGGAGATTGAGGAATTTGTGGATTTATCTTTGCCAGGGTTGGTTCCTTTCGATGGTAATCGCTTCTTCAAGTGTGTATTCCAAACATTCTTAATTTCATTGTCAGTTCTTCCTGGTAAATGTGACGCGATGAATGACCACCTATGAAACAGAGATGACATCGATCATGGAGATCCGAAAATAAAATAAATTAAACAGTGAAGCATTATTATATATTGAAGGCCAAAAAAAAAAAAGCTTACTAAAATCTTACTTGTTTCCAAGTGATTCATGTAGCCTTATTATAGTTTCTTCTTCCTCTCGGGTGAAATTTCCGCGTTTAATGTCAGGCCTAAGGTAATTAATCCATCTCAAACGGCAGCTCTTCCCGCATCGGAGAAGCCCTGAAAGCTCAACAACCAGATGATGTGAGATCGAAGCCATGATGCCATGGAATCAATAATCACTTTAGCTTTAATTCCTATGTTACAAAAAAAAAAAAAAACTGATGTGAAACTAGTCATCGGAGAAATGACTATTGGGAGCATCTTTCACAGTCATGTGAACAATGACCCTTCAAAGTCTTCAACCACCATGAAAATACAAGTACACCTATATATATGTCTTAATCAGTTTGATCAATCTTGTTCTAATATTACCTGTTTCTTGAATTAATACGTACCTCAATTTGACTAAATCAAGGGCACATATCTAGAAAGAGAAACAATTTGAAACTAATGAAAAAAAAGGGGCGATGCTAATAAAAACAACTTAATTATTTTCTCTACTTGAAAAAAAAAAAAAAAATTGGCGATGATTCTATGTCGTGGGCAATCAAACAATTGGAAATCACCGAGATGTTTTTCTTTTTTTTGAAAGAACACCAAATTAGAACAGTATTCACTAAAACAAATCTTCAAAGATTTTCCCGGTCGCTTATTATAGCATTCCGAATTTGGCCGCGATTCCTTGAAAGTCTAAATATATCTTTGAAATCTCGAAATTTCATTTTTTTTCCAAATGAGTGAAGAAGACATATGTAAAGTGACAAAAAGGAGCTTTATATATATGTTAGGGTTTTAGGGAAATACAATTAAAAGCACAGACAAATTAACATATAGAGACTAATGAATTGAATATTGCAATTAAGCATTAATTAATTTAACAAACCATACTATATATCTACCTATTTTGTTCTATCGTCAAATCTTACATAGCTGAAAATAACTTATGTGTATCACAAATTAAGGCCAATTTTGGTATGTTAGGTCCAGGGGAGAGGTACTGTGGTAGGCAAAACATTCATGTTTAGGTTCAAAGTCACTAAGACACCAAAGTTTCAGCTGAATATCATCAAGATTAAATATATTGGAAACTTTCTGCAAGTGGGTCTAAAAGAAATTAATTAACCTATTTATTTACACAGCGGTGATTGTTAAAAAAAAAGGTCAAAAAGCTTAATTTAAAAACAAAATTTCAACAGAAAGTCACCATGCACACACTAGAGGAAGTTTATTTTTATTAGTTTTTATCATGGTGACGGCAGCAAATGTAGCAAATTTGTACAAGTTTTCATTCAAATAGATTTCTTAGAAAACCAAGCCAATTTCTACTCCCATTTACACACAGCTCAATAGCTAGCGCCCTTCCATGAACATCCACTGTTCAAGCTTGTAGTGTAGATCGACCTTTGACGGCCATATATATGTTAAAAAATAGCTGATAAATTCACTGATCGTAACTGTTCTATACATTCAATTAACATTTCTGATCAAATTAATTAAAGGGTCTCTCTTAAAAGTCCTAAAAAGATTAAAATTCATGCACAATAAATAAATAAACTAAAGATAGAAAATATAAAGATGAGCTGATGATGTGAAGTAGAAGAGAGGAAGATCAACCTGCTTGTTTAGGAAGAGCACGCCAATTGCTGTGACCATGCGTTTCAATGAAAGAAATGAGCTTTTGATCCTCTAAAGGAGTCCAAGGGCCCTTCTTCAACCCTGTTTTATCACAGCAAGGTGTTCTTCCTTTCCCCATCTCTCTCTCTCTCTCTCTCTCTCTCTGCGTTGTAATACTAATACAGCTTTTTCAGGTTTCTCAGCCCAACTGCAACTTGAAGAATCTAGCTGTACTGCTTTACCTTGCTTGTATTTATAGGCGAAAAAAAGGAAAAAAAATAAAGCAGATGACTCAATCCAAAACAAGGGTCATGCCATCTTCTTGGATTTTCTATCCAAGTAATAAAGAATCAACATATGCAAATAAAGATTTACCGATATCTATCTCCTATAGATTCTATTATAAATGCTTTGTTAAGCTTTTGGGAGAATGCATGTTTCCTTAGAGGGCTTCCAATCCTGTACTCCCACGTATATCTTAACTATCTAACTCCAACATCATTTAGCTGACAAATCAAGATACTCCTCTGATTTTCCTTAAATATTTCCCCACTTAATTTCTTCTTCTTTTTTTCTTTTTTTTTTGTTTATTCTCAGTGGGCCCTAAGATTGTGAGACGTGGAAGGTAGAAAAGGATGGGAGTTAGGCAGTCACACGACTACTATGTAGACCATGTCGGCCGTTCATATATATATATGGTTGTGTTGCTAAAATGGACGAGTACCACAAGAAGTAATTAGAGGAAGGATATAGACCATCAGATGAAGTCGAGATTTGTCTGATTAAGATTATCCAGTGGTCTAGACTTAGCTTGCTTGATTGTTGCTTAAATAAGGCAAGGAAAATGACATGATTTGCTCTCAATCTCATGTTATGTGCTTTCTTTCAAACCCAATATGATTCCTTAATTAGAACTAACTCTTACATTATAACGCTGATTCTTTGTGATAGTGGCAATGGAACTACTGAATATGACCATCTAAATATTAGAGATCAGATCCATATCAGTGGTCCTGATTTCACCATATTATTAATAGTTTGTCCTCGAGATCGCTTTTTGTATATCTATTTGCTTGAAATAGCGAGACAATTTTTATCTCAAGAGAGGACATGAGGTCGTTGATTGTTATCCACGATAATTCAATATTAATTCCTATTTATAGTATGCATTTAGGTATGTTGAACCATAAAATGACTAAATGCAATTAATCTTGACATATATGCAGCTGAGTGTTTAATTTAATACTCTATTTTATGGCATAATCATTAATGTATTAACCAAAACCTCCACTAACATGTATAATCAATTATACCAAAAACATATAATCTTCTAACGCTAAAATTTTAAGAATAAAAGTCTTGTTTGTTAATTGGGACAATGAGTTTACCTCAAATATCTTTTTTTTTGGTTTCTCATGCAGTATCCTCACCCTTCGAATAAGATTAATACTGATTCGAGCACTGCAAGGGCATTGAGCGGCTCTCCCCAGCTGCGCGCGACTAAGGTGAGCACGAATTTCGACTTTAAGACTTTCACCCCTCAACTACCTTAATTTAGCACAAACTCCCGATCAACTGTACTACACCAGGTTGAGTAAGTTTATCTCAATATCATTCTAACTTTAGTGAAAATAAGCAAACAAATGACTCATCTTTAATCTTATAGAAATATAAGTATCCTATAATAAATATTTGCTCTTATTTAAGAAATATAATCACTCATATTGCATAGTTTTTTTATTTATTTATTTTTATTTACCTATAAGAGTCTATACCATTTTCCCTTACTTAAAATATTGATGTTGAACAAGACTATTAAAAAAATATATATAAAGACCTGATATTTAGTTGTAGCTAGATATGTAATAATTTAAAATAAACTTTTAAAAAAATTCATTTAATATAAGTTTATATAGATAGTACTCACGTATTGCATGTTGTTATAATGGTGTCTTTTTGGATATTAAGATTTAGGATTGTTTGGTAACTCCACATAACTATTAAACATGCTGTAAAATGAATCTCATCCACTTTTTTAAGTAGAAGTTAAACCCCCTACAAGAAAAAGCAAAAAAAATTGATATATTTTTTCAAAATGTTCAACCTCTAGTTTTTTCTAGATGCAGACTTATTACGAGAAGGTACTTTTTTATAGCATTTTTTCCTTAAATTAACAATAAAGTTCTTGCAACCAAACTATCTTTCTATATAATTAGTTAATCACAATTTTTTTCAAAAGATCATAAATTTAGAATCCTTTTTTGTCAAGAATTTTAGAGTAGGAAATTTTTCCATGAAACATTAAAAATATTATCATAGCTTAGGTGTCCATCAATTATGAAACCATTATTAGCATAGTTTTGATATTGCATCAATTGTATGGATGCAACATGGTATGATGGTACAGTGTGAATTCTATTATAGTTATGTTATGTTGGGGTAAGTTGTTTTTGTAAAAATGTTAGGCTTTAATACAATAGAAAAACACTATGTTGTTTCTAATATTGAGGACTTGATTAATTATATGATTGGGAAAGATATTTACTTTTATAGATTGATCCTACAATGAACATATTTAAATAATAGACGAAGTCTATGGATCTAGTTATTTTAAATTTCTATATAATTAACTCACTTAATTTTTTTATTACTCAAATAGACATATTATAAAACCATGATTTTGGTAATTGTAGGTACTTATGATAAATGTAATATTAATAGATTTATCTTGAGCATTTATATATAGATAAGATCTATTATTGCCTATCCACAAATTATTGGATATAAGACGGCTCCAATGCAACAATGTTGTTATCATATAAGCACGGTGACCTGTTTATATATGTGCAACATAATTTGCTTTCCATAACTAAGTTTATTAATTTATTTTATTTTATCATATTTTTATCGGTGAAAAAACTTCATTAAGAAACATACCAAATTAAAAGTTTGAGTTGAAATCAACTTCAATCCGTTGTCAACAACATTAATAATAAACACACAGGGTGTAATACCCTTGAGATTAGACTAAAGGCATCAAAGGACATACAAAAAAAATAAAAATAAAATAAAAATAAAGAAAGAAAAGAAAAGAAAAGAAAAGAAAAGAACGTTTGTAAGAATGTTTTGGCTTTTTCACCCTACAAAAAGGCCCTCCCCATTTCTACCGTCCATTCTCTACTCCTCTCTTCCTCTTGTGCGGTTCGAGATTGTTGTTCTTAGTGAAGAACATTAATCTAAGGAGTGTGCAAATTTAAAGATGGGAACGAGGCATAGGTTTAAGTGTATTATGTCTTTTTTATAAAATTTTCATACATTTATCATTATGTCTAATATTCACTTAAACTATGCCATTCATGCATGTACCTTGACATGAAATCCATGTGGTATAGTTACTCAATTGAATTAGTAATTGATTTAATTAGCCAGACATAGTATTCTCCCAAGTACCTTTGAATAGTGAATGGGAAGCAACTTGCTACTTTAAAAGAGTGATTTTTAAGCAAGATCATTGTGGCTCCACTACTCAGCCTATAGACTAGTCTGGTTGATGCTATCGAAACCTATTCACTCAGTGAACGTAATACTGGACGTCCTAATGAAGCACGTGGCTGTGGTTGATCCTTATAGGCTTCACTAGACGTTGCCAAATCATATTCGATGTAAATCCGAGACTGAACCTTCACACACATGATTGTGCGTTAGAATTACACGTGAAAGTTAGTAGATAATGTAACCACCTAGGGACATAAGTTGTTCGCGGCCTATGGATTGATTATTGGCGCATAAATGCCCATCTCATTGAGTTAACCCTAGGTGATACATCTCTAGTGTGAACTCCATTGTGACAGTCAAAAGGAGATGTACGGATCGGATTGTACCTTATTATTGAAGTCATTCGACTATATATAAATTTCCTTAGAGATGGACATACAGTGTGAACTCAGGAAGAATCGCCTCGGAGATGGACATCTGTACGTAAACTCAGGATGATACCTAGCCACGAACCTTTATGAGACGATGCGTTATGAGTGTTTACTGGTTTATGATATTGTACATTGTTGATGATGTTCTGTTGTGTGTATCTGATGATTATGATTGTGATGTTCTCTTTATCAATTGTTATAATCCACGAAATATTTATTTCACCCACTGGCGATAGCTCATCCAATTGCTAACTATTTTTCAGGAGCTTAAGGTGGATCTGGGTGGAGGTACATGGGTCCTTGTTTTGTAACCCCTGACTTCACTGTGTAATTAGTTAGGGTAATTTTTGGGGAGCATGTTCCCTTGAATTGATGGTCATTAGACTATCCTCATTTTGTACTAGAAACATTTATAATTAATAAAAAGAAACTTTGTCCCTATGTTGTGTTCCCTGCGCATCTGATTTCTATTTGTAACTACATCGCATCTTGCCTGTGAGTGTTCCGCCGGTCCAGGAACGTCCAGGTAGGGTGTGACACAAGAGGTTAAAACTGTTAGCAATAATGTAAGGAAAAATAAATAAATAATTGAAATAATATTAAAATAAACAACAAAATTCAAACAACAATATGCTTATTAATAATTATAACAGAAACAATAGAACAAGTTTAGAAAATAAACCAAATTCAATAGAGCAGAGGTTGAACAAGATGGAGCTGAGGCCTGTGTAGCACACAATGTCCTTAAAACATATTCTTCCCTCACATTGGTGCACGAGATGGATTGGCATCTGTCTCCCTGGATAAAATAGTAGAAGAGTAACTGACTAACACCTCGTCACTACTCGAGCAAACTAAGCTTTGCAGAAGACTATCACCACATACCAACACACCTCAAAACCGAAAAGAAGTACTAGAGAAGAAGAAGGGAATTCCAGAAGCAGAAGAGAGCTATGAAAATTGGTGTGAAGAAAATAAGGGGAGAATTATACTTGTAGAAGAGGGTGGTGCTCTTAATGTCGTCATTAAGGACACTAAATGGCCTCCATTAAAGTTACAAACGTTACGAACTTAAATTTAATTAAAAAAAATATAATAGTTTTTCCAATTTAATTTGAATTTAAAACTCAATTAAATTTAAACCGTTACAAATCCAATCTCCATTTAATAATTTTTCCAACAATTCCCAACATGAATGAAAATTGGCTATAACAACAGACACTAGACCTGGTGATGGAATTCAATGGTCGAAACTTGCATAGGATAGGTAGGTGTTTCCCTTTGAACCTTCCTTTGTGAAAGTATGTTTACTTTACTAGCTGATCAGTAGACGTAATGTCCTTTAACTGTTCCTTCATTTGTGTAAACGATGATATTCTCCACACAAGAATCTTTCCAGACATAACACAGTTCTCATAGCTATGTTCGTTTTGTCCATAAACATCTCATTGGATCTACAAGAGTTTTTAAGGAATCAAACCCTTTAGAATTCCCCTTTGAAGCAGCCCCACTTCTCTCTCACATAAGTGATTTCTTAATTAAGAGTAACCCGCATTACCCCACATGGATTCCCGGTGCCTAAGAATCATTAAAATCCTAGCTTATCCTTTTCCTTACGGGTATCACTGTTTTCATCATAGGAATGAACAAGGGTGTCACAACCCACTCCGTATGAGTGACGTCATGACCAGCACAGGATACGATATACGTCATGTGACGACGTATATAATACCCTGTTAGCCTCCTCCAAAATCACTACCAAATTTTTTTATTTATTTCTCAAAATTTCGACATACTTTCCCTTGATTATTTATCATATCACAGCCTAATTATCACAAGTCAAACACAATTACAATTCATATATAATCATTCTCACATCATCTATGTGATATATATATTTTACTAGTGTTATATACATAATCATAACAAAAATTCTCAAACATGTACATACATATCAAAAGGGAAGGGCTATCTATCCTTCACGTGCCTTTCCTTTTCCTTTAGGATCTGAACCTGAAATGTTGAAAATTAAGTGAGCAACCACAGCTCAGTAAATATTCATAACTATGACATCATATATGCATTTAGTAAAAATCATATGATTCAATCCATTCAAAATCATATTCAAACATGTATGAAACATTTTATAATACATACATGCTCATAAATTAATTTCAAACATGCAAAATTACAATGAAATCAGCAATCTCCCTCCTGCTAGTAATGGAGTGGGTAAACATTCCCTATTATGCACCCATAAGGAGTATACGCTCAGACCTCACATTATCCAATTTTTTGCTGTGAACCATTCAAATTAAGACTAAATCCCAATATCTTTTAGAAACTATCACTCGGACAATGAAATTAATTAATCATCATGCGGGACCGTCTTCTGAAAATGATTTCATGCCTTGACTTGCTCTAGCAAGTCCAGAACATGCTCCAAGTAAAACATTTTCATGAATTCAAAACAATGCAATAACTAAATATATATTCATGATTTGAAACACATCATTTATATTTTACAATGCCATATACAAGAACCAAAGTCAAGAAATACTCACAAACAATCGCAATGCCTACGTTCAATGCATTGGCCACTCAATATTGCACTTGTTCAATTCACCAATTTAGACCATATATCTTGCTGTAAATTGTAACAATTACCAACTAATCATCTCTCAATTCACTGCAATTTCACATTGCACACATAAGAATACATTCCAACACATAACTTAGTCAATTTGATCACTAATTAAATCACTAAGTTAATCCCAATGCATTAAGATAAATCTTACCAAATGCATTCCCATTACACTCAATTTCCAGCACAAGTACTCAACTTGTACCCATTCTTAAACCCAGAATTTCACAATTCTGTACTTCATCTCCTTGTCAATCATTATTACCATATATCCAAGATTAATCTCCAGTCATTAAACACCATAAAACTCCACAATTCAGTCACAAAAATCGGGTTCCAAACCCCAACTCAACCAGGTCTGGAACATCAAGACCAGTAATGGAAATTCAATGAATTCAACATCAATTACCTTACCCAACAACAAGAAATTTTCTTCAATAGCTTCAGCCAATAATACACCCTATTCCTACAATTTAAACACATTAAAATACTATAATTCAATCACTGAAACTCTAGGTATTCATCATTAGAAAACTTATCAATAGTCCAGGAATCAAATGCCTTTGGTTTTGACCATCAATTCCACTCAATTTCAATCCATAATTTCCATCCTCCAGGTTCAATTCTACTCATGGAAGATCATTGCATGTTGACTATGATGTACAGAATGAAGAGAGGAGTCCAATTCAATAAATTTCACACTTAGAATTTGAGATTTTACCTTGTTCAAGCTCCTCATCTTCCTTAACCGTTCCTCTGGTTCTCTCTTGCTCAAATAGGTTTTTCTTCAACTCAACAACTCATATTTGATTCTTGCCAGAACACCATCAGCTCAAAATGTGGCTGAACCATCATGCCAGCAACTCAAAAATGTGTCTAAACTAGTTTATGGTGGATGCATTTGATCAAGACACCTAATTCAAACTTGTACAAATCGCCTTTCATTTTAAAAAGTTGCAGGCCCACCGAGGAGCGCGCCTCTCCCAGCCCAGGAGCGCGCTTCTCGCATGAAAAACTTAATTTTTTTTTTGGGCAAACAAGTAAGGAGTGTGCTCCCTGCGTGCAGAATTGAATTTTCACAATGTATTGGCCATTTTATGATACATCTAGCATTCTAGTGTACCAAGGACCCTACCATACATATATTTTACACTTTTCTAAGGCCAATACACATACATATACGAATATAAATACATCGTACAATGTGTATAAGTCAACATTTATGTTTGACTAATGTACTGGGTGTTACAATTCTCCCCAACTTAAGGGATTTCGTCCTCGAAATTTAAAATAAAAAATATACCTTAAGTATCGGTAAATAAGTCTGGAAACCGCTCTCGCATCTCATCTTCTCGTTCCCAAGTTTGCTCTTCATTATCATGAAATTTTCACCTGACTCTGACCAGAGGAATGTGTTTGTTCCTGAGTTTCTGAACTCTTCTAGCATAATCTGTATTGGCTCTTTTGGAAATGTAGTGTCTTCCCTAACTCGTAATTGATTCAAGTCTAGAATCTGAGACAAGTCTGGATACCGAGTCGGGTCTGTATGATATTTCCTCAACATCAAAACGTGAAATACATTGTGGACACCAACCAACTGCGGTGGCAGAGCAAGTCTGTAAGCCAATGAACCTATCCTCTCAAGGATCTCAAATGGTCCTACGAATCACGGAGCAAGTTTTCCTTTGATCCCAAACCTCATCTGGCCTTTCATGGGAGAGACTTTCAACAATACCAGTTCTCCATTTACAAACTCTAAGGGCCTATGTCGGTTATCATAATAACTTTTCTGACGGTTTTGGGAGTCTTAAGATTTTGTTTGATTTGTTTAATCTTTTCTGTGTGATCTGAAATGACAACTGGCCCTAACAACTGCAACTCTCCAACCTCATACCAGCAAGCCGGAGATCTACAAGGTCGGCCATACAAAGCCTCAAAGGGTTCCATACCGATACTAGCCTGATAGCTATTATTATATGCAAATTTACACAGAGGAAGATATTCAACCCAGCTCCCACCAAACTCTAGAATACAAGACCTGAGCATATCCTTAAGCATTTGTATCACTCTCTCAGGCTGACCATCAGTCTGTGGATGAAATGCCGTACTGAGACTGAGATGAGTCCCAAGTCGAGTTTGCACTGAATGCCAAAACCTCAATGTAAATCTCGAATCTCTGTCTGACACAATGGATACCGAAACTCCATGCAATCTCACAATCTCACGTATATACAATCTGCTCAGTTGGTTCACAGAGTCTATGGTGTTAGTTGGAAGAAAATGAGCAGATTTCGTCAGTCTATCAACTATCACCCAAATGGCGTCATATCTACCATGAGATCTGGGTAATCCCGTAATGAAATCCATGGTGATGTGCTCCCATTTCCATTCTGAAATGAATAATGGTTGCATCTATCCTCCAGGCCTCTGATGTTCAACTTTAACTTGCTGACACACCCCACATTTCTATACATACTCAGCTATATCCTTTTTTCATCCCATGCCACCATACTGTTCTTTTCATATCATGATACATTTTGGTTGACCCTGGATGGATAGTATACTGAGATATGTGTGTTGTCTGGAGTAATTCTGCCCTCAGATCACGATCTACAAGAATCCATAATCTCCCCTGAAAATGCAAGACACCATCCGGATCTCTATGCCAATCAATTCTATCTGCTCTATCGGCCAATGTATCATACATATTAAAGTCAGGATCATATTGCTGCAAATCCTTGACTTTCTGAATATGAGTATCAGTAATCTGCACATGCATCTGGGCACATATATCAACATGTGGAGCTATAGAAAGTACACTCATCACAGTAACTCTCTCCAATAAACGCCACTCATGAGCCATCTGATAAGCTACCACACTAGTCTCTGTCCGCTTCCTACTTAGTGTGTCTGCAACTACATTGGCTTTCCCAGGATGATACTCCAGTGTAAAGTCATAATCCTTCAGGAATTCAAGCCATCTTCTCTGTCTCATATTCAACTCTTTTTTATCAAATAAATATTTCAAACTCTTATGGTCTGAATATAATGTGAACTTTTCACCATACAGATAATGCCTCCATAATTTCAAAGCAAAGACAACTGCAACCAACTCTAAGTCATCACAAAGTAATTCTTCTCATGCACCTTTAACTGTCTAGATGCATAAGCTATCATTCTACCTTTCTGCATCAACGCACAACCCAGACCTGAATGAGATACATCTGTATAAATCACCAACTCTCTACCAGGCTTTGGAAGTATTAATACTGGTGTAGTAGTCAGTTTTCTTTTCAATTCTGTGAAAGCTTCCTCACATGCTATGGTCCATACAAAGGGTACGTTTTTCTGAGTCAGTTAGGTAAGTGGAGTCGCCAGTTTAGAAAAACCTTCCACAAATTTTTTGTAATAACTAGCTAATCCCAGAAAACTATGTATCTTTATCACTGTGGTTGGTCTTGGCCAATTTATGATAGCCTCAACCTTAGCAGGATGAACAGATATTCCTTCTGCACTGACCACATGACCCAGAAATTTAACTTCATTTATCCAAAACTCACATTTACTGAGCTTGGCATACAACCTATGTTCTCTTAGTGTCTGCAATGTAATTCTGAGATGCTGCTCATGTTCTTCTCGAGTCTTGGAATAAATGAGAATATCATCAATGAACACAATGATGAACTGATCAAGATATAGTTTAAATACCCTTTGCATCAAGTCCATAAACATGATGCATTGGTCAAACCAAATGGCATAACTAGAAATTCATAGTGTCCATATCTCGTTCTAAAGGCTATTTTTGGTATATCCTCTTCTCTGATTCTCAACTGATGGTACCCAGATCGCAAGTCGATCTTTGAAAAGAATTTGGCCCCATTCAGTTGATCAAACAGACCATCAATTCGTGGGAGAGGATACTTATTTTTCATTGTCACCTTGTTTAACTGACGGTAGTCTATACACAAACGTAAACTTCCGTCTTTCTTTTTCACAAAGAGTACAGGTGCACCCCAAGTTGACATACTGGGGGTAATAAACCTTTTTTTCCATCAACTCATCAAGTTGTACCTTCAGTTCTTGTAACTCTTTAGGTTCCATTCTATACGGAGGAATGAAAATAGGTTTTGTATTAGGAATCAGTTCGATAATAAAGTCCATCTCCCGTTTAGGTGGTAATCTGAATAAATCATCAGGAAACACATCCGAAAAATTACAAACCACAGGAATCTCAGACAACTGTATACCCTGTTCCTTATCTCCTTGAGGCTTTAAACCCGCCAATATTTCCATCTCCTCCTTGGTCACAATCCTACCTCTAGTAGGGGGTTTAGAGGTATTCATACCTCTGTAAGTGAATAATTCCTGACCAGGTATCTGGAATATCACCTTTTGGGAAAAGCAGTCCACTAAGGCATGATAAGCAGCTAGCCAATCCATACCCAGGATGGCATCAAATTCTAGAAATTCTAATACCCTAAGGTCAACTATCATTTCATGTCCCTCATATCTGACAACACAATTTTGACAAACCATGTTTGGATAGATTCCTTCCCCTACTGTTGTACTTAAAATTAATGGTGTACAAGCCCTAACAGGGGTCAAATGTAATCTATCTACCATGTGACCAACAATAAAAGATAAAGTAGATCCAACATCAATCAAGATATACATCATCACATCACAGATACTAATCATACCTTCAATCAGGGTTTCACAGTCATTCGGATCTGGTTCAGTCACAGCTCTTGCCTGTTCTCGTATGTCAGAAGGTGTAGTAGTAGCTGGAATAGCCGGAGTCTTCGGAACCGTTTGAAAAGGACACTGAATGACCTTGTGGCCCTTAATGCCACATCTGTAACATATCGGTGGTGGAAGTAGAGTAGAAGATGCAGTCTGGGACTTTGTGCCCGGAACTGTAAACCAACTCTATCCTGACCTTTTCTGCTGAGGCCATGGTCGTTTCACTGAAGAACTCTGACTCTGAGGTCTCCCTACTGTCGGTGCGCCTCTGCCTACCGATGGTGGTGGTACTACTGCAAATGGTGGGAATAAGTGCCGTAGGTGTCACAAGTGGCTTGCCTCTACTAACTGACTCAATCGTCTTGGCTTTCTTAGTAGCAGATTGTGTAAGATGTATTGGCTATGCTGCCTGAACAACTTGCCTAGCTACGGCTGCCTCTGCAGTCTCAAAATCTAAGGCTTTTTACTGCCTGCTCGTATGTCCGTACACCAGATATTGCCAAGCCCTGACGGATAGGACCTCTAAATCCGTATCCGAGTTGTCTCATTCTACTATCTTCATTTTGTACTAGCTCTGGTGCAAACACTGACAGTCGATTAATTTCATGCTCGTATTGTCTCACAATCATATTCCCTTGTTTTAATGTCATAAATTCCACTATTCATCTATCACATTCAGCTTTTGGGGCATAGGCTACCTGGAAGACTACCTTAAACTTTGACCAACTATCAATAATCCCCTGGATTATTTTGTAGTCTACCACCATCTTACGGCTTCATCAGACAACTTAAATTTTGCCAGTCTCACTTTATCACTATCTGAGACTTGCATGTCATAAAAAATGACTTCCATTGCCATAAGCCAATTTTCTGCTACTTCCAGTGTTAAACTACCAGGAAAAGATGGTGGATCTCGCCTCTTAAAGACTTTCATCACCTCTTCTTATCTTTTTTTTTGTTTATTCTTTTCAACTTCTAGATCAACTATATGGACTTCAGCCACATGCTCATTTACAGGTGCGCCAACACTGCTGGCTCCAGCATTAGGGATCACTGATGTTGCAGGCCTCTGCCTGTCTTCCTGCATCTTTGTCATCATCTCAATAATCTAAGTATTTTGTTGTTGTTGGGCAGCTAATGCTTTTTCTAATTTTCTGATATTTTCTCGATTAGTCGGATCCATGATCAAATCTGATTATTTCTTTTCAATCTGAAAATTACAGATACAAGAGAACATGAATTAGATGATTAGGTTATTAAGTCATAAACTTGCTACCCATAACATATACCCATATAAATAATCATAATATAATAAGGTTTTTAATCTTTTCATGTTTTAAGCCTAACCTCGTTCTGATATCAATGTTGTCAAACTTTGGTCATTACTGACACTCACGCGTGTCCACAACCGTGACCTATCATGTCACGTGGCACATGAGCGTACCTCAGAGAAAGTTTTATGACCAGCCTCTCGACTGCACCAACCACACTAGTGGCAAGCTAATGTGGACGTGTCAGGGTAAGAGCTGGCGCTTCACCACCCTCACATCGTGAGAACATGATCTGAATCCGCCCTCTGCAAACCCGCTCTGATACCAATGTTGTCACAACCCACTCTGTATGAGTGACGTCATGACCGGCACAGGATACGATATACGTCATGTGACTGCGTATATAATGCCTTGTTAGCCTCCTCCAAAATCACTACCAAATTTTTTTATTTATTTCTCAAAATTTCGACGTACTTTCTCTTGATTATTTATCATATCACAGCCTAATTATCACAAGTCAAACACAATTACAATTCATATATAATCATTCTCACATCCCATCTATGTGATATATATATTTTACTAGTGTTATATGCATAGTCATAACAAAAATTCTCAAACATGTACATACATATCAAAAGGGAGGGGCTATCTATCCTTCACGTGCCTTTCCTTTTCCTTTAGGATCTGAACTTGAAATGTTGAAAATTAAGTGAGCAACCACAACTCAGTAAATATTCATAACTATGGCATCATATATGCATTTAGTAAAAATCATATTATTCAATCCATTCAAAATCATATTCAAACATGCATGAAACATTTTATAATACATACATGCTCATAAATTAATTTCAAACATGCAAAATTACAATGAAATCAGCAATCTCCCTCCTGCTAGTAATGGAGCGGGTAAACATTCCCTATTATTCACCCATAAGGAGTATACGCTCAAACCTCATATTACCCAATTTTTTGCTGTGAACCATTTCAAATTAAGACTAAATCCCAATCTCTTTTAGAAACTATCACTCGGACCATGAGATTAATTAATCATCATGCGAGACCGTCTTCTGGAAATGATTTCATGCCTTGACTTGCTCTAGCAAGTCCAGAACATGCTCCAAGTAAAGCATTTTCATGAATTCAAAACAATGCAATAACTAAATATATATTCATGATTTGAAACACATCATTTATATTTTACAATGCCATATACAAGAACCAAAGTCAAGAAATACTCACAAAGAATCGCAATGTTCAATGCACTAGCCGCTCAATATTCTACTTGTTCAGTTCACCAATTTAGACCATATATCTTGCTGTAAATTGTAACAATTACCAACTAATCATCTCTCAATTCACTGCAATTTCACATTGCAAACATAAGAATACATTCCAGCACATAACTTAATCAATTTGATCACTAATTAAATCACTAAGTTAATCACAATGCATTAGGATAAATTTTACCAAATGCATTCCCAGCACACTCAATTTCCAACACAAGTACTCAACTTGTACCCATTCTTAAACCCATAATTTCACAATTTTGTACTTCATCTCCCTGTCAATCATTAGTACCATATATCCGAGATTAATCTCCAGTCATTAAATATCATAAAACTCCACAATTCAGTCACTAAAATCGGGTTCCAAAATCCTTACTCAACCAGGTCTGGAACATCAAGACCAGTAATGGAAATTCAATGAATTGAAAATCAATTACCTTACCCAACAACAAGAAATTTTCTTCAATAGCTTCAGCCAGTATTACACCCTATTCCAACAATTTAAACACTTTAAAATACTATAATTCAATCACTGAAACTCTAGGTATTCATCATTAGAAAAGTTACCAATAGTCCAGGAATCAAACCCCTTTTGTTTTGACCATCAATCCCACTCAATTTCAGTCCAGAATTTCCATCCTCCAAGTTCAATTCTACTCATGGAAGATCATTGAATGTTAACTATGATGTACAGAATCAAGAGAGAAGTCCAATTCAATAAATTTCACACTTAGAATCTGAGGTTTTACCTTGTTCAAGCTCCTCATCTTCCTCAACCGTTTCTCTGGTTCTCTCTTGCTCAAACAAGTTTTTCTTCAACTCAGCAACTCATATTTGATTCTTGTCAGCAACTTAAACATTCTTGCCAGCACACCATCAGCTCAAAACGTGGCTGAACCATCATTCCAGCAACTCAAAAACGTGTCTAAACTAGTTTATGGTGGCTGCATTTGATCAAGACACCTAATTCAAACATGCACAAACCGCCTTTCATTTTAAAAAGTTGCAAGCCCACAAAGGAGCGCGCTTCCCGCTTGAAAAACTTAATTTCTTTTTTGGGGCAAACGAGTGAGGAGCGCGCTCCTTGCATGCATAATTCAATTTTCACAATGTATTGGCCATTTTATGATACATCTAGCATTCTAGTGTAGCAAGGACCCTACCATACATATAGTTTACACTATTCTAAGGCCAATACACATACGTATATAAATATAAATACATTGTACAATGTGTATAAGTCAACATTTATGTTTGACTAATGTACTGGGTGTTACAAGGGTAATCCCCACTGTGATCCAACACGGTCTTTAAAATTAGGTTGTCCCTTTAAGCCTAGATCTTAGGATCTTCAGTCAAACTAGGTTAGGTTTCCATTGTATCAATTTATTCTGTCATGGGATTTAGTCTTATTCTCCTCGATGATTTCTCAACTAACTCTCTGTTTAACCCTTTGGTTAGTTGGTCCGCAATGTTATCTTTTGACCTCACATATGTTGGCCCAGATGTGTTCGAGAGGGGGCGTGAATTGGAAACTTAGCATATTTTAACCTTTCTATAAAATTGTTTAAAAAGATTTAAGCAGATTAAGTAGAGTATAACAGATAAACACAATGAAAGTAAGAAGTTAGTACAAATTGGATTTAGAGTGGTTTGGCCTCGCTTACATCCACTACCTAACCTCCTCAGTTAGGATTTGTTCAAACTCCACTAAGGATCTTCTTACGGGTGACGACCAAACAATTAAACCTTCTCAATTTACAGGCTTGAGAATAACTGTTTCTCATCTTTCGAGTGTGAGAGTAACCGTTACAACTTCGAGCAATACTTGCTCTGACTCAGTGACAAACCAGTCACTAATATCAAAGTACAAGATGAGATATGATTCCCTTTACTTAGAATCAAAGGAATACTTATAAAGCTTTGAGATGAACCTTTTGTTACCACAGATATAGCTAGATATGTATGATAAAGTAAAGCTGAAAAAACAGTTTCAAAAGTTTTCTTCTTTTTTGATGGATTTTGAAAAGATTTGAATGAAGTTCAAACAATCCAATATTTCCAATATGAAGGTTTTCTTTGAAACAATGAGTAGAAGATTAACTTCCAAGAGTTTTTGCACAAGTAAAAACTGTTAGACGATTTCAAAAAAGTTTAGTTGTCGTAATTTTTTGATTGTTTATTTTATCTGCTACAAGGTAGCATATATATATATGAATAATAGTGGCGCAATTTGATGAAGTTAAGTAATTTTGGCCGACAAAGTTATTTCAAACAACAGACACATTCTTTCTAAAAAAGGATATGATTCAGTTTGTGCAACAACACCTAAATCTTCTGATCAATCATGAGAATATAATATTTTGAAAAGGTTTTAGAACGTTCTGAAAAGACTCAAAAAGTTCTGAAAAAGTGTTGCATAGTTCAAAAAAAGTAAACTGTAAAAGTGCAGGTGTCAGCTTTTAAAAACAATTTTAATTTCCCAAAAAAACACGATTAAAATCTTGATATTCTTGGATCAAATCAATCATAGAAAATTCAATGTAAATGATTGAAAAATCAACTTGACTAAATCATGTAATCATGCATATTGCTGAATCATATGATGGTGAAGATTCTACAACCTAAACACAATTTAATCATATAACGATATATATATTCTTCAAGTGATCATGGTCTTCAGATGAATCTTGACAACACGTTCACCATGCATCATTGATTCTTCGAAACTTTGATCTAGGATTAGATGTGCCATGCAAACAATATTATCATAAATAGAATGTGGTTTGTAATCATCAAAATATCGTTCATATAAGGGGCATACTCTTGTAAGGGACATGAGGGTAATTGGTTCAACATTCTCCTCCTTTTTGATGATTTCAAGCACATTACTATAGACATTAAAGCAAGCTAAGATATGAATATGAATATGCATGCAATGCAGTGATAATGTTATGCAAACACATTACTAATGCTCATTGTTTTATATGATATGAGTTTAGTACCAAGGAATATGCTGGCACAGTTAATCTCTCCTTGAATTCATGAGTAGTTATGATGCTTCAATGATATTACTTCTCCCCCTTTTGAAAAAATTAAAAAGAATAAAATAGTATGAAGTATTTCTCTCCTTTTATCGAGGTGAGCATCAAAATATCAGAGATTAGTCTCAGAGAACATATCAAGCTCTCTTTGAATGTGAACAAACTGGTATTTGGGTAAGGCTTTAGTGAATATATCAGCCAGTTGTTCTTTTGTGCCAATGTGAGATAATGTAACTTCTCCATTCTGGACATGATCCCACAAAAAGTGATGTTTTATTTGAATATGTTTAGTTCGGGAGTGCAATACATGATTTTTGGATATGTTAATAGCACTTGTATCGTCACACAAGATTTCAACACAATCAACAAATATTTGATAATCCTAAAGTTGTTGTTTCATGTACAAGACTTGAGAACAACAACTTTCAGCTGCAACATATTCTGCTTCAGCTGTGGATAGTGTCACTGAGTATTGCTTCTTGCAAAACCAAGAAATTAAAGAATTTCCAAGAAAGTGACAAAATTCAAAGGTACTTTCCCCTATCAGTTTGACTGCCAGCATAGTCGGAGTCTACATAACTTTTTAGATCAAATGTAGTACCTTTGGAATACCAAATTCCTAAGTTTGTTGTGCCATTTATATATTTGAATATTTGTTTGACACATTTTAAGTGAGATTCTGATTGACATCTTGCACAAAGACAGACACTGAACATAATGTCAGGTCTACTTACTGTTAAGTACAATAAACTTTCAATCATACTTCTATAAAGTTTAGAATCAATTACTTTTCCTTTTTCATCCTTATCTAATTTAATTGCAGAGTTACAGGGAGTATCACTAGATTTCAAATTATTCATTTGAAACCTTTTAACCATTTCCTTAGCATACTTTGTTTGGCTTATGAATGTGCCTTTTGGCATTTGCTTAATTTACAAGCCGAGAAAGTATGTAAGTTCTCCCATCATACTCATTTCAAATTTCTTTTGCATTAATCTTGAAAACTCATGACACAACTTTTTGTTTGATGCACCAAAAATGATATCGTCCACATATATTTGAACAATAAGCATATTATCATTATGGTGTTTGATAAACAAAGTTAGATCAAGTTTTCCCTTTTGAAAGTTATGATCTAAAAAAAATGAACTGAGTCTATCAAACTAGGCTCTTGGAGCTTGTCTTAATCCATATAAGGCTTTGTGGAGTTTGAACACATAATCCGGGTCTTGAGCATCCTCAAACCCTAGAGGTTGTTCCACATATACCTTTTCATTGATGTATCCATTTAGAAATGTACTATTTACATTTATTTGGTATAAGGGAAAATCCTTGTAACAAACATAGCAAGTAGCATCCTTATTGCCTCTAATCTTGCTACTGGGGCAAAGGCTTCTTCAAAGTCTATGCCTTCTTTTTGGTTGTACCATTGTACAACCAATCTAGCCTTATTTCGGACAATGATAGCTTGTTCATTCTTTTTGTTTCTAAAGATCCATCTGGTTCCTATAACTGATTGATGAAATGGTCCAGGAACTAATTCTTATACTTTGTTTCTCACAAAGTGTCCTAACTCTTCCCGCATAACAAGAATCTAGTTTTCATCTTTCAGTGCATCTTCCCCTTTGATCAGTTCAAATTGTGATACAAAAGCAACAAGCTCTTGATATTTTTGAATTGAAGCTCTAGTGGATACACCCTTTTGTGGATCTCGTATAATTTGATCTTTGGAGAGACCTTGAAGCAATCTAGAATTCTTAGATGTTTCTAAAGGCATTTCAGTCTCAAGATCTATGATCTTAGTTGTCTTGGGTTCATCATCACCAAAGTTTAATTGCTTAACTTCATCCACAAGACTTTTCTTACTTCCATTTTCATCAAAATTTACATGAATTGATTCTTCCACAGTGTGAGTAGACTTGTTATAAACTCTATATGTTCTACTGTGAGAAGAATATCCTAAGAATATTCCTATATCAGATTTACGTTCAAACTTGTCTAAATTGTTTTTATCATTAAGGAAAAAACACTTACATTCGAATACTAGAAAGTAATTGATGTTGGGTGCTTTACCTTTCCATAGTTCATATGGAGTTTTGTTCAAGTTTTTCCTAATTAAGATTCTATTCATTACATAACAGGCTGTGTTAATAGCTTCTTCCCAAAAGTGGTTTGCAATGTTATACTCATTAAGCATTGTTCTACACATTTCCTGCAATGTTCTATTCTTTCTTAATTTCAACTACACCATTTTGTTGAGGTGTCCTAGGGGCTTATGGATGGTGAGTGTAACCTTGATTATTGCAAAAGTCTTCGAGATTTTTATTAACAAACTCACATCCTCTATCACTCCTAATTATGTTGATTTTATAACCCTTCTCATTTTCAATTCTTTTACAGAAGTTTATAAACAATTCACAGGCATCAGATTTATGAGCTAATAAAAATCTTGTAAAGTCATCAACAATCACAAATACATAAGATTTACCACCTAAGTTTTGGGTCTTGGTTGGTCCGAAGAGATCCATGTGAATCAGTTCAAGAGCTCTAGAGGTAGATTGATGCCTCTTGCTCTTAAATTTTGATCGAGTATGCATACCAAGTTGACATGGTTCACACATCTTGTCTTTTGAGTAAATTCCCTTTAGAATACCTTTGGCAAGATCATGTTTGACAATTCTTGATATGTTATCCATACTAACATGAGCTAGTCTCATATGCCAAAGCCATGCATCATCACAAGAAATAACACTTAAGCATGTTACATTTTGTTTCTTCATGTCACTAAGATTTGTGCAATACACATTTTTATGTCTAGATGCTATGAATGCAAGAGTTTTATCTATATGCTTAACAATGCACCTATTTGCTTCAAATGAAATGTCATAATCCTTGTCACATAATTGACTTATGCTCAAGAGATTATGCTTAAGCCCTTTGACATAAAACACATAAGATATAAATAGAAAATTGTTACCAATGATTTTTGATGCCTTCAATATCACCTTAGTTGTCGTCTCTGAAGGTGACCTTTCCTCCTTTATTCTTTTCAAGGCTAAAAAATTTAGATTTATCTCTTGTCATGTGCCTTGAGCAACTGCTGTCTAGATACCATAGACCTTCATTTTTTCTCATCTACACAATATGAAATACTTTTGACTTTGGTACCCATGCTACTTTGGGTCCATGCATGTTAGCATCAATAAGGACAGTCTTTTCAATCCATGCCTATTTCCTTTTCTTTCCATTGAAGAAAATACATCTAAGTATGATATGACCTTCCCTATGAAACTTATGGCATTTCGGTCTTTTGGTTAATAAAGTATTATATTCCTTTTATTTTGACCCGTGTGTGTAACCTAAGCCAACTTTATCAAATGCACATCTTTGTGATCCCAACATCATGTCAAATAATTTTTGACTATTGGTGAACTTGATCACAGTGCAATTCAGGTATTCTTTTTCCTTTTATAAGTGTTTCGTTTCCATTTTTCAGTTTCTCAACAACATTCTTAAGTTGTTCATTATCTAGGGACAACTCATCTAGCTCTTCTTGTTGAAACTCTATTTCCTCAAGAGCTTCTTCAAGATTGTGCTTGAGCTTCTCATTTTTCTTAACCTCTCTATTAAGTTTTATTTTTAGATCATGCATATGAATATCAAAAGCATTAACTTCATAACCAGGTTCAGATTTTACCTTCATGATTTCCATTAAGCATAGTGCAGCAGTGTGATCTGAATTTGGTTCATCCTCACTTGAGCTTGAATCATCCCACGTAGCTTTGAGAACTTTCTTGCCCTTCCTTTTTGAACTTGTGCTCTTCTTATGTCTTGTGGGATACTCACTCTTTACATGACCAGGTTTGTTACAACCGTAACAAATTAAATCTACATGTTTTGACTTTGGTTTCTTCCCTTTGTGGAATTTTGAGTGTGATCCACTCTTACCCTTTCTCCTAATCAACCTGTTGAATTTCCTAGATAACATAGCCATGTCATCTTTTGAGTCTGAATCATCTTCAGAATCAGTTTCAACATTAAGGGCAATAGATTTCTTTTCCTTTTCTTCAACCTTGACTGGACATTTTTTTATCTTTTTTTTTTTTTTCATTTCATGAACTATTAATGAACCACATAGTTCATCAAAGGTATACTTAGTATACTCAGCCAGATTCTTGGTTTCCTCAAAAGCCGTGGCCTTGGTTTCCCAAACTCAAGGTAGACCCCTTAGAAATTCTCTAGCGGCTTCTTCTTGATCATAGTTTCTCCCTAGGTTTCTTGTCTCATTAATGATGGTTTTAAATCGAGCAATAGCTTCAGCTATGAATTTAGTTTCGTCCATCCTATGGGTTTCATATTTCTCAACTAGCATTTGGAGCTTCTAACTTGCAAAGTTCCTTCATGGGTTACCTCTAACTTATCCCAAAATCCTTTGACCGTTTCACAAGCACTAACCCTATTAAACTCCTCAACTGATAAACTGCAAAATAGAATGTTTACAGCTTGGTTATTTAACAACTCTCACTTCTTTTCCATAGGAGTCCATTCATCCAGCTCCTTAGGGACAATAACACCCTCTATAGTTTTTGTAGGTGTTGGACAACCATTTGACACAACATCCCACATTTCTAAGTCTTGGGCTTTAAGGTAGAACCTAATCTTTATTTTCAAATGTGAATAACTGTCTCCCTTGAACAAGGATGGTCGATTGGTGGAGCTCCCCTCACCTGAAAGATAAGCATCTATTGCATTTTGTCCTACCATACTCAATCAAAGATTGTTAAATACTTTGATGGTTAACATGCTCTGATACCAATTGTTGGCCCAGATGTGTCCGAGAGGGGGGGGGGTGAATTGGACACTTAGCAGATTTTAACCTTTCTATAAAATTGTTTAAAGAGATTTAAGCAGATTAAGTAGAGTATAACAGATAAACACAATGAAAGTAAAAGAGTCAGTCCAAACAGGATTTAAAGTGGTTCGGCCTTGCCTACATCCACTACCTAACCTCCTCAGTTAGGATTTGTCCAAACTCCACTAAGGATCTTCTTACAGGTGAAGACCAAACCGTTACACCTTCTCAATTTACGGGCTTGAGAATAACTATTTCTCAACTTTCGGGCGTGAGAATAACTGTTACAAATTCAAGCAACACTTGCTCTAACCCAGTGACAAACCAGTCACTAATATCAAAGTAAAAGATGAGATACGATTTCGTTTACCTAGAATCAAAGGGATACTTACAAAACTTTGAAATGTACCTTTTGTTACCACAGATTCAGCAAGATATGTATGATGAAGTGCAGCTAAAAAAACAGGTTGAAAAGTTTTCTTCTTCTTTGATGGATTTTGAAAAGATTTGCATGAAGTTCAAACAATCCAATATTTCCAATATGAAGGTTTTCTTTGAAACAGTGAGTAGAAGATTAACTTGCAAGAGTTTTTACACAAGTAAAAATTGTTAGACGATTTCAATCAAGTTTTGATTGTTTATTTTATTTGCTACAAGGAAACATATATATATATATATATATATATATATATATGTATGAATAACAGTGGCACAATTTGATGAAGTTAAGTAATTTTGGCGCACAAAGTTATTTCAAACAACAGACACATGCTTTCTGAAAAAGGATATGACTCAGTATGTGCAACAACACCTGAATCTTCTGATCAATTATGAGAATAGAATGTTTCGAAAAGGTTTCAGAACGTTCTGAAAAAGTAAACTGTAAAAGTGCAGGTGTTAGCTTTGGGCCAGTGTTGGATTAGCCTCCTGATTGGTCAATCAACGTCCTAACCCATAAAACTAACTTTGTCGTTTTGTTCCTTAAGGGCGATGGACCATAAGTGTCCTGCTGATATGTGAAGTGAGGGTGCTACTTGATCGTAAGCATCCTAACTTACTTATCGATTGAAAACGACTAAAAGCTATGAGAGCGCTAAACAACAGTTAGCGTCCTGCTTTGTTCTAAAAACATTTAGAATCATAAGGGTGCTACTTACAATGTAAGCGTCCTATCTTTAAAGTACAAAAAACATAAGGGAGCTAATAAATGTATGAGAGTCCTGATGTTTTAAAACATGTTTGAATTCGTAAAACGATAAGTATGCTAAAGAACGATCAACATCCTGAAAGTTACTAAGTTGATTCTTAAGTGAGGGCGCTCATGTTCAAGTAGCGTCCTGAGAGTTTTCCAAGTTATAACTATCAACATCCTTAAAGATTAAATTATTGAAAGCTCAAAAAATAGTCAACGAGCTGATATAGAATCAACATCCTGACAAGTTCACTAGTTGACTTAATGAGGGTGCTACTAATGACGTAAGCATCCTCATAGATAAGTACTTATTCAACCATGAACTCAATCAGCGTCCTAATGTTTCATCAGCGTCCTGACTTACCAAGTCTAAGAGGGCGTTCCTAAGAAATTAGCTTCCTGATGGACACTTAAAGACAATTTTAATTTTCATAAAAAACTCGATAAATACGATTAAAGACTTGATATTTTTGGATCAAATCAATCATAGAAAATTCAATGTAAATGATCGAAAAATCAACTCGACTAAATCATGTAATCATGCATATAGCTGAATCATATGATGGTGAAGATTTTACAACCTAAACACAATTTAATCATATAACGATATATATATTCTTCAAATGATCATGGTCTTCAGATGGTTCTTGACAACACGTTCACCATGCATCATTGATTCGTCGAAACTTTCATGTTGGATTAGATGTGCCATGCAAACAATATTATCATAAACATAATGTGGTTTGTAATCATCAAAATAATGTTCATATAAGGGACATAATCTTGTAAGGGACATGAGGATAATTGGTTCAACAACATAGTAAATGGAGATAACTCCGGTTGAGAGTAGTTGTCTAATAGTATAACATCTTTGATGTATATGTCTTGATTTACCATTATACATGTTGCTTTGTGCCCTGCCAATAGCTGATTGACTATCCCAATGTATGCATATTGTTGGCACAGGCTTTGGCCACCTTGGAATATCTTCTAAGAATTGGCATAACCATTCAACTTCTTCCCCACATTTTTTAATGCGATGAATTCAAATTCCATTGTGGATCTAGTAATAGGTGTATGTTTCGAGGATTTCCATGATACAGTTGCACCTATTCACTAGTAGACCTCGAGTCTTTTATATGAGATTTCCATGCAGTTTGCTTCACTATAACCTTTAAGGACAACAGGATATCTTGTATAGTGCAGTCCATAGTTATGAATAAATCGCAAGTACCTCAATACTCTAACAATTGTTTGCCAATGGTCAGCTCCGGGATTACTTGTATATCTACTTAGCTTGCTTACTACATAAGCTATGTCAGGTCTTGTACAACTCATTAAGTATATTAGACTACCTATCACTCTAGAGTACTATACTTGAGAGACACTCTTACCTTCATTCTTGGAAAGATGCACACTTGTATCTATGGGTATTTTAGCCACACCATAGTCATCTTGGCTAAATTTCCTAAGAATATTATCAACATAATGTGATTGGCTTAAAATAAGTCCATTTGATGTTCTTAAGATAACATTTTATTCTCGAAATAACATCGACTAGGCCCATATCTTTCATATCAAATCTTGAATTCAACATGTTCTGGGTTGAATTGATCATCTTATCATCATTACCAATAATGAGCATGTCATCTACGTAAAGACACAAAATGACATAACACAGTGTCTTTAACATAAACACATTTGTCACATTCATTGATTTTAAATTTGTTAGTCATTATTGTACTATCAAATTTTTCATGCCATTGTTTTGGTGCTTGTTTTAAGCCATACAAAGACTTCACCAATATACAGACTTTATTTTCCTGCTCTGGCAAGGAAAAACCCTCAGGTTGATTCATGTAAATTTCTTCTTTTAAATCTCCATTTAAAAATGTTGTTTTCACATCCATTTGATGTACTTCAAGATTGTGCATAGCTGCGATTGCAAGTACCATCCAGATGGAATTTATTGTCGTCACAAGAGAATAAGTATCAAAGTAGTCTAGATCTTCTCGTTGTCTATAACCTTTTAATACAAGTCTCACCTTTTATTTATCAGTTGATCCAGCTGCTTTCATTTTCTCTTGAATATCCATTTGGAACCTAGTGGTTTACATCTAGAGGAAGATCTGCTAATTCTCAAGTAATATTTTGCATGATAGAATTAATTTTGCTTTTGATGGCTTCTTTCCACGAAGGTCCCTAAGAAGAGCTTATAGCCTCTTTAAATGTTCGAGGTTCACTTTCAAGCAAGTAAGTCAGAAAATTTGGATCAAACGATTTTTCTATTTTTATTTTTTTGCTACGTTGTGGTTCATCAATGATTTTATTATTTTGCTCTTGGTCCTGACTATTCTCAATAATAGTTTCGAGCATACATTTTGAGGAACTTGACTCTTCTTTGGATTTACAAGGGAATACATATTCAAAGAATGATACATTTATGGATTCCATTATCATATTTTTGTGAATGTTTGATATTTTAGACTCATGCACAAGAAATCAATAAGCACTATTGTTTTGTGCATAACCGATGAAGATGCAATCAACAATTTTTAGACCTATTTTAACCTTTTTAGGTGGACGTACAACCACTTTGGCAAGACATCCCCACATTCGTAAGAATTTATAGAAAGGTTTCTTTCCTTTTCATATCTCATATGGGGTTTTATCTTCTTTTGTTCAAGGTACCTTATTTAAAAGGTAATTAGCCGACAAAATGACTTCTCCCCACATGTTCTGAGGTAACTCAGAACTTATTAACATTGCACTCATCATTTCCTTCAAGGTACGATTTTCTGCTCAGCAACACCATTCGATTGAGGGGAATAAGGTGTTGTGGTTTCATGTATGATTTTGTATTGTGCACAGATTTCAGTAAAAGGTGATTCACCACCTCGATCACTTCTCAGTACCTTAATCTTGTTATTGAGTTGATTTTCAACTTCATTTTTATAGAGAATAAGTTTCTCTATAACTTCGTCCTTGCTTTTTAGGAGATACACATAACAATATTTTGTGCTTAATTTGCAAAAGTAATAAAATACTTATTGCCTCATCTTGTTTGTAAAAATTTTAAATCACATATAGCATTGTGAATTAAATCAAGGGGTTTAGTGTTTCTTTCAACACTTTTAAATGATGACCTTATAAATTTTGCTTTAACACAAGTTTCACACTAACATTTTGAATCAATTTGGAAAACGGGTATGTGATTTAAGTTAATTAATCTACGCAAATTATGTAATACCCTAGGATTGCACAAAAAAAAAAAATAACTTCGGGCATCCTTTTTCTATAAAGGGAAGGCTCCCCCCCGCCTCATTTTCACACTAATTCAACTCTTTCCTCTTGATGGAAAATTTCTCTCTCTATCTCTCTCTCTCTCTTTGCGGTGCAATGCGGTTCTGCCCCGGGGAAGGCACCAGTTCTCGAAGGAGTTATTACCTGAAGGTGGGGAATGAAACATAAGTTTGCGTGTCTTATGAATTTTATTAAAGTTTACATTCATTTATCATTATGTCTACTATTCATTTACACTACATTATTGCATATAATGTTCATACATGTCATACTTATGTCTGTATATTTGGAGTTCATGTATTATACTGTTGCGATGCTGGATTCGTGGTCAATCTGGCTCAACCAGACTCAGTCTTGTTCTCAATAATTTTAAATAGTGAACGAGAGGCAGCATATTGCTCTAAACGATTGGTATTTAAGTAGACTTCGTGTCTCACCTCTCAAGCTGGAGACAGATTTAGTTGGTCTTATTGAAAGCTATCAGCTTGTACAAGTAATACTTATTGTCCTAATTGTGCACGTCGTGATACGACCCTGATAAGGATCACCAGACGTTGCCAAATCCTGTCTAATGTTAGTAAAGACCGGACCTATTCATGCATTGACATCATACATAAGCATCACGTATGTGGTTTGTGATCCATAGAATAGTTAGAAGCAATGCTCACTATTATTGATATCTCTCTGGAGAGGGACGTACAATGAGAACCGAGGTTTACCTAGGGAGGGATATTTGTACGTGAATCCAGGGCGTTGTTCCTGAGAAGGGACGTACAATGAGAACCCGGCTACTCCTAGGGAGGGACATCTGTACTTGAGCTCAGGCAACGTACAATCATGGAACCAATATGAGATGGTGTCATGCATACATACATGTTGTATTGATTATGATGTTCTGATGTGTATTTATGATATTTGATTATGAAGTTTGCTTTATTAACTATCATATTCACGAACTATTTTACCCACTGAGCGTGTAGCTCTCCCCGTTGTTGTCCAATTTTTCTCAGGAGATTAGGGTGGATGTTTTTGGGCCCACATTTTGTAACCCTTTGTTTATTCATTGGAAATTTTGGGAGGATGTTCCCTTTTCTATTTCATGTACAAGAATATATTCTGAAATTAATAAAATTAGACTTGTACATTATTGTGTTCCTGCGCCCTCGGTTATTGTTATAATGCATTCGCGCCCCGTCTATGAGTGTTCCGCCGGTTTAGGTGCTTCTGGGCGGGGTGTGACAAATTATCATAATTAACATGTCTTAGTTTACCATGCCACAAATTGGGAGACTCAAGCAAATAAACAGAAGAGCTAGCGCTAGCTTTATTCATCTTTAGCTTAATAGTCATTACATTAAGCTTAAGAAGCTTGTTACTCACATATCTTTTTCCTACAAAGATTCCACTTTTGAATAATACAACTTTATCTAACTAAAAAACTAGACAGAATCCATGTTTGTTCAATAGTGAACTAGACACTAGGTTCTTTCGGATTTCTAACACATATTGTTGGTGCACCCAAGAGGGGGGGAGGGTGAATTGGGTGATGGTTAAATTTAAAAACTTTTCCAATGACTTAGTGATATACTTTGATACATTGGAATTAGATGCACATACTAACCATAAAGTAAAATGCATAACGTAAAGTACACTAGGATTTATAGTGGTTCGGCCAAGCCTACGTTCATTACCTAATCTCCCGATTAGGATTTTCTCAATCCACTAACTGATTCTCTTACGAGTGAGAACCAAACCATTACAACTTGATCTTTTGTAGATTCAAGGTAAACCTATCCTTTTGCGGGCTAAGGATGAACCATTTCTCTTTTACAGGTTCAGAGACAACCTATCCTTTTACAAGTTAAGGACGAACCTATCCTTTTGCAGGCTAAGGATGAACTAATTCTCTTTTATAGGTTCAGAGATAACTTATCCTTTTACAAGTTAAGGACGAACCTTCCCTTTTACTGGCTAAGGAAGACTATGGTCCTTTTACGGGATAAGGAAGAACCGATTTCCTTTTTTCGGGTTGAGGAAGAACCCATGTTCCTTTTACGGGATGAGGAAGAACCGTTATCCTACTTCCAGGTGAGGATAAACCTTAACATGATTTCAACCATGAAATCATCAAGTGAACTACATTCACTTGTCCTGGTTGTTTCATTGCGAAACACACCAACATCCCACAATATGAAAATAATATTGGTTCTAACTGAGTAGAACTCTTTACAATTAAGCTCATTACATAGCATTACAAAGATATTTAAATTTAAGTACGTAATGCTAAGAGAAGATACACTTACAGTCATATACCTTTCAATGTTCGATATTGCTCAAGTGCATTCCGAAAAACATGAATGATATGTCATTTGAATCAAATGAATGCTTTTTCGAAAACATTATGATACCATTAAACATTGAAGTTGAAAATGTAGGACCAGTGTAAAACAGAGACACAAATAGTTTTCAAAATAGATATAATATATAAGCATGAAAACTTCTGGTTCAATATTCAGTAGTTAACATAACTACTGATATAGTTCGATACAATACTTAAGATATGAAATCAAGTAGAGCTGTATCTCACGAACTATCTCTCAAATTCTTTTATCAGCACGATTGATGTTAAGTATAAATCCAGGCTGAAAATTTGAGTAGAAACCAATTCAAATAGATTTTCAGAGATAGAATATAACTTAACCTCAATATGAAAATCTTTTGAATAAAGAATCAGTGAAAATTACTTTGAAAACTTAGAACATTTGAAAACTTTTGAAAGATTGAAAAATGACTAACATTCAAAAAGTTTTTGGAACAATAAAAATTGTCGGCAAGTTATTTGATTCAAAGTGTTAGCATTTATAGACTTAGTAGATAATAGTCATTAGATATTTGAAGTTCAAATATAATGTGAACGTTTACACACAACGGCTAGAATGTTATATGAAAATGGCAACTGCAATTTTCACTAACATTCTGATTCTTTTCAGATTGCATGATTAAGGAAACTTTCAGGAAACTTGATTCATGCATCAGAGAAAATCTCTGATAAATCTAAAAAGGATTATGTGCAAAGATCTGTTCTGAAAAAGTAGATTGATATAGTGTACCTGTCAGAACAGTGATAGTTGTTGAATTAGCATCCTGATTTTCTAATCAGCGTCCTAACGCATAATATCAACTTTGTCATTTTGTTCCTTGAGGGCGCTCATTATGTATAAGCGTCCTGCTGAACAATGACGTGAGAGCTCTACTAACCCGTAAGCGTCCTGACTTTCTTTACGGTAGGAATGACTCAACTTTGAGGGCGCTAATGCACAGTTAGCATCCTGCTTACTTTTAAAACAATTAAATGAATGAGGGCGCTACTTCCGGGCAAGCGTCCTATCTTTTAAAAACAAAACACTTGAAGAACAATACTAAGTACGTTGAAGGACAATCAGTGTCATGAAAGTTATTTAGTTGGTTTTGAGGATGAGGGCACTCCAATCCAGGTAGCCTCCTGATAGTTTATCCAACTTATAACTATCAATGTCCTCAAAGATAACATCTTTGAATAACTTAGACTCTCAGAGATCTTTTAGCAAGCTGATTCACAATCAACGGCCTGACAACTTCAAAAGTTGATTCTAAGTGAGGCCGCTACTTACAAGTGAGTGTCCTGGTGAATCAATTCAATTCAACCTTGAATGGTATCAGCGTCCTAATGAGTCATCAGTGTCCTGACTTATCAAGTTTAGGAGAGCAATGCTAAATCATTAGCGTCCTGAAAGACTTTAAAAATAGTTTTTGACATACAGTAAAATGTATGATCAAAACATGCAAATTTGAAAAACATATGCAAGTGATTTGTGCATGGTTTTGAAAAACGTTTGAGCAATATCAAATAATGAAAGATACCTTAAATACTTTGTGTATCCTTCTCATAATCTTTAAATTCAACTCTTCATTATAAGATCTTCACGCTTGAGTTGAATGTCTTGAAGCTCTTGATCGAATCATTCGTGGATGTGCAGTTTGATCTTGAAGACCTTGATTGAGACGATCTTGAACGTATGATATGACCTTGAGTTCCTTGATCGAATCATTCTTTGGCCTTTTGCTTTCCTGAGGTGCTAAGATAGGTTCTTGATAAAAGTTCGTTAGCACCGAAAGATATTTTGTTTGTGATCATCAAAATATACTTCATCAAGTATACTTAGGGACGTGTGAAGTGATGAGCCGCTTAGGTAAACACATATAACACGTTGTTCAGAGTCAGCTCTTTCGTAGATGTCATCTTTAACATAACTTTGGCTTGGCCCTTGATCTCAAACGTAGCATAGTTTCCCATGAAAACATCTCCCCATTTTCACTTGGGTCGAAGGAAGTGAACATCCTTCTGTTAAAGCATACATGGATTGCACCGGTGACAATCCACCATTTGCTTTGGTTCGACCCGACTAGGTTCACTTTGGAAACGACAACAAATAGGCTTATCTCAAAAACATCGTGAATGATGCCGCCTACCACATTAGCTTCTTTGTTTTTGTTCCTCTTTGGCAACCTACATTCAGTAGCTTTGTGACCCATCTTGTCACAATTGAAGCATTTTTCTTGAAATTTTGGTTTCTTGGAAATACCTCATTTGGGTCCCAGTTTAGACCCTTGGCCAGACTTGTTCTTCTTGGCTTTAGAACTCTTAGCATGTTCCACAACATTTTCCTTGGCCACAACATTACCCCCTTTTTCTCAGATCCTCTATTGTCTTCTTCAATACGAAGTCTAACAATCAAATTTTCAATGCTCATCTCCTTTCGCTCAAGCTTAAGGTAGTTTTTGAAATCTTTCCATGCAGGAGGTAGCTTCTCAATAATAGCAGCTATTTGGAAGGTTTCACTCAATATCATCCCCTCAGTATGAATCTCGTGCAGGATCACTTGGTTCTCTTAGACTTGACTGATCACTATTTGGAGTCGACAGTTTTATAATCTAGGAAGCGACCCACCACAAATTTTTTGGAGCCAACATGCTCGATTTTATATTTTTGGTCTAGAGACTACTACAGTTCCTTTGTCGTCTTATTTTCACTATACACATTGTACAAGGAATCGGTGAGACCATTCATCACATAATTATGGCATAGAAAATCAGAATGCTTCCAAGCCTCAATGGCACTGACGACTTGGATATCATGCTCATCATCTTCGTTAAGCTTTAGTGCATCTTCAGTCAAGAATCTCGCAAGATTCAAGGTGCTTAGATAGAATAACATTTTTTGTTACCACCTCTTGAAATTCAATCCACTAAGCTTTTCGCTATGATTAGCAGTATGCGTTGCTGGTACAGTCGTAGGAGTTGGCACTTGAACCACGGAAGGGTTTGACACTTGGGTCGCAATAGTATTCATTCTGTTCACGACAGAGTCACTTGCCATTTTTTAAAACACAAAATTAAATATTGAAAGTCAAAACCTTATAACTTAGACAACTTTTTGAAAATTGCTTCCAAAAGCCTTCAATTTGAATTCTTGATCTAATCGACTAGTGAGTCTCGAGGCTGAGTGGTGGAGTCACATGTACTATGGAAGGTCTCGCTTAAAACCACTCTTCTAGAGCGGCTGGGCTGCTTCCTATTCACTGTTTAGCATTACTGATAAAAAGACTTGTCCAATATTGACCAAGCTAATCCAACAAAATTGGTGCAACCAATAAAAAATTCTCGCTAATGTGCTTCGAGATTAAGATCTTTTTTTTTTACAAAAATAGTATTTTTTAATAAAGAATCCCGCCAAATATTATTAATTTTTTAAATAATAATAATGTTGTTGTTTTGATGAGGAATCTGGCAAAATATTATTTTTTGCAAAATTAATATTTTTTTAAACTCAAAATATTTTTTGTTTCAAAATAATATGTGCATAATATGTTAAAGAAAAATTTTCGCAGAATTTTTTTTTCAAAATAATACGCACAGAATATTATTTTCTCAATAATATATAATATGAATAGTATAAGCAAAATATTATTTTCGGCAAAATAATGTATGAGAATAACAAATATTATTTCCACAGAAATAATATAGAGGCGGACTATTATTTGTGGAGGAAAAAAAAGAAAAGAATTAGTCAATATAAATTTTAGCAACTTCTTTGCCCTAGAGAATTTGTTTTAAGTTGTTAGCAATAATGTAAGGACAAATAAATAAATAACTGAAATAATATTAACATAAACAACAAAATTCAAACAACAATATACTTATTAATAATTATAACTGAAACAATAGAACAAGTTTGGAAAATAAATCAAATTCAACATAGTAGAGATTGAACAAGATGAAATCGAAGCCTGTGTAGCATACAATGTCGGTGCAACAGGTGGATCGGTGTCTGTCTCTCAGGATACAACAATAGAAGAGCAGTTGATTAGCACTTCGTCACTACTCGAACTGAGCTTTGCAGAAGATTATCACCACAGACCAACACACCTCAAAATAAAAAAGAAGAACTAGAAAAGAAGAAGAGAATTTCAGAAATAGAAGAGAGCTTTGAGAATTGAGATGAAGAAAATGAGACCTCCTTTTATATTAGTAAAGGGGGTGGTGCTCTTAATGTCACTAAATGACCTCTATTAACGTTGCAAACGTTACGAACTTAAATTTTATTAAAAAATATATAACAGTTTTTTTAATTTAATTCAAATTTAAAACTCAATTAAATTTAAACCTTTACAAATCTAATTTCAATTAATAATTTTTCCAACAAAAACTGGCTCTTTTAAAACTCAGGATTTTAGTGGAGAACCTAATTATTTTGGTTGTATTTTCATTTTAAGTTACAATATCAATTGATTTTTATACGTGGAATATTTTATTTAATATTTGTAATTAGGTACTACTGACTATAAAATTATATTCAAGTTTTTGTCTTTTATTATTAATTATATTTCTGATCCTATATTTAATATATAATATTTCAAGAGATCATCTTTAATTCAATTGAAAAAAGGCATTAAGGGTCCTAGGTGAAAAAATTGTTATTTTCTTAAGAAAATAAAAGCTTTTCTCGAGTAAAGAAAAGAATTGTTTGTTTGATTATCAAAATTTTCTCCACTTCCTTATTTTCTCATTCAAATTTTCTTATTTATAAAGGTGAGAAAATATAATTTTCTCATGAGAAAGTTTTAGCATTATTGATAATGTTGATGTTTATATTGAATGAAACTTCTAAAATTTTTATTCTTTTCACATCACGTGAGTATCAAAAAATATTTTCTCATATACAATCAAACAACCATTAGAAAACTCTTTAAAAGAAATTTATTTGAAAAATTATTTCTTGAGAAAACTACATTTTCTCAAAAAAAAAAAAAAATCTTTTTCAGCTTATAAACAAGCCCTAAGTGAAGAGTAACAAATACAATTGAATGGAGAATCTAGACCATTGGATCACCTCAAGATTTGTGTAATTAATCATGTCTGATTGTCCGGACGGACCTTGCTTGTTGCTTGATTAAGGAAAATCATATGATTTGCTCTATCTCTATATCAACTCTCAAACCCGAGTCCATAATAATAATAAAAAAATCTTTATTCTCTTAATTATGCGTCTTACATTATAATTTATCGAGAAAACCTTTATCGAGAAAACCTAAATCTTAAAATTTAAATAATTCTCTCTCTATTATTCACTTTTGTAGTTTCTATATATATTGTTATTAGAATACTTCGAATTTCCATCGTAAAGTCATTTTTATCAAAATTCTAAAATTTCCCATCAAAAGATTATTTTATTTTTATGAAAATTTTTAATGTCAATAAGGGTTAAATAGTCATTTTAATTATATTTTAACTAATTTCTACTTTTCCTTAATTACATTTTTCAAACAGTTTTTATTTTTTCAATCAAGATATTTCCTATTTTACCTTTCCAAATTCAAGATTTTTACTTGTATGTACTTTTATTCCATGACAAATTGCACACCTAAAACCCAAACCCTAGTGACTCCACCAAACTGGAGTATAGGATCATTGATGTTATAACCAAAATTGACTAACTCCAAGTCAAAAACAAAGTTTGAAAACAAAGTAGTCCTAACATCATTTATGCGTAGCACGATCAGGGTTACACAACCGAAGATCGAATATAAGACAAAGAGACCTCGCCCACATAAAAAAGTGACACCTCTGCCATGGCCAAGGGGGCCGAGGCTCCCTTAACCACGGTCAAGGGAGAATGACGCCTCAACTGTGGTCAAAGGGCAATGCCTAGGCCATAGCTAAACCTCATTTGCCTTGGCCACAATCGAACCCCTTGTCGCAGCCGAACCCCTTTGTTTTGGCCACGACCAAACCCTTGTTGTGGCCAAACCCCCTTGTCGTGGCCATGCCCATTCTTGCGACCAAACCCCTTCTAGCAATCGAACCCCTTTATTGGGGCCGAACACCCTTGTCATGGTTGAATCCCCTTGACTCGACCGAACCCCTTGTTGCGCTCGAACCCCCTTGTTGGGGCTAACCCCCTTGTCGCAGTCAAACCCCTTGTCACGGTTGAACCCCCTTGTCGCAATCAAACCCCCTTGTCGCAGCCGAACCGCTTGTTGCAACAGAACCCCCTTGTCCTGGCTGAACCCCTACGACGGACAACAACCTAAGGCAAGTCTTATCATGATGACAGTCATCTCAAGGCACAAGATAATGCATTTGCTCCTGATAAGGGAACAATATAAATGTAATCTTGTAATTAATGATCGTAATTAATGCACAAAACGCATCTATCCTATAAAAGGACTACCGTTTTACTTGAAAAAGGTAGGCTCTGAATTTCATCTCTTTACACTTGTTATTTTATCACACAAAGACTAACTTAAGCATCAGATCAGTGTCTTTGGTGGCACCCCTTGGTGCCACCTTTGTTTTGCAGGCTATTCGTAAGGCTTAGGTGAGATGAAGTTGATTGCGTGATGAAGTCTAGACCTTCTCGTTGTCCATAACCTTTTAATACAAGTCTTGCCTTGTATTTATCAATTGATCCATCTGCTTTCATTTTCCTTTTGAAAATTCATTTGGAAGCTAGTGACACACCCCGCTCAGATGCGCCTAAATTGGCCGGACACTCAAAGCTGCATTATAATAGTTATCGAGTGCGCAGGTACATAATTCAAGTACAAGTATGTTTTCATTAATTTTAGAATGTATTTTGTACAGAATGTAGGCGGTCTGGAACGACCAATAATGAGGGAACATCCTCCCAAAAATCTCCCTAACTAATTAAACAAATAAGTAAGGGAGTACAAAATGAGGGCCCAAACACCTCCGCCCAATCCACCCTAGACTCCTGTAAAATGGTTAGCAACGAGATGAGCTATTGTCCAGTGGGTAAAATAGTTCGTGAATATGACAATTAATAAAGAAGACATCATAATCATACATCAATATACACAACATAGCATCATAAACAGTGCAACATAGCTTAACAGGTAGGTATACATAACACCATCTCGTAATGTCTCTATGACCGTATATCGCCCTAGGTTCACGTACAAATGTCCATCTCCAAGTAATCCTGGGTTCACATTGTACGTCCATCTCTAGGGGAAACATCAATAATAATGGGCACAGTTGCACTAGTAAATAATGTATAGATCAGAGACCACTTAAGTCCCTAAGTGGTTCTTATTTTATATATAATGATCATGTATGTGCGGGTCCGGTCTTTACTTACTTTAGACAGGATTTGGCAGTGTCTGGTGATGCTTATCAGGGTCGACATCCACACATGTATTGTTAGGATGTCCAGTATCACCTATACAAGCAGACAACTTTCAATGGGACCAACCAGACCAGTCCCCAGGTCGGGAGATGGAAACACAAGGTCTCTCTTAAATACCAAGTCTTCTAGAGCAGCAAGCTGCCTCCCATTTACTATTCAAAGTTACTGAGGACAAAACTAAGTCTGGTTTAGTCAAATTGACCGCTAATTCGGCTTAGTAACAATGTAATATGTGGACTCCAAATATTAAGGCCTGAGTATGACATGTATGAACATTATACACAATAATGCAGCGTAAGTGAATAATAGACATAATGATAAATGAATGAAAACTTTATGAAAGGTCATAAGATACGCAAACCTATATTTCGTTTCCACCTTCAAATTGTACTTTTTTTCCAAAATCGGCGCTTCCTCCCGAGGATAACAACTTCGTACCGTAAAGAGAGTCTCTAAGAGAGAGAATATCAAAAAAGGAGAGAGAAAATCACAAAAATAGTGAAGGAAACCAACCCAAAGAGAGAGAGAGAGAGGGAGAGAGTTGTGGTGTGAGAAATGAGGGGGGGAGGGCCCCTTTTATAGAAAATTCATGCCCGAACGTTCGGGCAATGCCCTTGGTTCTGACTATTCTCAGTAATAGTCTCGAGCGTTTGTTTTGACGAACTTGTCTCTTCTTTGGAATTACAAGGGAATACATGTTCAAAAAACAATGAATTTCTAGATTCCATTATTGTATTTTTGTGAATGTCTGATATTTTAGACTCATGCACAAGAAATCGATAAGCACTATTGTTTTATGCATAACCAATGAAGAAGCAATCAACAATTTTCAGATCTATTTTAACCTTCTTATGTAGAGGTACAACCACTTTGGAAAGACATCCCCACATTCATAAGAATTTATAAGAAGGTTTCCTTCCATTCCATAACTCATATTGTAAACCGGCGGTACACTCTCGGACGGGGCGCACATTTAGAACAATTACAATGGTAACAACAGAGTGCGCAGCGGAAATACAGTACACACAATACAAATCTGATTTCATTTAATTCAGAATACTTTTGTACATAAAATGGTCAAGGGAACATACTCCCAAAATCCCCAATGAATCATACAAAGGGTACAAAATGTGGGCCCCATAACCTGCACCCAGTCCACCCTAATTTTCTGTGAAAGATTGGACAATAATGGAGTGAGCTTAACGCGTTCAGTGGGTAAATAGTGCATGAGTATAACAATTAATAAAGCATATTTCAATATCAAATATCTTAAATACACATGTGAGCATCATAATCAATCAATATGTATGTATGCATGACACCGTCTCGTAATGGTTTGATGAGCGTACATCGCCTGAGTTCATGTACAGGAACGATGCTCTGGATTCACGTACTGATGTCCCTCCCCGGGTGTAGCCGGGTTCTCATGTACGTCCCTCTCCAGAGAAATGTAATGAATAGCGAGCAATGCTCCTAACTATTCTATGAGTCATAAACCACTAGGTGGTGATAGGTATGATGCCAATGTATGAACTGGTCTAGTCTACTGGTCTGGTGATATGTAAGTGTGGCAGTATAAACATTATATGACATAATGCAGTGTAAATGAACAATAGACATAATAATAATTGAATGTAAACTTTAATAAAAGTTATGAAACACGCAAACCTATGTTTCGTTCCCCACCTTTAGATAAAAACTTCTTCTTTCAGATCTAACGCTCTCCTCCGGACAGAACTTCGTTGCACCGCTTTCTGATCTGGCGCTTTCCTCCGGACGAAACTTTGTTACACCGCAACGAGAGTTTCGAACAGAGAGTCTCAAAAACTAAAAACTTATGGAAAGGAGAAGAAAATCACAAGAGAAGGTGATTTGGTGTGAGGAATGAGAAATGAGGAGGGTTCCTTATATAGAGATTTTTTGCGCCTGAACGTTATGTCATGTGCCTGAACGTTCTGGCATGTGCCTGAACGTTCTGTCATGCGCCTGAACATTCGGGCATGCATTGCGCCTGAACATTTTGGCATGAGCCTAAACGTTCTGGCATGCGCCTGAACGTTCTGTCATGCGCCTGAATGTTGAGCCTGAACGTTCTGGCATTGCCCAAATAGTAATTTTTTTTAATTTTTAATTTTTTTTTTGTGAAATACAGAGTATTACACTCTGCCCCCCTTAAAGGGATTTCGCCCTCGAAATCAAGTCAAGTAGTGATGAGGGTTATCTGCTTGAGAAGTAGCCACAGGTTGCTAAGGAGGCCACTGTATGTGTGCATCATTATATCCATTGATATTATTTTCAGACATCTGCGTAGTTATTGAAGTGAAACAATGTATTAAAATAGGTGTAAACAATGTTTCATCCTGTGATTGATAAGTGAAAATAATACAATGTATCACATCATCAGTTGGTACTAGAAAACAATTCAGGGTATTTATGTTTAATTGTTGCTTCTAGTTCCCATGTTGCTTCCTCTATGCCGTGGTGATCCCAGAGCACTTTCACAAGTGGTATGCTACGTCGCCGTAGTTCTTGAGTTTTTCTATCTAAAATCTGTATCGCTCTCTCTTGATACTTATTTCCTTCCTCAACCCAAACCTCGACTAAAGGGATGATATGCGAAGGATCAGGACGATACTTGCGAAGCATAGATACGTGAAAAACGTCATGAACCTTAGGCATGGACAATGGAAGGGACAGACGATAAGAAAGTTTGTCAATACGTTCAATGATCTGAAATGGATCGATATATCGCGGAGAGATCTTGCCTTTGATCCCAAAGCGTTTTACACCTCTTGTGGGCTGGACTTTCAGAAAAACAAAGTCCCCCTTATCAAATTCTAGAGGTTGTCTCTGCTTGTCAGCATAGCTCTTCTGTCGACTTTGTGCAACACGAAGTCGTTCCTTTACTAGTGTGATCTTCGCAGAAGTCTCTTGAACTAGTTGAGGGCTTAACTGCGGTCGATTTGCCATATCTAACCAGCATATCGGAGATCTGCAAGGCCGACCATAGAGAGCCTCGTATGGTGCCATGCCAATACTAGTTTTGTAGCTGTTGTTGTATGCAAACTCAGCTTGATGCAAATACTTTGCCCATCCGTCATTAAAGTCCAAAATGCAGCATCGTAACATGTCTTCTAAGATTTGGATAAGCCGCTCTGACTGCCCATCGGTCTGAGGGTGGAAGGCTGTGCTCATAGTGATCTTAGAACTTATTCTACTCTGGAAGCTTTTCCAAAAGTTTGATGTGAATCGAGGGTCTCGATCAGAGACGATCGTGAGTGGTATGCCATGAAGGCGTACGATCTCTCTTTCATATAGTTCTGCAAGTTTGGCGGGATTATTCGTGAACTTTATTGGCAAGAAGTGTGCAGACTTTGTAAGTCTGTCAATGATAACCCATATAGCATCTTGCCCTTTATTGTTGCGAGGTAAGGACGTGACAAAAATCTATTGCGATGTTCTCCCATTTCCTTTCTCCAATAGGTAACGGCTGGAGAAGTCCAAAGAAAAGCCTTCGTTCTGCCTTAACTTTCTGGCAAACGAGACATCGAGCGACGAAGTCTGTAATGGCCTTCTTCATTCCAAAAAACCAGAATTGTCGCTTGACATCCTTGTACATCTTGTCACCCCCAGGATGCATAGCGTACCTCGAACAGTGCATCTCAGTAAGCACTTCTTTACGAACCTCAGGATCGTTCTGTAGGCAGAGATGTTTTTTATAGAAAACGATTCCGTCTCCAGAGACCGACCAATGAGGAAGGTCCTGGCCGCTGAGTAGAAGGTCTCGTTTCTCCATTAACATAGGGTCATTGGCTTGAGCGACTGAAATCTTTCGAACGAGCTCAGAGTTGACTGATAATTGAGAGAGTCGTGGTCTTAGTCCTTCTACGTTCAGCTGTAGGTTAAAGTTCTCCAACTCTGTAGCCAACTTCCCTATTTCGTAGTTAAGAGTGCAAGCAACATAAGATTTTCTACTCAGGGCATCAGTCACAACATTAGCCTTTCCGGGATGGTACTGGAGTTGAAAGTCATAATCTTTCAAGAATTCCAACCATCGTCTTTGGCGGAGGTTTAGGTCTCTCTGAGTGTATATGTACTTCAGACTCTTGTGATCCGAGAAGACCTCAAACCGTTCACCGTATAGGTAATGGCGCCATAACTTCAGTGCAAATACGACAGCTGCAAGTTCCAAGTCATGCGTTGGGTAATTACCCTTATGAATCTTCAGTTGTCTGGATGCATATGCAACCACTTGGCCTTCTTGCATTAGCACGACACCTAAGCCTTGGAGAGAGGCGTCGGTGTATAATGAAAATCCAATTGCATTTCTTGGAGTGATAAGTACAGGTGCTGTCGTGAGGCGTTTCTTCAATTCCTGAATTGATGCTTCACAGGAGGGATTCCAGATAAATCGCACATCTTTTCGAGTGAGCTTGGTCATAGGTTCAGCAATATTTGAGAAGTCCTTGATGAAGCCTCTGTAATAGCCAGCCAAACCAAGAAAACTCCTAATCTGAGTAACAGTGGTAGGCTGCTTCCAGTTTAAAACTGCTTCAACCTTAGAAGGATCTACCTCAATGACATTGCCTGAAACCACATGGCCTAGGAATTGAACTCTCTTTGCCCAAAATTCGCACTTACTCAACTTTGCATACAGTTGGTGGCTTCTCAAGGTCTGGAGGACTATCTTCAAATGTATTTTATGGTCTTCCTCGGTTGAGGAATATATCAAGATGTCGTCCACAAAAACCACCACAAATCGGTCTGTATAACCTGAATATGCGATTCATCAAATCCATGAATGCAACAGGTGCATTTGTTAGACCGAATGGCATAACTAAGAACTCGTAATGACCGTACCGATTTCTGAACGTCGTCTTGGTGATGTCCAACTCTCGGATCCGAACTTGGTGATAACTGGACCGTAAATCAATCTTAGAGAAGTATTTGGCATCTCTAAGTTGGTCGAACAAGTCATCGATCCTGGGCAACAGATATCTGTTCTTGATGGTGACGTTATTCAACTTGTGATAATCGATGCAAAGTCGTAACGAACCATCCTTTTTGCGAACAAACAGAATTGGAGTGCCCCAAGGTGATGAACTCTTTCGGATGAAGCCAGTACTCTCTAATTCCTTAAGTTGTTTGTCTAATTCGACCAGTTCGACATTTGACATTCTGTATGGTGGAATTGAGATAGGCCCTGTCCCAGGTATGAGGTTGATCTCAAAATCAAATTCCCTAACTAGAGGTAGATCAGGAAGGTCATTAAGAAAAACTGTTGGGAATTCAAATATGACTGGAACATCATGTACTTCGAGAGGGTATAGTGCTGGTGAGTTGGTTTCATTGCCAAGGGATAGAGCTCGTAGTTGTGCCTTGAGAAGGGCAACTGTTGATTTGTGTATCCATTGCCTCGTTCCCTGAAGCTTGACCAACTCTCCTGTAGGCAAGGTTAACTGAACTTGCTTTTTCATACATTCGATCTTTGCATTCAGTGGTGTTAGCCAGTCCATGCTGAGGATGATGTCGAAATCTTCAAAATCCATCACAAAAATATCGGCATATATTATATGTTCTGACATTCGAAGCTCACATCGAGAACACTGCAAATTCACGTCAGTACCAGATCCGAACGATGATGTGACATGGAGTGTGATGGTTGTGGGTTCAGGATGCAGGCCTAAATGTCTTACCAATGCCGACGATATAAAAGAATGCGTAGCACCTGAATCAAATAAAACATGCACCATTGTATTGAACAAAGGAAAGGTACCTTCGACTACATTGTTGTCGGGTAGGGGATGTTGAGCGATGGCAAATGCTCGGCCCTGATTCCGTTGACCCTGGTTCTGTCGGGGGTGGGCATTAGCAGCAGGTGGTGCTTGTTGGAGCGGAACAACGGGAATAGGTTACTGAAGGTGCGGACAGACATATCTTACACGGCTCTTCTGGCCGCAGTTGAAACGAATCGGCCTGTACTGCTGATTGTTTTGCTGGCCATTCTGATTATTCTGCTGGCCTAGTTGATTGTGGTGTCGACCACCACCTCTGCCATTGTCGTTTCTACGGCCACCTCTTCCATAACGACCTCCATGGCCATGATTTCGGAAACCCTGATGGTGAGGGTTAGAAGGTTCAGCCGCAGGTGTTGTGGCCTCATTCTGCGAAACCGGGGCTGGGAGGGCTGGGTTTGGATTGTAGTAGGGCTTCTTCTTGTTGCCCTGTTGCAAGCCTTGTGAGGAAAACGTTGCAGGCAGTTTGCCCTTATTCATTCGCTGTTCTCGTAAGATAGTCTCTTGTTCAAAGCTCATGGCCCTGTTAACAACCTCCTTGTAAATCTTGAGATCCAAGATCGACAAGGCGTGTAGAATGTCATGGCGAAGACCATTATAAAATTTCTCAGTCTTATCTCACTCCGTTGAGATGGTGGAGAGAGAGTAGACTGATAATTCTTTGAATTTTCCAGCATATTCTCTGACGGTCATGGTGCCCTGATATAACTTAGCAAATTCCTGGCGCTTCTGCTTTGTCACCGCGCTGAAAAAATACTCATCAATAAACATTGGCTCAAACTGTTGCCAAGTCATATCTGCTATGTTGACCCTTGGGTCTTCTTTCACTGTGATCCACCATGTGTTTGCTGCACCAACAAGTTGGTAGGTTGCTAGTGGAATTTTGCGAGACTCATAGACTCCCATTGCATCAAGAGCCTTCTTTGACTCATCCAGCCACTTTTGCACCTCATCAGCCTCAATGGTGCCAGCGAAAATAAGAGGTTGTAGCCGCTTGTATTTAGTAAGGAAACTGGCAAGGGAAAAAAATAAAACCAAGATTAAGAAACTGTAGCCAAGTATAAGGTTATAGTATGCTCAGCAACAATTTCGAGAGTACTGCAATATTAAAATCACCTATTTTTCTAAGTATAGTGTAAGGTTTTTGTTGAGGAATCAAAGAATCTTATATATCTCGTATGTTTGGCCATGGTGTAAAATCAAAATTAGAATGTGTATATAATAAGTATAAAACTTTGCAAGTATTTAAAATGATTTGGTTCTGGTTGTTTGTGAACATACATATATATTGCATTGAAAATCCATACGAGTCATAAGAATTCTAAGATTTTCCTCGGTAAATATCCTGATCTAACATTCTATCGTAACGTTCTATCATGTGCCTGAACGTTCTGTCATGCGCCTGAATGTTCTGGCATGCGCCTGAACGTTCTGGCATTGCCCAAATAGTAATTTTATTTTTTTTTGTGAAATACAGGATATTACACATATGGGGTCTTATCTTTCTTTTTTTTCAAGGTACCTTATTTAAAAGGTAATTAGTTGACAAAATGGCTTTTCCCCACATTTTTTGAGGCAATCCAAAACTTATCAACATTGCATTCATCATTTCCTTCAAAGTACGATTTTTTTGTTCAGCAACACCATTAGACTGAGGCGAATAAGGTGTTGTAGTTTCATGTTGTGCACAAATTTCACCAAAAGGTGATTCATACTCACCACCTCGATCACTTCTCAGCACTTAATTTTGCTATTGAGTTTATTCTCAACTTCATTTTTATAGAGAATGAATTTCTCTATAGCTTCGTCCTTGCTTTTTATGAGATACACATAACAGTATTTTGTGCTATAATCGACAAAAGTTATAAAATACTTATTGTCTCCCTTGTTTGTACAAATTTTAAATCACATATATCACTGTGAATTAAATCAAGGGGTTTAGTGTTTCTTTCAACATTTTAAATGATGGCCTTGTCAGTTTTGCTTCAACACAAGTTTCATACTTATGTTTTGAATCAATTTGGAAAGCGGGCATGTGAGTTAAGTTAATTAATCTATACAAAATACCATAATTAACATGTCCTAGTTTACCATGCCACAAATTGGAAGACTCAAGCAAATAAGCAGAAGAGCTAGCGCTAGCTTTATTCATTTTTGGCTTAATAGTCATCACATTAAGCTTAAAAAGCTTGTTGCTCACATATCCCTTTCCTACGAAGATTCCACTTTTGAATAATACAACTTTATCTGACTAAAAAACTAGATGAAATCCATGCTTGTTTCGCAGCGAACCGGACACTAAGTTCTTTCAAATTTTCGACACATACAACATGTTGGTCAGAGTCAGCTCTTTCCCAGAGGTCATCTTCAAGATAACTTTGCCTTTGCCCTTAATCTCAGACGTAGCAAAGTTTCCCATGGAAAGCACCTCCCCATTTTCACTTGGGTTGAAGGAAGTGAACATGTCTTTGTCAAAGCATACATATCGTGTTGCACCAGTGTCAATCCACCATTCGTTTGGGTTCGACCCAACTAGGTTCACTTCAAAAACGACAACAAATAGGCTTATCTCAGAAACATCGTGAATGATGTTGCCCACTACATTAGCTTCTTTGTTTTTATTGTTCTTTGGCAACCTACATTTAGTAACTTTGTGACCCAATTTGTCACAATTGAAGCATTTTCCTTAAACTTTTGGTTTCTTGGAAATACCTTTTTTAGGTCCTAGTTTGGACCCTTGGTCAGACTTGTTCTTCTTGGTTTTTGAACTCTTAGTATGTTCCACAACATTTGCCTTGGCCACAGCAGTCGCCCCCTTTTTCTCAGATCCTCTTTTGTCTTCTTCAATACGAAGTCTAACAATAATGTAACACCCCGTATACCCTGCAACCTGACAATCTCCCGCATATAGAGTCTGCTCAGCTTGCCCATAGAATCCCTAGTGTTCACCGGTTGAAAGTGAGCGGACTTGGTCAAGCGATCAATAATAACCCAAGGATTCACAAGGATTGCAGAGATTACTTTTTTTTAGAAAATAAATTTAATTATTCATATTCCATATAAATCAAAGCAAAGAAAAATGTGGTTTCTAACAACCTAAGTTCAATATTAAGCAACTACCTAAATAAACTAAGTTGCAGAAATTTTAAATCTAATTAATGCATAAAGGAATAACAAAAAAAAATAAAATTAAAACAAGATAAAATTTAAAAACCTAAAGACTAAGAACACATTTAACCTAAAAATAAAAATATTGAAGTAAAAAAATAAATCAAAACTAAAATAAATTAGTAACTTTTTAAAAGTTTTTTTATAGGAAAGTAACCTGAATGTTTGAAATATTGAAAGAAAAATGCTAACAAAAATTTAAGAATGAAAAGAACTTCAAAAAAAATTAAAAACACAAAATGCAATTACGATGATAAAAGTAAATGAATGAGGTATGCAAGTGACTAAAAAATTAAAAATAACAACAGAAAGAACAACCAACAATTAAAAGAAAACAATGATCTTTATTAATTAGAAAAACAAGAAACTTACAAAGATTCAAGGCCAAAGGTATTGTCACCTACTTCAGCCTTTAATCATGCACTGAACTTCTGAATTACTCCATTGCTCCAAACTTCTAAGCAAAATAGCAGTATTAAAATAAAAAAGAAAGATTGAGAATTCAGAGAGGATGGAATGTCCATTCTCTTGAAATCTATCCCCTTTTATAGATGTACCCACCTCTTGATTTCCAAAAACAAAAATACATCCACCACCTATTATTCTCTAAAAAATATCCTCTAAAAATGTCTATTTTCTAAATTACATAAAGATTTTTCAATCAAGAAAATAAAAAGAAGATTGTGCCCATACGGGGAGGAAATTCCATTTTCTTTTTTTTGACATGTGACGTCTCTTTCCTTCATAAATGGGTTGATATGAGCTCAATTAGATCTTCATCAAAGATTGCAACCATGTAGGTCCCTTCTTTCAAAATCTTTAAGTTGATTAGAATCCAATCAAATAGACTCGGATTGATCATTTCAACCTTGTTGGATCTGATGGCTCAACTTCTCAACATCTGGTCCATTTAGATATGTGGTATGGATCTTTTAGAAATATACAATCTCATCATTTGATGTTGAAAAATATCTAAAAAATACTTGAAGACTTACCAAGTGAGACACCAATATACCCAAAAATAAATAAAAAAAGCTCAATGACCTTAAAAAATGCATTATTAAAGTAGCCCAAAATGTCCTAAAATTTCCAAAATATGACCTAAAGAATTTTTTTATTTTTTCAATATTTTTTTATTGTTTTATTGTTTTTTTAAACCTAAAATCATTAAAAATCGGGGTAAAAAAATACAAAATTGTGATTTCATCACACTCCCCTACTAGCATTTTGCTAGTCCCTTAGCAAAAATGTGAAATAAAAAAAACGCATCCCAACTAAATTCGTGTTCACTTCCACAAACTCGTTTATTTAGCTTTATACTTGTAATCCAAGGCAGAGGTGATTCAGTGTTTCTAATCCATCTAGCTAATGAAAGATTTTCAAGTCTTGAGGCATAAAACTCTTATAATGCAAGTAAGATTAAACTCCTTGTGTAAAAAGAATTTTTGTCAGGACTCCTTCACAATCCCCTTAGGGCATCCTGACCAGTACAGGAATCTAACCATCTTATTCCCCATAGGATCATTAGATCCCTGTTAAGCCTCAACCGAGACTTCGACAGAGTCTTCCCTAAACTAGACATCTCACAATTTCACATAACCTGATAAACATCTCATCCGCACATATATATCACATCAATCCAAATATATATATGTTAACATTCCCAACAAAATATTTCATCATACTCACTATGAAATTCTCAACCTTGTTAGCATCTAACAGTTACTAACTATTACAACATGTTCATCTACTTAGTTATACATGTGGGGCTATATACATATATTTACAAAATCAAAGTACATGTATACCAAGTCTTCAACCTACATTGAAACAAACTTTTCTGGCAAGGCACACTCCTATTTCTGATAAGTTATTCCCTTGCCCTTATTTGCAACTAAATGACCTAAAAAATTTGGGAATATAATGAGCCAACGGTGCCCAATGAAATAGAATATTCAAACATATCATCATCCATTCATCTACAATCCATGTATGCATGTTCAATGTCATGTAAGGAACAAACGCAGTTTCATATGCATATCATAATCATAGTACATATATCAATGCAATTTAAAATCTATTATTCACCTTTATTCAAGCATTATGACAAGTGTCCCAAGGCTATATTATACATATAACCAATTGTAAAACACTTTCAAGTTGATTTCTCAACTTAAGGTTATATATCATCTCATAAAACTTGAATACTTTCGTTAATGGCAGTGAATGATAAAGTCCATTCAATGGTCCAACGTAAGTATTCCATGACTTTGTTAAAAGTCTAGCCCGATCTCCCCCAAGGCATCGACTCAATATTGATCACAGAAGACTACGCAGTGGAACAATTAATGATGACTTATCTTCAACCAATGGACGATATTTGAAAACACACCTTTAAATCATAATTAGTAGGTTTATTGGAATAAGAGATCCGATTATTTTCTTGTAGGGAATTCTCATCCTCCTAGGGGAATGTCCAAAAATCATCTTTCCCAAGATAAACCAAACCAATAACAAATAAAGGGTTTTCATCCATGCCCACATCATGCAATTTCAAATAAAACATACATGAGCAAAATAATTCAATATATATAGGACGACATAAATGATGAAATAAGATTGAAATTCTACTCACAACCAAAAGTGCCAGAATACTCATCTTCACACTACCAGTTCACTACAAAACTTTACTCAAACTTGCACATATTATCACATTCACATCAATATAATTACCCAACATCTCATTTTATTCTCATAATCAACTTAATACTTTTTCACATGAAAACCCCCAATAATTCTATCATTTCTACCATAGAAAATTCACCGATTTCTCATGTTAACTAAATTGTAAATCATACTACGTTAGAAACAATAGAAATCATCAATTAAGTGAATTTCACATATTCCTAACTTAATTTCCCCAACTCCTTTACTATTTCCAAAATCTGAAAATTCCTCAATTTAAGCACTTAGCTAAATTTTCAGCTCATAGAATATTATAATCAATAGAATTTAACATTTGAGCTAATCCTCCATGATTCCACCATCAACTCCCCCAATTTCCAGCTAGGTCAACCATCAATTTCGAGTTGCTCAACTATGCAACCTCGAAATTAGAGTATAAACCCTAGAAATTCATGATTTCTAGGTCATTTGGGCAACAAAATAGCAACTACACCATTACCAACCGTTTTCCAACAAAGGGCATCAAAACCCTAACTTGGAAAACATCCAAGCCATCATCTATTACAAAAATTACAAGGTTAGAAAGGTTTCTTTTGCTCTAGCTAGCAATTTCATGGAAGAAATTTGAAGAAAAAGCTTACTTTTGTTCGAATTTGGCGAAGATTTCGTCTGAAACCCCTTTTTCTCCTCTCCTTTCTTTCCCCAATTTCGTTCTTGCTGAAATGAGCAAGTGAAATGGGTTTTTAGGTGTTTTAATTTGCACACACCGACCAATTAAAAAATCACACTTTACCGTGAAAAGCGTACTTCTCCCAGTCAAGCGTTCCTGAATTTTCTTCTCTCTGGAAAAACGCAAGGAGCTCGTTTCTCTCTTTAAGGAATGCGCTCCTCCCTTTACTGAAAAGTTTTCATTCTCGGGTTTTCGCAAGAAGTGCGCTTTTCCCCAATGAGGAGCGTACTTCTCCCTGCCCAGAAATTCCATTTTGTTTTCAGCATAGAGGAGCGTGCTCCTCCCCTCTTGGGAGCGTGCTCCTAACCCAAATTCTTCATTTTTTACTCACTTTTCACCTATTTCTTACCCCGATTGATCTTCCAATCCAATTTACACTATCAAAACACACATCAAACACTACAAAATCATACAATACACACTAATAATCACACTAAAAGTCTGGGGTCCCATTTTATGAAATTGAGGGTCGTTATAATTTTGACTTGGGCCTAAAACTTCGGTTTGTGTTGAGGGTATATGGTAAGCTCCCTTACACCTAGAGCACTTGGTCAAACTGGTTATCTCAATCCAAACTGAATTCGTACAAGGATGGCAAAGTCTTGATCACAACCTTTGCTAGTGGAACGTGTTATATGCCAAGTACATCTTGCGCACCAACTCAAAATGCCCTTATATCCTCATAAACTAATTACATCTTGTCCGTCAACTCAAGATGTTTTATTTAATATATAACTACTTTCACCTTTTTTTTGGATTATGCAACATGTTTGCTGCCTTTATATTTATTTATAAAATATACTATACTTTAAGCTACTTATGAAGATGACAAACCAGTTCTTGAGACATAATCCAACCTTGTACTCCATGGCTTGAGGAAGACCACTTTGGTGAGGTTTAAAAACCAAATTCTAGGCTTAGTCTGATGTGAGTGCAAATTAAGGAGTTTTTAATTATTTATATTATAAAAATCGCATGACTTAGACATGTACTCCTGTCCATTTTGCTAGATGGGTCAATCAACACATTCTTCACCATTTGCCTTGAATAAACAATTTTCACACTTAATTCAACAAACTTATACAAGTGAACACTTTTCCTACACTCATTTTTTTTTTCCTAAAACTTAAAAGCAAAAGAAAAAAAAACTTATGACCTAAACTGACCCTAAAAAAAATACTAAAATGACACCCTCCCCCACAAGAATCACACATTGTCCTCAATGTTAAAAAAATTGGAGAGGATGAGCTGGATAAAGTTAAGTATAGACAGGGTCTTGGAGCAAAAAGGTTTGCTCCTCTTCTGAGTTAGGTAACTCTAGGTATGGCTTCAGCCTTTGTCCATTGACTTTAAAAGTATTCCCTTTTTCATCAGAAATCTCAATAGCCCCATGTGGAAAAACAGTCTTGATAATGAAAGGACTAGACCACCGAGATTTTAATTTTCCTGGGAACAAATGCAAACGAGAGCCATAAAGTAAGACTTTCTGGCCCGGAGTGAAGGATTTCCTAAGAATTTGATTATCATGGATCATCTTCATTTTCTTTTGTATTTTTTAGAACAATCATATGCATCATTCCTCAGTTCTTCTAACTCAGTGAGTTGAAGTTTCCTATGAACATTGACTTTTTCTATATCAAAATTGTGCTTTTTGATGGCCCAATATGCTTTATGTTCTAACTCAACAGGTAAATGACATGTTTTGCCAAACACAAGTCGATATGGGGACATACTTATAGGGGTCTTGTATGATGTTTTGTAAGCCCATAATCCATCGGATAGTCAAAATGACCAATCCTTTCTACTGGGATTGACAGTCTTTTCCAAAATTCGCTTAATCTCCCTACTAGAAATTTCCACTTGCTACTAGTTTGAGGATGGTACGGGTGGCAACTTTATGGGAAATATTGTACTTTCTCATTAAATGCTCAAACACCCTATTGCATAAATGTGTACCTCTATCACTTATAATAGCACGTGGTGTGCCAAAATGTGCAAATATATGTTCTTTGATGAACTGGACCACCACCTTGTGATCATTGGTTTTGCATGCAATAGCCTCTACCTTTTTGGACACGTAATCAATAGCTACAAGGATGTAGACATTCCCAAAAGACATGGGAAAAGGGCCCATAAAGTCTATTCCCCAAACATCGGACAACTCACCTACCAAAATGGGATTTAGAGGCATCACGTTCCTACGCCCTATGCATCCTAACTTCTGACATCTTTGGCAAGCGATGCAATAAGCATAAGTATCCTTGTATATGGAGGGCCAATAAAAACTTGATTGCAATATCTTTACAACTGTTTTCTTAGCACTGAAATGGCCCCCACCAGGTTGATCATGGCAAAATGATAGAACACTAGGGATCTCATGATCAGGAACACATCTCCTAGTCACCTGATCAGGACAATACTTGAATAAGTAGGGATCGTCCCAAAAATAATTCTTAACTCTAGAGAAGAAGAATTTCCTATCTTGTTGGGTCCAATGATCAGGTAATAGACCTGTGACAAGATAGTGAACAATGTCCACATACCAAGGGGCTTAGGAAAGTGATAAAAGTTGCTCATCAGGGAAGGACTTAGAAATAGGATGAGGATCTTGAGAAGACTTTACCATGAGCCTAGAAAGATGGTCAACTACCACATTTTCTGCTCCTTTCTTATCCTTAATCTCCAAATCAAACTCTTGGAGCAAAAGAACCCATCAGATTAACCTAGGTTTGGCAACCTTCTTAGTGAGAAAGTATCTCAATGCAACATGATCCGAATAAATGATGACCTTAGATCCTAAGAGATAGGACCTAAACTTTTCTAAGGCAAACACAACTGCTAAAAGCTTTTTTTTAGTGGTAGAATAGTTCAGTTGTGCATCAGTAAGAGTCTTACTGGCATAACACGAGGTAATTTACCAATGCGTTGTCCTAAGACTGCACCAATAGCATAATCTAAGGCATCACACATTATCTCAAATGATGCATTCCAATAAGGTGGCCTAATAATGGGAGTAGAAGTGAGTTCAAACTTAAAACAAGTAAAAGCCTCTGAACAAGGTTCATCAAAAGTGAATGGGACATTCTTGGCTAACAAATTGCAAAGGGGCCTAGAAATCTTGCAAAAATTCTTAATGAATCTTCTATAAAACCCAGCATGCCCCAAAAAAGATCTAACCTCCCTAATAGTCTTAGGTGGTGGAAGATTAGAAATTAAATCCACATTAGCTTTGTCGACCTCAATCCCTTTATCCGAGATGATATGCCCTAACACAATTCCCTTTTGAACCATAACATGACATTTTTTTCCAATTTAGAACAAGATTCCTTTCTTGGAATCTTTCCAACACCAGCCTCAAACGATTCAAACATTCATCAAAGGAAGATCCAAATATTGAAAAGTCATCCATAAAAACTTTTGTAAGCCGCACAGACCTAAGCTTGTTCTCAAATGCTATGACTAGATAATGCCTCTTCTGAGGGTCCACCTTGTACACCGATTATATGAGGTCGAGCACCTCCGCAATCACACTTTGTTGACCAGGTGTTGGTATGTTGCACTTGCGTTCTTCAAACCGAAGGGCATGACTTTATAGTAGTAAAGTCCATAGTCGGTGATAAACACAGTTAGCTCTTGATCGGCGGGGTGCATCTTGATCTGATTGTAACCTGAATACGTGTCTAACATCTTATGCCCGACAATCGAGTCTATCAACTAGTCAATGAGGGGTAAGGGAAAGCTATCCTTCGGGCATACTTTGTTCATGATGGTGAAATCTACACACGTTCGCCATTTCTTATTTGACTTTTTTACCAGAACAACATTCGCCTACTACTCAGGATAGTGAGTCTCTTTGATGGAATCGGCGTCTAATAATCAGTTCACTTCTTCCCACAATGTTTTGGCCTTATCCTGACTCAGCAGTCTTTGTTTTTGCTTCACAGCACGTTGGCTTGGGTCGATGTTGAGCTTGTGGCATGCAAGCTCAGGCGGGATTCCCGGCATGTCGTTGTGCGACCAAACAAACATATCCAGGTTTTGTAACAAGAAGCAGACCAGATTTTGTTTGAATATAGGCTCGATGTTTCTTCCTATCTTGATCGACCGTCCTGGTTCTCTTAGTATGATGATAGGATCTCTTCTGTCTCGCACGTAAGCTTCCCCCTGCCTTTGTTCCTCATCTCTCGGGTTGAGGTCGTTCATCTTTCTTTTTGGAAAAACAACTTTTACACTTGTTCTCCCCACACAAGGTGAGAGATTTTTGGCTGAAACATTTGACGCTGAATCGATGCTGGTTGATTGAATATGAAAACTATCTTATCCTCCAAAATTCTGCACTGGGTTCGTGCTCAAGACCTGCAAGGATGGTGACACTTGGTCACCAAAAACGCTTTGATGCCTAAGTCAAACAATGAAGTATGAGAATAAAAGTATGCAGAGAATTTCAAGTTTCAGAGCATACCTACTTTGGAGAATAAGCCCCCTTTTTATAGTTGAGGGGGGATGGTTTTGGCATTTAATGTGTTGCTCTATTAGTGGAGTGATTTGCGTCTTTCCTTATCAAGAGTTGGCTCGTAGTTATGTGTCTCGAGATTCGTTCATGCGATATTCGAGCTATGATCGGTGCGTAGGAATTATCGGTTCGAATCCCTCTGTCGTGGCCGAGGGGGTTCCTTGGCCATGACCGAGGGGCGCACCTTAGCCAAAGCCAAGGTGCCTTTTTTGGTCTTGGCTCGGTGTGCCTCCTTTTGGGTATTGACCGAGGGCCTTTGGCTAAACTCTTCTCTAGTTTATCTTTGATTTATGGTTTTTCCCTTGGTTTTTATACGCCTTCACATTCTTCAGATTTTAGGTGCAACACTCGGAGCCACCCAATTTCATTGACTAGTATCTCAACCAATGTTCCAAAAATCGAAGATGGCGTTCATATCTTGAGGATCTTGCCACACTAATGACCAATATGGTACTACTAACCTAACAAGAAAGTGTCAACCTAAAATAGCCTCAAGGTTCTCAACACCACCTCAGAGGATAGGGATAAATGTTGGAGCACAAGTTGATCACCAAACAAAGGACATGGGACAAAATCAGTAAACACAGTTACTCAATAACGTTTTATCTATTAAGCACATGGCAACTGCCTGCTTTAAGGAGGAGAATTCGTAAAAATTGCTAGCATGACATAGTAATATTACAAACCTACTTAACAAGGCAGTTAAGTAATAACGGTCAAGCACTTACAGGGGTACGCCTCGTAAGACTTAACTAACTACCAAGTGGCATCAATTCTATCCAGTATTAATAGTCAGCTATAAAGGATAAGTGGCTACATACCTATCTTTTCTTGTTATAGACAATAAGCTCTAACTATAAACATCAAAGGGTATTGAGCCAACATCATAATTGGTGTCTTTTATGATAGCAAGCTTTCTTCTCTTTGTCCTACTAGGATAATGTTATAGGGATTGAAAACCTTATATCATTTGCTACAAATCAATGTCACATCAACTTTATGACTTAAATTCATCCAAACAACACAATTTTTAATAAAGAAAAATCTGATGTGAAGGTTGTCCATATCATATTTGTAGCAATTGGTGTACAGTTTTCAATGCCTTTAGCATTTTCCTTAGCTTAATATGCAAGGCATATATAGTCATGTTATTAGATTTCCAAATCAGGTAGGTCTGGTTCTTTCTTATTTTCATTTGGTATTGGGCAAACCTAGCATCAAGATGCATAAATATGTATTGCACTTCCATTTAGCAACTTAATATTTAGTAACATGATTTAAGAGATCAACGGATTTATTTACATAGATAAGTCTAATTATTATTTTCTAAATAGTGGTCACAACCTTCCATAGTATCAAATGTTTTTTTTTTTTAAATGATAAGAGGGATAATATTGGTATTTATGTTAAAATGAGCTTTAATTAGCTTCTAAATGGTTGTTCAATAAAAATATATATATAATTATTAATCATTTAAATGCTCTTAAAAATTAAACAATTTTAACTAGGGTCAACATTTAAAATAGTTTCCATGTGATCTCCTTCAGCTTTTTATTATAATTGCAAATTTTGGGCAATGCATTGTGCTTGATTGGAGCTTTGCTATGTGCTTTTCAGTTCTCCAACAATTTTTATATTAATTAATTTGTACTATATATATATATATATATATATATATTCAATGTTAGAGATAGGTTTTTTATGAAAAAATATGTGAATGTTTGAAGGAAGTAGAAAGTTAAAAAGCTTTTTCTTATCTGAAACTAGAAAAATAGAGATTTCGACTAAAAATAAAATAATGATCAAAGATTTGTGTTAGTTAAATATTTAAATAACTATGTCACCCCCTTATAATGTTGAAACTGATTCTGATAAATAAGATTTAAAAATAAAGTTTATGGATTAGCAGCGGTATTGAAATAATTGAAAAAAATGCTAAGATAGTTGTTTTAAGTACCTATTTGCATTTCATAAATTTTGTTGTGCGCACGTGCATTGCACATGTTTTTTTAATCCTTTATTCATAAAATTTTAATTTTTTATTTAAAATTTTAATGAAGAATATAATTATTATTGTTGTTGTTGTTCTTTTTACTAACAAATATTACTGTTTTATGAGTAAAAGAATTTCAAAAAAAAAATTATTTATAAATATTACTATTAAAAAGGGTACAAACTGCTTGTGAAATATACTTTAAAATAAGAGAAATTGAAGATTACATAAATTGCTATATTAACCCTCAAATTAATTGTTATTAGTTGACAATTGAACTGTGAGTAATTTTAATTATCAGCAATTTAGGCAATATAGTAAAAAGACTTCATCGTCTACTATCTAAGTACTCTCAATATAATAATATAGATATAAACTAAAATGTGTGCGTGTCCTACATTGCATGTAACTACTAATAAATATTTCTTCAATGAAATATTTTTAATAATTAAAAATACCCTTTTGTGCCTATATTAATTAAAAATAAGAATAGAGGTAAATAAGAATAAAGCGTTACCAATTACAAGAGTAAAAGAGAAAAAGTTAGTTAGAAGTAATAGTAGAGTAGTCGACCAATACAAGGCCAAAAACAAAGAAAGCCGCCAAGAGGCGGTTGGCCCGGTGGTTGCTAGACGAAGACGGATGGTGAGAGGTTATGGGTTCGACTTTAGAAGTGACAACAAGTGTGTATAGTGTACGCTCTCTTAGGAGGTTTGTGCATGCTGGTACCCTTAGTTGGTCGTGCTATTCATTTACATTCGCTCCCTATAACGTAACACCACATGTATCAAATTATGTTATCTTTGACCAATAGATAGTAGCTCAATTGGTTAAGAAACTGATTATAAATGGGATTGAGATTTAGGTCTCAAGTTCAAGCCTTAAGGATTAGTCTCGTCCAAAAAGAAAAAGATACCTCCCACATACCAAAAAATTAGTATAAAAAATAAAATAAAATTGTGTTGTCTGATCGATCTCATAGAATCGTGCATGTCTCTCCTCTGGAACGTGTTCACCTGTGCCATGCACACGTACATTTCTTCAAAAATATTTTAGTATCTTCCATTTAATTACCTTCAACTTATAATTAATTAATTACAATGAAAACTTAGTGAGTTCTCTCACTCTTCGAGCTTGACTTTTTCATTCCCACATATTAATTTGTTAGACAATATGCATACTTCACTCTGAATTAATTAAAATGAAAGAAATATGTATATAATATATTAAGAATTATTTTAATTATTTTATAAACACGTAGCATAGTATATATACATATAATTATTTGCCGTTGAAACCACCATTCTTCCTTTGTCATATATTGCAGTTGTTTCTTTAATTAACATTCCCCAAGTAGCTAGGTAGGGTTTTGCCTCCTGCCTTAGATAGCGCCAATGTCCACGCTTGCTGCCATGTCCACATCACAGAAAGGCCATAGGTCTTTGTTTTCTGGTAAATGCAACAAGATTTAGGTCACCAGACCAAAATCATGCATACCGCTCTTCCATATATATAATTAATAATAAACAAAGGAATACATTAACATTTGATGATCATTAATATATATAATTAGCACTGATCAATTAATTATTACATATAAATTTTTTTAAAGAAAATGAAGAAGAAAATTAAATTAAAACCCTTATTTTATACCAAACCCCTGCCCCATGCATGCAGTTGGGTCCCAATGCATTAAAATCAGAAGAGCACTTTATTAATAAAGCGTCCATTTGTTTATCCTTCAAAGTCTTGAAGTTAGGGTACCCAACATCAAATGCCCTTTACAATTCGGCACCTAATCCTTTGAATTAAATCCATCTCTATAATTTGGTTGGTAAGAATGCAACTATACTTTACTTGAAACTGAAGTGCAAGTCTATATCTTAATTAATTAGTTGTAGCTTAATTGGCTTTGGCTTTGAAATTTTCTTTTCTTTTCTTTTTTTGTGGGTGTGGTGTTTGCAGTCAAATGAAGTCCTATTTTCAATATTTTTTAGGTTTGTTAGTGCAAACCATTTGACGTTTTAGCTATATACTAGTATCTTTGCTTGGTGTGCTACTTCATTACATAATCTATGGTAGAAGAAAAAAATCTAGGTAGAGTATCGATTGGTAGACTTATTTGAGTCAAACAACTGCAACCACAACAAGAAATAAAAAGTACCACACTGACTTAAGGTGAGCCTTTGGGGATTAGTTTGTCAAATGGGCATCAATGAAACGCAATGATGACGATGTTGTGACAATGCTAAAGGTGAATATATACCTAAAGTGGTGTGGGTGAGTTAGATGGGTGGCTCACCTTTACTTAGCAGGCGGGAGTTCGAATCCAAATTTCTCCCTTCTCAAAAATACTCTGTAGTTTGCCCATACTCCGGGAGGATTAGTCTCGACCCAAAGGGTAGGAGGACACCTCCAAAGGAAGGAAAATCGATAACAAAAAAAAAAAAAAAGAATAGGTGAATATATATTGTGTTTGTACACTTGAATTTCATTAAAAAATAATTAAAAAATTAAATGATTTTTTATTAAAAAGAATTATACATGTTTTTCCTTTAATATGATCAAAATAATTAAAATTATTTAAAAATATGAACGAGGGATATTATGAGTGAAACTTAAAACTTAAAAGGGCAAATTAGGAAAAAAAATTATATAAAGTCTAAAATGTAGGGGTGCTACTCAAGGTACTACTATTTTTTCTCAGGCCACCAACATATTATTATTATTTTTTTCTAATTTTTAAAAAACTTTAGCACTGTAAATTTTCATTATTTTACAAATATTTATCATTTGTTAAACAATAAAAAAGAAACTCACCTTAGAATCAAGAATGTTATTTATGATTAAGTATTTACCATTAATGGACCTAACTAAGCAAAGTTATCCAACAATTTTTTGAGTTTTCTTTATATAAAATAAAATAATAACTTAAGACAAATATGATTGGAAGTAAAGAAATTTGTATGCATATGTAAATTACTAAAATGTTGAAGTCATTTTATAAAAGAATTGTTTTATAATTATAAAAATTATTTATTGCTGGTGTGTTAAGAAAAATAATTGGTGTAAGTAGCCGCTCTCAAAATGTAGGGTCTAGAAAAATCAAAAATCAAAAATTAGTTAATTCTTAAATTACTATTTTAGTCCTATTGATAATAAAATTAAATTTTTAAAAATAAAAATAAGATTTACTTTTCAAAAGTATTTTAGGTAGAAAAAAGATTTCACCTTCAACTATATTATTATAGTGTGATATATATATATATATATATATATATATATAGAGAGAGAGAGAGAGAGAGAGAGGTTTTATAATTTTTTAGCTAAAAAAGATTTCACCTTCAACTATTTTAGTATTCTTATTCTTATATATTATTATAGTGTGTGCATATATATATACGAGAGAGAGAGAGAGAGAGAGAGAGGTTTTAAAATTTTTTAATATCATTAAAATATGGAAAATATCCATATTAGTTTTGGCGCTAAAAAGTGAATAAGATTTTGGGAATAAGAAGAAAAAGTCAAGTCCATAAACTGCTCTATTACCTTCATATCACTATAACTATAATGATAACTATAATGTTTTTAAATTAGAAAAAGTCAAGTTATTTTCAAATTAGAAAATAACTATAATATTTTTAAAGATATTTCATAAGAATTTGATCATAAACTACTAGTCACAGCGCGAGGTCTTCAACTTTTGATACGTTATAATAGTATAGACAAATGAATTACTTGTCTATTTACGATTGAACATACTTTCTGTAATATCCTAGGTTTTGTACTAAAAAAAAATAAAAATTTCGTTCGGGTAGCTGCCCACCCGAATATTTAGGTGCTAAATTTTCTATATAAAGAAATCTCTCCCTCCTCATTTCTCACACCAAATCACCTCTTCTTGTGATTTTTCTTCTCCTTTTCACTTATTTTGAGTTTTTAGTCATTTGAGACTCTCTTTCGAGACTCTCTGTGCGGCGCAACGCAGTTCTGTCCAGAGGAAAGCGCCAGTTCTGAAAGGAGTTCTTATCTGAAGGTGAGGAACGAAACATATGTTTGGGTGTCTTACAACTTTTATTAAAGTTCATATTTATTTACACTGCATTATTGCGTCTAATGTTTATACTTTCGCACCTATGCCTGTATATTCGAAATTCATGTATTATACTGTTGTTATGCCGGATTAGTGGTCAATCTGGCTCAACCAGACTCAGTCTTATTCTTAGTACCTTTAAATAGTGAACGGGAGGCGGCGTGCTGCTCGTCTGGTATTTAAGTAGACCTCGTGTCTCACCTCTCAACTGGAGACTGATCTGGTTTGTCTTATTTGAAAGCTATCAGCTTATATAGTAATACTGAATGTCCTAACCTTGCACGTAGTGATACCAACCCTGATAAGGATCACCAAACGTTGCTAAATCCTGTCTAAATGTTAAGTAAAGACCAGACTAATTCATACAGACCAATTCATGCATTGGCATCATACATATCACCACCTAGGGACGTATGTGATTTATGATTCATAGAATAGTTATGAGCGATGCTCGCTATTCATTATATTTCTCTGGAGAGGGACGTACAATGAGAACCTGACTAATTCCCGGGGAAGGACATCTGTACGTGAATCCAGAGCATCGTTCCTGAGGAGGGACGTACAATGAGAACCCGATTACTCCTGAGGAGGGACATCTGTACGTGAACTCAAGCGATGTACAATCATCAAACCAATACGAGATGGTGTCATGCATACATACATGTTGGATTGATTATGATGCTCTGATGTGTATTTAAGATCTTTGATTATGAAGTTTGCTTTATTAATTGTTATATTCACGAACTATTTTACCCACTGAGAGTGTAGCTCACCTCGTTGTTATCCAATTTTTCACAGGAGATTTTGGTGGACTGGGTATTGGTTTTTGGGCCCACATTTTGTACCCTTTTTATTATTTATTTGGGATTTTGGGAGAATGTTCCCTTAACTATTTCATGTACAAATATATTCTGAAATTAATGAAATCAGACTTGTACTTAACTATGCTTCCGCGCACTCTGTTATTATCGTTATAATGCATTCGCGCCCCATCCGTGAGTGTCCTGCCGGTTTAGACGAGTCCGGGCGGGGTGTGATATTTAATGGTATCAGAGAATACGGTCCATGACCTGCCCAAGTCCATCAAATTGGAGGAAGAAATTATTTACTAAATATAAAAATATCTCTAAAACTATATATATATATATATATATGAATTATATATAATTGAGATTTATATTAATTATATATCTAGAAAACTATATATATAGTTATGATTAAATATATATATATATATATATATATATATATATATATATATACCATATTGTTAATGAAAAAATTTGGATGAAAAATTTTATTAGATATATATATTTCTAGAGACAGATATTTGAATTATATATAATTGAGATTTATATTAAATATATATCTAAAAAATTATATAAATTGTATATAGTTTAGATTCAAATATATATATAGTTATGATTAAATATATATATCTTTAGAACTATATATAAATATGAATTATATATAGATGAGATTTATATTAAATTATATAGTTTTTATATAGTTTAGATTTATATATATATATATATGTATATAGTTATGATTTATGAAAACTATATATATAATTATGATTGAATATATATATATCTATATATTTATGTATATATGAGATATATATATCATATTGCCAATAGAAATTTTGGATTAAATGATGGCATAAACATCAAGAGAAAAAATAGAAAAAATATTGTCTAACGGACAAAACATAAATCTTAAAAATGTTATGAATATATTTTGTCTTTTACAAATTTATCTTCCTTTCAGCAAAAGAATGACCTCAAATGAAGGAACGACTTCCGGTAGTAGGGAACCAATTCCCACTACACTCAAGGAATTGTCTAAAAGGGAAGTTATGACTATGAGGAGTATCGACAATAGAGATATCCGCCTCCGTTCGATCCTTCACGAAAAACTCGCAACACTGGGGTGGTTGAACATAACAAAAGTTGAGGGTAACGTCTCTTACAACTTGATGAAATCCTTCTACGGAGCCATGAATTGCGTAGGACTTCAAGAAGATGAGATCAACCCTGTTTTGGAGACAACGGTTATAGGAACAAAGATTTCTATCAGCGTCGAAATTATTGCACGACTTATGGAGATTCCAATTAAAGATAGAATCATTGATCCACACAAATCCCAGTTGCAGAGATCGCAGAGTCCAACGAACAGTTGTTCAATTTTCTCGCCCAAGAGCCGTACACCCGATCAACGTACACCAACCTCCCAAACAACCTCCTTAAACCATCTCTTGCCGGCCTTGGAAAGATCATATTCGGCAACATCTTGCCAGAAAGCGGGACTAGAAACACTATCTCAAGGGCTCAACTTCTTGTGTTATACTGCATAGATAAGAAAATTAAGGTTTCCCTACCTCACATCATCATCCAACAAATGTTGAGGGTGATTCAAAACCCTTTAAGAAAGGATTTCCTCGGCTACGAAGTCTTGATCATGAGGATGCTATACGAGGCAAACATCAACACTTTTGATGAGTGTTCGAAGCAGATCACTGAGGCGGTTACAACATCCTCTATCTTCAGGACATATGTCACAAGTGGAGGGGTAACTGACGAGGAAGTATTCGGCTTGACTTTTAATGGCGAAAGAATTAGAGATGAAAAAGGACATTGTTACCGAAAAAGTCGACGCAAGTTTCCTGTTAGGGAGGTACAGGAACTTTTTAAGCCAAGCATATCCAAATGTCCAAGGGGTTCCAGTTAGGGGATCCGCGTACAGTCAAAACAACTACCCCACACCTATGAGTCAACCGTACGGTTAATACTTTCCACCAATGCCTACGGCCTACCCTCCACCTATGAGACAGTCGACTCATCAACCATCGATGGGGCAATCAACTAACACATTCGAACAGTTAAATGTGATTGTAGCTAGCATTGCTCGAATAGAAGAAACTCAAAGTGATTTGTTAACACGTATGCGAAACGTCGAAGAGCAACGAGCAAATTCTCAACATTCTTGTAGTAGTCTCTCTAGCAGGAGGTCTAGAAGGAGCAGTAGTAGGCAGGAAAACCAGGAATGATCACTGGCATTGTAAAAATATATTTTATAGATATGAAAGAAATGTTTTGTTTAAGACTATCTTTAGTGGGCCGACTTACAACCATTCTTTCTTTTGTATATCTAACTTTGGAGTGGTATGGGACACAACAAAATTGGAGGATACTAAATAAAATGTGAAAGTAAGAAAACTCACGACCTTGTGTGAAAAAAAACATTTGGAGAAAGTTGTATTACTAACATTATCACTAAGTTTACACGGTATGGGACGAGTAAACTTGGACGATATTATTAGTGAACTACTATTCAGCCGATGTTTTATAGAGACTGTGTTCATACAACTTAACTTGGTTGACACTCTTATTACCAAATTCATGTGGTATGGGACACACGAATTTGGATAATAATCGAAAAGACTTAGCAAAAGAGTTTGAATACATAGGATTGCGATAGAACGTTAGATCAGGATATTTACCGAGGCAAATCTTAGAATTTTTATGACTCATATGGATTTTCAATGAAATATATATGTATGTTCACAAAAATCAGAACCAAAACATTTGAAATGCTCGCAAAGTTTTATACTTACTATATAAACATTCTAACCTTGTTTTACACCATGGCCAAACATACGAGGCACAAAAGATTCTTTGATTTCTCAACAAAAAAACCTTACACTATACTTAGAAAAATAGGTGGTTTATATATCACAGTACTCTCGAAATTGTTGCTGAGCATACCATAACATTATACTTGGCTACAGTTCTTAAATCGTGATTTTATTTTCTCCTTGCCAGTGAGAAAATGCAAACCAGGAAGAGAGGAAGGCCACGTACTGTCCGTCCAGCAGTGGAGGCACCTCCTGAGATTCAGAATCAGGAACCGCAGCCTCCGATGACAGCACAGGCCACACCCGACACGGCCACTGCATCTGGGCAGGTAGTGCTACCCCAACCTACACCCTTTGCCATGCCTTCGAGTATGGAAGTCTTCTTCGCCGGATTTATCTAGGCGATGAAAGTAACAATTTAGATGGTCGTTCGTGAGACCGCGACCAATCAGGTTGCCACTAAGCAGGCACCTGTGAGATCTGGGTCGGAGACTCAAACCGACCAGATAACGAAGTACAAGAGGCTACAACCTCTTACTTTTGCTGGCACCATTGATGCTGATGAGGTGCAGAAATGGCTAGATGAGTCAAAGAAGGTTCTCGATGCAATGAGAGTCAATGAGACTCGAAAGATTCCATTTGCGACCTACCAATTTATTGGTGGAGCAAACACATGGTGGATAACAGTAAAGGAGGACCCAAGGGTCAACACTACTGACATGACTTGGCAACAGTTCGAGTCAATGTTTATTGATGAGTACTTCCCCGGCGCTGTGAAGAGGGAGAAGCGCCAGGAATTTGCCAAGCTACACCAGGGCAGCATGACAGTTAAGGAGTATGCTGGCAAGTTCAAAGAATTATCGGTCTATTTTCTCTCCACCATCTCAACGGAGCAAGATAAGACCGAGAAATTCTACAATGGCCTGCATCCTGATATTCGACAAGCCTTGTCGATCTTGGATCTCAAGAATTACAAGGAGGTCGTTGACAAGGCCATGAGCTTTGAACAGGAGAAGATTGCGCAGGAGCAGAGATTGGATAAGGGAAAACAGCCTGCAACGTTCTCCCAACAGGGCTCGCAGTAGGGCAACAAGAAGAAACCCTACTATAATCAAAACCCAGCCCTCCCAACCCCTGTTTCGAAGAATGAGGCCACAACACCTGTGGCTGAACAATCTAACCCTGGCCAGCAGCACAATCATGGTCGCTGAGGCCGTAGTGGCAGGGGTGGCCGTCGAAATGGCATTGGCAGAGGTGGTGGTTAGCACAACAATCAGCATGACCAACAAAACAATCAGTAGCGGAGGTTGACATGTTACAACTGTGGCCAGCAGGGCCATGTAAAAGATGTCTGTCCGCACCTTTAGCAACCTATTCCCGTTGTTCCAGTCTAACAAGCACCACCTGCTGCTAATGCCCAACCCAGGCAGAACCAGCAGAACCAGGGGCAACGGAACTAGGGCCGAGCATTTGCTATAGCTCAACAACCCCTCCCAGACAACAATGTAGTCGAAGGTACATTTCCCTTGTTCAATACCATGGTGCATGTCTTGTTTGATTTGGGTGCTACGCATTCTTTTATATCGTCTGCATTGGTAAGACATTTAGGGTTGCATCCTGAACCCACAAACATCACACTACATGTCACATCACCCTTAGGATCTAGTACTGACGTGAAATTGCAGTGTTCTCGATGTGAGCTTCGAATGGCAGAACAAATAATATATGTAGATCTTTTTATGATGGACATTGAAGACTTCGACATCATCCTCGGCATGGACTGGCTCGCACCGCTGAATGCAAAGATCGATTGTCTGAAGAAGCAAGTTCAGTTAACCTTGCCCACGGGGGAGATTGTCAAGATTCAGGGAATAAGGAAATGGATACACAACTCGACTGCTGCACTTCTCAAGGCACAACTTCGAGCTCTATCCCTTGGCGATGAAAATGACTCACTAGCAATGTACCCTCTCGAAGTACACGATGTCCCAGTAATATCCGAATTCCCAACAGTTTTTCTAAATGACCTTCCTAGTCTACCTCCGGTTAGGGAATTTGATTTTGAAATCAACCTCATACCTAGGACTGGGCCTATCTCAATTCCACCATACAGAATGTCCAATGTCGAGCTGGTCGAATTGGACAAACAACTGAAGGAATTAGAGAGTAATGGCTTCATCAGAAAGAGTTCATCAGAGAGTAATGGTTTTGAATCACCCTCAACATTTGTTGGATGATGTTGTGAGATAGGGAGACCTTAATTTTCTTCTCTATGCAGTATACCACAAGAAGTTGAGCCCTTGACAGAGTGCCTCTAGTCCCCCTTTCTAGCAAGATGTTGCCGAATACGATCTTTCCAAGTCCGGCAAGAGATGGTTTAAGGAGGTTGTTTGGGAGGTTGGTGTACGTTGATGGGGTGTACGGCTCTTTGGCGAGGAAATTGAACATCTGTTCGTTGGACTCTGTGATCTCTGCAACTGTCTGGGGTTCGTGTGGATCAATGATTCTATCTTCAATTGGAATCTCCATATGTCGTGCAATAATTTTGACGCTGATAGAAATCTTTGTTCCCCTAACCGTTGTTTCCAAAACATGGCTGATCCCATCTTCTTGAAGTCCTACGCTCATCAAGTTGTAGGAGACGTTACCCTCAACTTTTGTTATGTTCAACCACCCCAGTGTTGCTAGTTTTTCGTGAAAGATCGGACGAAGGCGGAGATCTCTATTGTCGATACTCCTCATAGTCAGAACCTCCATTTTTGACAATTCCTTGCGTCTAGTGGGAATTGGTTCCCTACTACCGGAAGTCATTCCTTCACTTGAGGCAATTCTTTTGCTGAAAGGAAAATAAATTTGTGAAAGACAAAATATATTCCTAACATTTTTAAAATTTATGCTTTGTCTATTGGACAATATTTTCTATTTTTTCTCTTGATGTTTATGCCACCATTTAATCCAAAATTTTCACTAGCAATATGATATATATATATATATATATATATAATCATAACTATATATATATATTTGAATCTAAACTATATAAAAATTATATAGTTTTCTAGATATATATTTAATATAAATCTCAACTATATATAATTCATATATGTATATAGTTCTAAAGATATATATATTTGAATCTAAACTATATAAGAACTATATAGTTTTCTAGATATATATTTAATATAAATCTCAACTATATATATATATATATATATATATACATAGTTCTAGAGATATATATATTTAATAAAATTTTTCATTCAAATTTTTTCATTAGCAATATGGTATATATATATCTCATACATACGTAGATATATATATATATATATATATATATATTTAAATCTAAACTATATAAAAACAATATATAGTTTTCTAGATATATAATTAATATAAATCTCAACTATATATGATTCATATATATATATATATATATATATAGTTCTAGAGATATTTTATATCTAGTAAATAATTTCTTCCCCTAATTTGGTGGACTTGGGCAGGCAGTGGACCGTATGCTCTGATACCATTAAATGTCACACTCCGCCCGGACGTGCCTAAACCGGCGGGACACTCGCGGACGGGGTGCGAATGCATTATAACGATAATAACAGAGTCAGCGGAAGCACAATTTAAGTACAAGTCAGATTTCATAAATTTCAGAATATTTTTGTACATGAAATGGTCAAGGGAACATTCTCCCAAAAATCCCTAATGAATAATACAAAGGGTACAAAATGTGGGCCCAAATAACTGCACCCAGTCCACCCTAATCTCCTGTGAAAAATTGGATAACAACGGGGTGAGCTACACACTAAGTAGGTAAAATAGTTCGTGAATATAACGATTAATAAAACAAACTTCATAATCAAATATCTTAAGTACTCATCAGAGCATCATAATCAATTCAATATGTATGTATGCATGACACCATCTTGTAATGGTTTGATGACTGTACATCGCTTGAGTTCACGTACAGATGTCCCTCCCCAGGAGTAACCGGGTTCTCATTGTACGTCCCTTTTTAGGAACGATGCTCTGGATTCACGTACAGATGTCCTTCCCCAGAATTGGCCAGGTTGTCATTGTACGTCCCTCTCCAGAGAAATATAATGAATAACGAGCATTGCTCCTAACAATTCTATGAATCATAAACCACATACGTCTTTAGGTGGTAATATGTATGATGCCAATGCATGAATTGGTCTGTATGAACTGGTTTGGTCTTTACTTAACATTTAGACAGGATTTAACAACGTCTGGTGATCCTTATCAGGGTCGGTATCACTATATGCAAGGTTAGGACATTCAATATAATTGTATAAGCTGATAGCTTTCAAATAAGACCAACCAGATCAGTCTCCAATTGATAGGTGAGACATGACGTCTACTTAAATACCAATCGTCTAGAGCAGCACGCTGCCTCCCGTTCACTATTTAAAGTTACTGAGGACAAGACTGTGTCTGGTTGAGCCAGACTGACTACTAATCCGGCATAACAACAGCGTAATACATGAATTCCAATTATACAGGCATAAGTGCGACAATTTTAACATTATACGCAATAATGCAGTGTAAATGAATAGTAGACATAATGATAAATGAATATAAACTTTAATAAAAGTTATAAGACATGCAAACCTATGCCTCATTCCCCACCTTCAGATAAGAACTTCTTTTAGAACTGGAGCTTTCCCCTGGACAGAACCGCGTTGCGCCGCACAAAGAGTCTCGAAAGAGAGTCTCAAAATACCAAAAACTAAAAATGAGTGAAAAAGAGAAGAAAAATCACAAGTTGGAGTGATTTTGGTGTGAGAAATGAGGAGGGGGAGGGTTCCTTATATAGAGGATTTGGTGCTCGGATGTCCGGGCAGGTTGCCCGAACGAATTTTTTTTTTTTTTGTGCAAAACCTAGGGTATTAAATGTTAGGGGTTATTAGGAGTAGATCTATTGAGAGAAAGATTTAAGCGCAAAAGACGAACAAAAACACATCGAAGAGCCACAAGGAATTTGATTCAAGAGTGAGAATATTTGTTGCTTGATCTTATTTGTCTTCCATCTCTTCTTTTGTATTTGATTTTCTTTATTTCAATGATGTTGAACCCTATGGATTTTGAGTTTTCATATTTGAGTATGGGGTAGATTTTGTTCTAAGTTTGCAATTGGAACTCACATGTAGCCTTGGATTTATTATTTTAATTTTAGATGTTTATTAGTTAATTTTGAGTTGTTCACTTTAATCTATGTTTTTTGCTTCTAATTAACTAGTCATTAATTAGATTGATTTGTTAAATCTAAATGAACTTGGGAAAAGAATTTTAGATTTAGAAGTTGATTAAAGTAACGTATTATCAAAAAGGGTAGAAGCCATGAGTAAGATAGGAATATACTTGCATGACATATGTAACCATTAAGAGAGTTTGATCTTAAAGAATCTCGTTTCAATTTTAATCTCATAGGAATATAGTGATTAGATTAAACGGGATATTTTTACTTGACCATCAAAAGAGGCTTGTAAATAAATTAGGGCTCTTGGTTAGCAACTTAGATTAATTATTAATTGATTAAATAAATAAATAGATCCAGGTGAAGTGTGCTGGGAAAATTGTAATCCTAGGTTTTAGTAATTGATTGATTGAATTTTAATTTGTTCGTTTTAATTTGAAGTTTAAGTTTCTTTAGTATTATTTTTAATATTTGTTTAGATAAGATTAAGTTGAAATAATTTTAGTAATTAACAAGAGAAGTAGAACAAAAATCTATGAGAGCGATACTCTACTCTTCACTTCACTTTATTACTTATTTACGATATTGTGCATTTGCAATAATTCCACGACACTTTGTCTCCCACAACAAACTCTAACGGCCTATAAAGTTTGTCAAAGTAGCTTGAGCTGCCTTCAACTTCTTCTCACTCTGTGCCACGACTGCCTCTGCCCCCAAAATCCGTGACTCTCCCACTTCAAACCAACAAGTAGGAGATTAACAAGGCCTTCAATAAAAAGTCTCAAATGGTGTCATGCCAATGCTAGCCTAATAGCTATTATTATAGGCAAATTCACACAAATGAAGATACTCAATCCAACTCCCACCAAATTCCAAAATACATGACCTAAGCATATCTTCCAACATCAGAATAACCCTCTCAGATTGTTCGTCCGTCTGAGGGTGAAATGCAATAGTGAGACGGAGCTGAGTTCCCATATGATTCTGCATCACACGCCAAAATCTTGAAGTAAACCGCATATCTCTGTCCGACACAACCGAAACAGGAACTCCACGAGTCTCACAATTTCCCGTAAGTATAGTCTGCTCAACCGGTCCACAAAATCTTGGGCATTCATCGAAAGGAAATACACAGACTTCGTAAGCCTATCAACAATTACCTAGATAACATCATATCTACCATAAAACCTAGGAAGTTTCATAATGAAACCCATCATGATGTGCTCCCACTTTCATTCTGGAATGGATAATTGTTGCATCTGTTCTTTAGGCCTTCGATGCTCAACTTTTACTTGTTGACACACACCACACTTCTGTATATATTCAGCTATGTCTTTCTTCATCCCATGCCACCAAACTGTACGCTTCATATCATGGTACATATTAGTCATTCCGAAGTGAATAGTATACTGTGATCTATGTGCCTCTCGGAGTAGTTCATTTCTCAACTCTGGATCATGCAGAATCCACAGTCTCCCCTGAAACCTCAGAATGCCATCTGCATCTCTCTGTCAATCCACTTGATCAGTATTGTCAACCCAAACATCACACATCCCAAAATCTGGACTATGTTGCTCTAGATACTTGATCCTCTGAATATGAGTGTCCGACAACTGTGCCTGCATCTCAGCACATACATCTAAAGATGGCTCAATGGAGCATATACTCATCACTGAAATCATCTCAACCAATCGCTACTCATGGGCTATCTGATAAGCATTAATGTCTGTTTCAACCTGTTTCCTACTCAATGCATCAACAACGACATTGGCTTTCCCAGGATTATACTCTAGTGTGAAGGCATAATCCTTAAGGAATTCAAGCCATCTATGTTTTCTCATATTAAACTTTTTCTGATCAAACAAGTACTTCAAAATCTTATGATCAGAATACATTGTGAACCTCTCGCCATATAAATAATGTCTTTGCCGCTTTAGAGCAAACGCTATTGTCGCCAACTCCAAATCATGAACGGAGTAGTTCTTCTCATGCACTTTTAATTGTCCAGATGCATACACAACAACTATGTCGTCTTGCATTAGAACAGAACCTAATCCCGCTTGAGATGCATCGGTATAAATCACCAACTCTTTCTCACGTTTTGGAAGTATCAATATTGGTGCAGTAGTTATGTTTTTTTTCAACTTTGTAAAAGCTTCCTCGTAGGCTTTAATCTACACAAAAGGAATGTTTTTTTGGGCTAGTTTGGTAAGTGGGGCAACTAGCTTTGAAAAGCCTTGTACAAACTTCTTATAGTACCTTGCCAAACCTAGAAAACTTTTGATCTTCGTCATTGTGGTCGGTCTTGGCCAACTGATAACTGCCTCAACTTTTGCAAAATCAATAGAATTACCATCTGCACTAACCACAAGACCTAGATATTTCACTTTAGAAATCCAAAACTCACATTTGCTGAGCTTGGCATACAGTCGGTGCTCCTTCAATGTTTGCAAGGTGATCCTGAGGTGTTGGTCATGCTTCTCTCTAGTTTTGGAATATATCAAGATATCATTGATGAAGACTATGATGAAGTAGTTAAGATACGGTCTGAACGCCCTCTGCATCAAATCCATAAACATCACAGGTGCATTTATTAGCCCAATTGGCATGACTAGAAACTCATAATGACCATATCTCATCCTGAAAACAGTCTTCAGAACATTTTCTTCTCGAATCTTCAATTGATGGTAGCCCGATCTCAAATCAATCTTAGAGAAGAACTTGACACCATTCAATTGATCAAATAAATCATCAATGCGAGGTAGAGGATACTTATTCTTCAATGTCACCTTGTTTAGTTGACGGTAATTGTTGGCCCAGATAAAGTCTAAGAGCGGGTGAATTAGAGTTTTTGTAGGATTTTAAAACCTTACAAATAATATAAAGTTTGCTGGTAATAAAAATAAAGAAAGTGTAATACCCTAGGTTTTGAAAAAAAAAAATAAAAAAAAAATAAATAAATAAAAAATTTCATTCGGGCAGTTCAGGCGCCAAATCTTCTATATAAAGAAACCTCCCCCTCCTCATTTCTCACAACAAATCACCTCTCCTTGTGATTTTTCTTCTCCTTTTCACTCGTTTTGAGTTTTTGGTCTTTTGAGACTCTCTGTGCGGCGCAACGCGGTTCTATCCTGGGGGAAGCTCCAGTTCTGAAAGAAGTTCTTATCTGAAGGTGGGGAACGAAACATAAGTTTGCGTGTCTTATAACTTTTATTAAAGTTCAATTTCATTTATCTTTATGTCTACTATTCATTTACACTGCATTATTGCGTATAATGTTTATACTGTCGCACTTATGCTTGTATATTCGAAATTCATGTATTATACTGTTGTTATGCAGGATTAGTGGTCAATCTGGCTCAACCAGACTCAGTCTTGTCCTCAGTAACTTTAAATAGTGAACAGGAGGCAGCGTGCTGCTCTAGACGATTGGTATTTAAGTAGACCTCGTGTCTCACCTCTTAACTGGAGACTGATCTGGTTGGTCTTATTTGAAAACTATCAGCTTATACAGTAATACTGAATGTCCTAACCTTGCACGTAGTGATACCGACCCTGATAAGGATCACCAAACGTTGCTAAATCCTATCTAAATGTTAAGTAAAGGCCAGACCAGTTCATACAGACCAATTCATGCATTGGCATCATACATATCACCACCTAGGGACGTATATGGTTTATGATTTATAAAATAGTTAGGAGCGATGCTCGCTATTCATTATATTTCTCTGGGGAGGGATGTACAATGAGAACCTGGCTAATTTTGGGAGAGGACATCTGTACGTGAATCTAGAGCATCGTTCCTGAGGAGGGACGTACAATGAGAACCCGGTTACTCCTGGGGAGGGACATCTGTACGTGAACTCAGGCGATGTACAATCATCAAACCATTACGAGACGGTGTCATGCATACATACATATTGAATTGATTATGATGCTCTGATGTGTATTTAAGATATTTGATTATGAAGTTTGCTTTATTAATTGTTATATTCACGAACTATTTTACCCACTGAGCGTGTAGCTCACCCCGTTGTTATCTAATTTTTCACAGGAGATTAGGGTGGACTGGGTGCAGGTTTTTGAGCCCACATTTTGTACCCTTTGTATTATTCATTGGGGATTTTGGGAGAATGTTCCCTTAATTATTTCACGTACAAATATATTCTGAACTTAATGCAATCAGACTTATACTTAACTATACTTCCGCGCACTCTATTATTATCGTTATAATGCATTCGCCTCGTCCGTGAGTGTCCCGCCAGTTTAGGGGTGTCCGGGCGGGGTGTGACATTTATTGGTATCAGAGCATACGGTCCAAGGCCCGCCCAAGTCCACCAAATTAGGGGAAGAAATTATTTACTAGATATAAAATATCTCTAGAACTATATATATATATATGAGTTATATATAGTTGAGATTTATATTAATTATATATCTAGAAAACTATATATTGTTTTTATATAGTTTAGATTTAAATATATATATAGTTATGATTTATGAAAACTATTTATATAGTTATGATTGAATATATATATATATATATATATATATATATATATATATATATATCTATGTATATATGAGATATATATCATATTGCCAATAGAAAATTTTGGATTAAATGATGGCATAAACATCAAGAGAAAATTAGAAAATATTGTCCAACGGACAAAGCATAAATCTTAAAAAGTTAGGAATATATTTTGTGTCATTCACAAATTTATCTTCCTTTCAGCAAAAGAATAGCCTCAAGTGAAGGAGCGACTTCCAGTAATAGGGAACCAATTCCCACTAGACTCAAGGAATTGTCCAAAAGGGAGGTTATGACTATGAGGAGTATCGACAATAGAGATCTCTGCCTCCGTCCAATCCTTCACGAAAAACTCGCAACACTGGGGTGGTTGAACATAACAAAAGTTGAGGGTAACGTCTCTTACAACTTGATGAAATCCTTCTATGGAGCCATGAATTGCGTAGGACTTCAAGAAGATGGGATTAGACCTGTTTTGGAGACAACGGTTAGGGGAACAAAGATTTCTATCAGCGTTGAAATTATTGCACGAGTTATGGAGACTCCAATTGAAGATAGAATCATTGATCCACACGAACCCCAGACAGTTGCAGAGATCGCAGAGTCCAACGAACAGTTGTTCAATTTCCTCACCCAAGAGCCGTACACCCAATCAACGTACACCAACCTCCCAAACAACCTCCCAAACAACCTCCTTAAACCATCTCTTGTCGGCCTTGGAAAGATCGCATTCAGCAACATCTTGCCAGAAAGGGGGATTAGAAGCACTGTGTCAAGGGCTCAACTTCTTGTGTAATACTGCATTGAGAAGCAAATTAAGGTCTCCCTACCTCACATCATCATCCAACAAATGTTGAGGGTGATTCAAAACCCTTTAAGAAAGGATCTCCTCGGATATGGAGTCTTGATCATGAGGATGCTATACGAGGCAAACATCAATACTTTTGATGAGTCTTCGAAGTAGATCACTGAGGCGATTACAACATTCTCTATCTTCAGGACATATGTTACAAGTGGAGGGGTAACTGACGAGGAAGTATTCAACTCTACTTTTAATGGCGAAAGATTAGAGACGAAAAAGGACATTGTTACCGAAAAATTCGACGCAAGATTCCTGTTAGGGAGGTACCAAATAATGAGCCAAACCAGAACCATACGTCAAACCCAGCCTCGAATAATGATCCAACCGAGCACCAGTTCACTGAGGAATATTTATTTCCCAATCTAAATCAACCTCAACCAAATCAAGATAGACAAGAAGTTCCAGCAAATCCACCTTCCTGGAACATGCCAATTAAAGGCAAACTGTGTACCAAAGGTTTTCAACTCCCGAAGTACCGTATCAGCCAGTTCCGCAAGTTCCTGTGAACCAACAAAACCAAAGTTTTACGGCACCAAATTTTGGAAGACAGGACATCCCAATGAGCCCATTGTTTCAAGACTTTTTAAACCAAGCATATCTAAATGTCCAAGGGGTTCCAGTTAGGGGATCCCCATACAGTCAAAACAACTACCCCACACCTATGAGTCAACCGTACAGTCAATACTTTCCACCAATGCCTACGGCCTACCCTTCACCTATGAGACAGTCGACCCATCAACCATTGATGGGGCAATCGAGTAACACTTTCGAATAGTTAAATGTGATCGTAAATAACATTGCTCGAATAGAGGAAACTTAAAGTGATTTGTTAACACGTATGCGAAACGTCGAAGAGCAACGAGCAAATTCTCAACCTTCTTCTAGTAGTCTCTCTAGCAGGAGGTCTAGAAGGAATAGTAGTAGGCAGGAAAACCAGGAATGATCACTGGCATTGTAAAATTTTATTTTATATATGAATGAAATGTTTTGTTTAAGACTATCTTTGGTGGGCTGACTTACAACCATTCTTTCTTTTGTATCACTAACTTTGGAGTGGTATGGGACACAACAAAATTGGAGGATACTAAATAAAATGTGGAAGTAAGAAAAAATGTTTGGAGAAAGTTGCATTACTAACATTATCACTAAGTTTACACAGTATGGGACGAGTAAACTTGGACGATATTATCAGAACATATAATATATGCAAATCTTTTTGTGATGGACATTGAAGACTTCGACATCATCCTCGGCATGGACTGGCTCGCACCACTAAATGCAAAGATCGATTGTATGAAGAAGCAAGTTCAGTTAACCTTGCCCACGGGGGAGTTTGTCAAGATTCAGGGAACAAGGAAATGGATACACAACTCGACTGCTGCACTCCTCAAGGCACAGCTACGAGCTCTATCCCTTGGTGATGAAAATGACTCATTAGCAATGTACCCTCTTGAAGTACACGATGTTCCGGTAATTTTTGAATTCCTAACAGTTTTTTCTAAATGACCTTCCTGGTCTACCTCCGGTTAGGGAATTCAATTTTGAAATCAATCTCATGCCTGGGACCGGGCCTATCTTAATTCCACCATACAGAATGTCAAATGTCGAGCTGGTCGAATTGGACAAACAACTGAAGGAATTAGAAAGCAATGACTTCATCAGAAAGAGTTTATCACCCTGGGGCGCTCCAGTTCTGTTTGTTCGCAAAAAGAATGGTTCGTTACGACTTTGCATCGACTATTGCAAGCTGAATAACGTCACCATTAAGAACAGATACCCATTGCCCAGGATCAATGACTTGTTCGACCAACTTAGAGATGCCAAATACTTTTCTAAGATTGATTTACGATCTGGTTATCACCAACTCCGGATCCGAGAGTCGGACATTACCAAGATAGCATTCAGAACTCGGTACGGTCACTACGAGTTCTTGGTCATGGCGTTAGGTCTAGCAAAGACACCTGCTGCATTCATGGATTTGATGAACCCCATCTTTAGGTTATACCTAGACCGATTTGTGGTGTTTTTTATGGACGATTTCTTGATATATTCCTCAATCGAGGAGGACCATAAGATACATCTGAAGATAGTCCTCCAGACCTTGAAAAGCCACCAGTTGTATGAAAAGTTGAGTAAGTGCGAATTTTGGGCGAAGCGAGTTCAAGTCCTAGGCCATGTGGTTTTAGGCAATGACATTGAGGTCGATCCTTCTAAGGTTGAAGCGGTTTTAAATTGGAAGCAGCCTACCACTGTTACTAAGATTAGGAGTTTTCTTGGTTTGGCTGGCTATTACAGACGCTTCATCAAGGACTTCTCAAAGATTGCTGAACCTATGACAAAGCTCACTCGAAAAGACGTGCGATTTATCTGGAATCCTGCCTGTGAAGCATCATTTCAAGAATTGAAGAAACGCCTCACGACGGCACCTGTACTTATCACTCCAAGAAATTCACTTGGATTTTCACTATACACCGACGCCTCTCTCCAAGGCTTAGGCGCCATATTAATGCAAGAAGGCCAAGTTGTCGCATATGCCTCGAGGCAACTGAAGATTCATGAGGGTAATTACCCAACACATGACTTGGAACTTGTAGCTGTCGTATTTGCACTGAAATTATGGCATCATTACTATACGGTGAACGGTTTGAGGTCTTCTCAGATCACAAGAGTCTTAAGTACATCTACACTCAGAGAGACCTAAACCTCCGCCAAAGACGATGGTTGGAATTCTTGAAAGATTATGACTTTCAACTCCAGTACCATCCCGATAAGGCCAATGTTGTGGTTGATGCCCTGAGTAGAAAATCTTATGTTGCTTGTGCTCTTAACTTTGAAATGGGGAAGTTGGCTACAAAGATGGAGAGTTTTAACCTACAACTGATCGAAGAGGGAGCAAGCTCATGATGTTCTCAATTATCAGCCAACTCTAAGCTGGTTCGAAAGAGTTTAGCAGCTCAAGCCCACGACCTTATGTTAATGGAGAAATGAGAACTTCTACTCAGCGGACAGGACCTTCCTTACTGGTCGGTCTCTGAAGACGGGGTTGTTTTTTTATAAAAAAACGTCTCTGTCTACCGAACGATCCTGAGGTTCAGAAGGCAGTGCTCACTGAAATGCACTGTTCGAGGTTCGCTATGCATCCTGGGGGTGACAAGACGTACAAGGATGTCAAGCGAAAATTCAGGTTTTCTGGAATGAAGAAGGTGATTGCAGACTTCGTTGCTCGATGTCTCGTTTGCTAGCAAGTTAAGGCAGAATGAAGACTTCCTTCTGGACTTCTCCAGCCATTACCTATTGGAGAATGGAAGTGGGAGAACATCGCAATGGATTTTGTTATGGCCTTGCCTTGAAATAATAAAGGGCAAGATGCTATCTGGGTTATCATTGACAGACTTACAAAGTCTGCACACTTTTTGGCAATAAAGTTCACTGATAATCCTGTCAAACTTGCCGAACTATATGAAAGAGAGATCGTATGCCTCCATGGCATACCACTCACGATCGTCTCTGATCGAGACCCTTGATTCACATCAAAGTTTTGGCAAAGCTTCCAGAGCCGATTGGGCTCTAAGATCACCATGAGCACAACCTTTCACCCTCAGACTGATCTGCAGTCAGAGCGTCTTATCCAAATCTTGGAGGACATGTTACAGTGTTACATTTTGGACTTTAATGACGGATGGGCAAAGTACTTACATTTAGCCGAGTTTGCATACAACAACAGCTACAAAACTAGTATCGACATGGCATCGTACGAGGCTCTCTACGGTCGCCCTTGCAGATCTCCGGTATGCTGGTTAGATATGGCAGATCAACCGCAGTTGGGCCCTGAACTAGTTCAAGAGACTTCAGATAAGATCACACTAGTAAAGGAATGACTTTTCTGTCCCTTCCATCATCCATGTCTAAGGTTCATGACGTTTTTCACATATCCATGCTTCGAAAGTATCGTCCTGATCCTTCGCATATCATCCTTTTAATCGAGGTTCGGGTTTAGGAAGGAAATAGGTATCAGGAGAGAGCGATACAGATTTTGGATAGAAAAACTCAAGAACTAAGGCGACGTGGCATACCACTTGTTAAGGTGCTCTGGGATCACCACGGAATAGAGGAAGCAACATGGGAACTAGAAGCAACAATCAAATAGAAATACCCTTAATTGTTTTCTAGTAATAACTAATGATGTGATACATTGTACTATTTCACATATCAATAAAATGATGAATCTTTGTTTATACATATCTTAATACATCGTTTCACTTGAATAACTATGCAGATGTCTGAAAATAATATCAATGGATATGGTAATGCACACACGCAGTGGCCTCCTTGGCAACCTCTGGCGACTCCTCCAGGTTCAAAGTCAAGTCACAACTACTTTGCATCAAAAACTCCATCACCACACAGACAGCGATCCTTATCGCCAGAGCGTGCATGAATTTTTCGTAACAATTTTGCCCAAAACAATCCCGTGCCGTCTTCTCGGCAGGACCTTCTACCAAAATTGTCAGGAGGCCGGATTCGAGTAACAACACAAAAAAGCATTCCACTGATCAATCTACCTCCCCTCAAACTATGTAACCAGCGCCCTACACCACCATCTGTTAAGCAAAGGTTGGAATCTTCTGAGGATGAATACGACTCCATTTGCTCTCCATGGTTTCATGATGTTGAGGATTCCACCGACCACAGTACCATTCAGAGACCATACAGGTACTACCATGAACTAGCAAACGATGACGTCGGTAGTGAATCTCAAGCAGAGAACCATCTTGACTACTTGAACTGATTTTGAGGGCGAAATCCTTTTAAGGGGGGTAGAGTGTAATACCCTAGGTTTTGAAAGAAGTTCTTATCTGAAGGTGGGGAACGAAACATAGGTTTGCATGTCTTATAACTTTTATAAAAAGTTTACATTCATTTATCTTTATGTCTACTATTCATTTACACTGTATTGCCCACATTTTGTACCCTTTGTATTATTCATTGGGGATTTTGGGAGAATGTTCCCTTAATTATTTCATGTACAAATATATTCTGAATTTAATGCAATCAGACTTGTACTTAACTATACTTCCGCGCACTCTGTTATTATCGTTACAATGTATTCGCACCCCGTCCGCGAGTGTCCCGCCGGTTTAGGCGCGTCCGGGCGAGGTGTGACAGAGAGTAGGAAAAGTACATCACATAATGATTTAGCATGGTTCAGCTTTTAAAGCCTACCTCTATGACTTGATCTCCCCGATCAAGATTTTCTAACCCAACACTACAATATCCTACTTCAAGGGTGAGGATCAAAACCAGTTACACAGTTACTTCACAGCTGTGAGCAACCTTTTCACATTCACCATTCTCGACAAGAGAACTTCTTAGTGGCTAACAAGCCATTTAACTTACAAAGAGAGAATAAGGGGGATTTCCTTACCAGAAAACCTCAGAGATACTTACAACTCCTATGAAACTTACTGACAAATTTCTCAGATAATGATAAAAATGAAGTGCAAGAGCAGAGAATGAAGGCTGCTTTAAAAAGTTCTTTGAATGATTTGAACATCACAAATGAAGCTTGTTCAATTCAAAGTTCAAACTCAAAACTATAGTTTTTTGCTTAAAAAAACACTTAGAAAACTTTTGAAAGTTGGCGAAATTGCAAATACTTCGTTGGTTGGTTGAATGAAGAACACAACTATGTTTTTATACAAAAACAGAGTATGAGCACAAATTAGGGTTTCAATCTCCAAGAAAAATCTGATTTGATTTCAAAATTCAAACATAACATTCTAATTCATTCATTAAAAAGAATGGGGCAAAAATTTGTGCGAAAATTTGTGCAAAAGTACTTACAATCAAAGAAGAAAGTGAATGTGAAGTGTCATTTTCGTTGCCCAGAAATGACAGTTCTTCCTGACACACACAACAGTGCGCTGCTCCAGAGGAGGGGCACACTGGTGCAGGAAGAACACCACCTAGCTGTCCATAAAACACCGCGCTGCTCCAATAAGGAGCACGCTGCGTGCAGCAGACATAGAGGGGTTTTTGTCACAGTTTAAGAGGAGCGCGCTAGTCTAGAGAGGAGCGAGCTGATCTGATCCAAACCAGAGACTTACCATTTTTTAGGTTCACGGTAGCGTGCTGCTTCAAAGAGGAAGGTGCTGGTGAAAGTGGCAGGCCATTAAGTGACCTGCCAGCTTGAGGAGCACGCTAGTCTAACACTTGACACTAAAACATGATTTTTCTTTAAAAATTCTTTACACAAACTTGTTCAAATATAATCAAAAACTTTGGAAACCAAATTGGAGATTTGAAAACACTTGAAACTGTATTCCAATGAATATAGAACATGATTAAAATTAATTTTAAAATAATTTGAAGATCATGCTCATTTTGAAAATATATGAGATGCACATAATCTGAGCAAATCTAGAGTGGGTCCTATAGCCTAAGATCATCTAGACAAAGTAAAATAAAAATTACATTCATTGTCTTGATATTGAGGGTATTCAAGCTTGAATCCTTTATCTTGAATTGTGGTGGTCTTTAAATGTGAAACACTCAAATAAATTATTAGTACCAAAAAGACTCATGTTGCTTGTAATCACTAAAACTGAAAGCCAACATGGGGGTCACTGGATCATCAATCTCCTCCCTTTTTATTATTTTAAACATTCGTTATAGGCCTAAGAAGTAAATGACTCTATCATGTATGCATGAAATTTTGCAAAACTTTTGGCAGAGTTTCGCTTAAAAATTGAATATGCAGACAATTCAAACACACAAACACAAGATTCATAACCTGTATATATTCATTTCCATAATACCAAATATCCAAACAAAGAAAAATGAAACATCCATGGAAAAGAGAATTAGATGCACAATTCACATAAAAAAAATTCATCAATAAGCTCTCTAATACATCCATCCATGTATATATATAATCCAAGTACAGTCATGAGTACAATAAAAGATACACATCCATACATTTAACAAAAATACATCAATAAGCTCTCTCATACATGCATACACTCCCCCTAACTCTAAGCACTCCTCAATCTTATATATTCTCCCCCTTTTGAAATCTCAAAAAGAGGGGATGCTCAATAACTGGGAGGCATGTCGGAGGCTAGATTTGGAAGGATTTCTGCTACAATCTGAGATGAAGATGATCGCCAAGAGGAATGTCCCGGAGCAATAGTAGTCGATGGAGCAAGAGAACGCCTGAGATGTGGAGGAGTGGATGTCCAAGACGGCTGAGGAGGAGGAGAAGACGCCATAGGAAACAACTGAGCATGTGAAGCAAGAATAGCATCAATCCTCTGAAGATAGTCAACACAATTGAGCACCCATGTGGAGGTAGTCTGCATCAACCGTGTAGCATGCGCCAATAAAGATGTCATAGACCACATCTGAGTGTCGAAGTCATGCAATGTTTGCACAGACTGACAGGCCACACCTCTGATAGTCTTCTCCAGGTTAGAGAACCATGGAGGAATGAAACTCGAAGAGGAGGGGGTCTGACACTCTTGATCACGTATGGCCATCAGAATATGCTCATGAGCATCTATCCGAGACTACATGGTTTTGAGCGTGGCGTTGTTCTGAGAGAACATCGTCGCTTGGGTAATTTGAAGTGTTTGGATCTGTTGAAGAATCAAATCCAGGGCGGTGGATGGGGTCTCTATTGCAGCTGCAAATGGTGGAGTAGGAGGAATAGATGCATCTCGAACATGATCAGGCTCGAATGAAGTAGGCTCTGGAATAAAATCATCTCGCAGAGTAGAGGTAACAACCACATCTCCATGGGGGTCATGATCATCATCTGCCTGGGGTCCAATCTGATAGGCCTTCAGTGCACGAGCATCTGAGTGGGTGGCCTCAGAGTCTATGGGAGTGGGATCTCCAGTATGGGAACTCTTGAAGAAGTTATCCTTCAAGCCTGTTTGAAGCTCAACTTTGGGAATCCACTTCATCTTGTCCTTATAGTACACATAATGCACGTGTTTAAGAGTAGTGGGTCCAATGCGGCTCTGAGAGATGAAAGAACAGGAGTTCTCGGTGGACAGATCAATCCAAACAGCTTCAAAGAATTTTTTCAAGTGCATGGCAAATGGAATGGCCCGAGAAGTTGTTTTTGTGCACACCACATAGTTCATCAAGATGTGGGAAAGGTTGACCTTTGTCTTAGTCAAGACACACCAGGTCAGGAATAGGTCAAGGGGTTTTGCAAAGCCCCTGCTACCTCTCCTAGGTTGTATACAATGAGAAATGATGTTATGAAAAACCCTAGGGACAAGGTGAAAAGTGGAGTTATCAAGATCGTTTAGGACACCATTTAGCCAGTCTTGTTGTTTGGAGCACATCAAAAGTGTTGCCATCTTGTCATACTCAGGAAAAACAACCTCGTCTTCAACCATTTGGATATGAATAGGGACATCAGGAATGGAGAAGAAAAGCTCAAACATGGTGGATGTGACGTTTATGTCCTTCCCTAAGATAGTGGTGTTTTTCTTGAAACTTTGGTCAGAGGGCTTCCTAAGGCCTAAGTAGAAGATTTTAACTAGAGTGGGGTACCACCTATTTTGATAAGATAGAAAAGGTACCCAACCTTGCGGAACAGATGAAGAGGGTCGGTCTTGTCGGGGTCGAACTCATCGTTCCCTCACTAGAGAGGAAAAAGCTACCATCTTTTGCAAAGAACGTGTGGGAAATTTCATACGAGGAGGCATTTTGCACAAGAAAACTAAGGTTTGTGCAAAAAATTAGAGAACAAGGGCACAAAATGGAAAGAAAATGCAAGGAACGAGATTAGGGCACAGATTGATTACCTATGACTCAAAGAAATGGCCCAAAATTAGTTGGAAATCGAAGAAGAAGACTGGAGCACACTGAAATGAGGGCGGAGGTCGTTGCTAGAGCACAAAGGGAGAGAGAAATGGAACGGAAATGTCTGTGGGTCCTTTTATAAGTGTTGCCCAGAAACAGACAGCAGCGCGCTGTTCACCTCCTCAAGAAACTACCACCAGCGCGCTGCTAACCAGAGGAATGTGCTGCTCTCTAGAGGAACGTGCTGCTTTGAGTAACCTGAAAACTCAATTTCTTAGACATGTGCAACTAGCACGCTACTCCTTTAAGGAGCACGTTTCTCATCCAAACCCAAAACTTTTTGAGTTTTCTTCTTTCCCAACCAGTGCGCTGGTGAAATGATAGAAAATTCAAACTGATTTTCTTCAAATCCAACCAACACCAAACATCAATTATCATCAAATTGACATTAAATAACACTCAATCATCAAATATTTGACACATTTGACTCACTAAACATGCCTAATTCTCTCCTAATGCGAACAAATTGATCTTTTACCAATGCCTTATTGAAAATATTCGCTAATTGATCCTTTGCTCCAATATGAGTGAGCTTGACATCTCTATTTTGCACATGATCTCTAAGGAAATGATGTCTAATCTCTATATGCTTGGTCCCAAAGCGCAAAACAGGATTCTTGGAAATGTTGATGGCACTTGTATTATCACAAAATATTTCAGCGCAATCAACATAGATTTGGTAATCCTCAAGTTATTGTTTCATATATAAGATTTGGCACAACAACTACCAGTTGCACTATTGGATAATGTCACTGAGTTTTGCTTCTTGCTAAACCAAGTAATCAAAGAATTATCCAAAAAGTGGCAAAAACCAGAGGTACTATTCCTATCAATGAGACTACCAATATAGCCTGAGTTTACAAAACTCTTTAGCTCAAAAGAAATGCCTTTTGGATACCAAATCTCCAAATCAGTTGTTTTACTAATATATATATCTAAAGATTCTCTTAACACATTTAAGGTGGGATTCCCTAGGACTTGATTGAAATCGAGCACATAAACAAATATTAAACATGATATCTGATCTACTTGCTATCAAATACAACAAACTACCTATCATGCCTCTATAAAGCTTAGTGCAACAGGTTTTCCCTTCTCATCCTTATCCATCTTAATAGCTGAGTTGCATGGGGTATCAATGGTTTTCAAGTTTTCAAACTTGAACTTCTTAATCATGTCCTTAGCACACTTACTTTGGCTTAAGAATGTGCCATTTGACATTTGCGTAATTTGAAGGCCAAGGAAGTATGTAAGTTCCCCAATCATACTCATTTCAAATTCATCTTGCATAATCTTAAAGAATTTTTTGCAAAGATGACTATTTGAAGTACCAAAAATGATATCATCTACATAGATTTGAACTAAAACATTATTAAAATCTTTATGCTTAATGAATAAGATATGATCCAATTTTTCTTTCTTAAACTCATGCTCTAGAAGGAAAAACTTAAGCCTATCATACCAAGCTCTAGGAGCTTGTTTCAATCCATACAACACTTTATGAAGTCTGTACACATAATCTGGATTTTGAGAATCCACAAACTTTGGTGGTTGTTCCACATATACCTCTTCATTTATGTACCTATTCAGAAAGGCACTTTTAACATCCATTTAGTATACTGCAAAGTCTCTATAGCAAGCATAGGCTAGTAGCATTCTGATTGCCTCTAATCTTGCTACTAGTGCAAAGGATTCTTCATAGTCTATTCCTTCCTCTTGATTGTATCCTTGGGCAACTAATCTTGCATTGTATCTAACAATCACTCCTTTCTCATCTTTCTTGTTCCTAAAGACCCATTTGGTTCCTATAATGGACTGATGTGTTGGTCGAGGAACTAGTTCGCATACTTTGTTTCTAATGAAGTGTCATAACTCTTCTTGCATAGAAAGAATCCAATTTTCATCACCAAGAGGTTCAATTTGGGATACAAAGGCTACATGCCCTTGAACTTTGTTAATTGTTGCTCTAGTGGTCACTCCCTTAGAAGGGTCACCTAAGATTTGGTCTTTGGGGTGACTAGTAAGGAGCCTAGAGTTCTTAGGGACTTTTAAGTTTCGATATTTCTCTTTTAAGTCATTTTTCTCCTTGTGAACATCATCCTTATCATCAATATCCAGTTTTTATAGATTTTTACAAATTGTTTGTCTAAGATCACTCTCATCAAAATTGACATGTATTGATTCTTCTACAACTCTAGCAGACTTGTTGAACACTTTATATGTTCTATTATGTGAAGAGTAGCCAAGGAATATTCCAATATCAGATTTTGGATCAAATTTATCCAAATTGTCTTTGTCATTCAAAATAAAACATTTGCTTCCAAAGACTTTAAAGTGTCCTATATTGGGTACTTTACCCTTCCACAACTCATAAGGAGTTTTTTTCATGATCTTCCTAATCAATGTCCTATTCATATATTGGGTACTCTACCCTTCCACAACTCATACGGAGTTTTTTTCATGATCTTCCTAATCAATGTCCTATTCGTAACATAGCAAGCACTATTAATGGCCTCAACCTAAAAATGAGTAGCAACATTATATTCACATAACATAGTCCTACACATTTCTTGCAAAGAATTATTTTTTCTTTTTATAACTCCATCTTGTTTAGGAGTTCTAGGGGCTGATAAGTGATGTATATAGCCTTGTTTGCTACAAAAATCACTCTCCACTCCTATCACTTCTAATGATGGTGATTTTGTATCCTTTTTCATTTTCTACTTTATGACAAAATTTAATAAACACATCACACACCTCATGTTTGTGAGCAAGGAAAAATACCCAAGTAAAACGAGAGAAATCATCAACAATAACATATACATATGATTTTCCTCCTATGTTTTGGGTCCAGGTAGGTCCAAAAAGATCCATGTGGATCATTTCAAGAGCTCTAGTAGTAGACATGATTTTCTTGCCAAGTTGACAAGGTTTACAAACCTTATCCTTTAGATACACTCCTTTAGGAATGCTCTTCGCCACCTCATTTTTGGCAAGTCTAGAAATATTATCCATACTAACATGACCTAATCTCCTATGCCATAACCATGCATCATCGTTCACAACAGCAGTCAAACATGAGACATTTTGATCACTAATATCATTAAGCAATGTAGAGTAAACATTCTTATGTCTATACGCTATGAATGCAATAAAACCATTGGCATGTGTAACAATGCCCCTATTTGCTTCAAAACTAACATCATAATCTGTCACGACCCACGACCAGTGTCGTCATGTCCGACACGGAACCCCCGAGTATATCCTCCCTCGATACACCCGGCGTCCCATTAGCCTAATTTAAACAACCTAATAAACACATAATCCCACATCACAACACTATCCAAACAAAGATATAATCAAAACAACATGATATAATTACATCTCCAAAAATGACAAAATAAAATTCCATAAGTCCAAAATATACAAACCATACCTAACCATAAATACATCACATCTATGTGTTAAGAATATACAATAGGTGTTATTTAGTACATAATTAACAAAATAAAAAGAAATGTACTAAACACCTACGTCACCAAAAGTCGGGAAGCTCAACGCAACTAAGCCTTTCCCTTCCCCTTCCTATCAGAACCTGAAATGATAAGAATGAGGTATGAGCTACAACAAACTCAGTGAATGTTTTCTACAAGTGGCGATATACATGCATTTAGATAGAACATGGTAAAAACTCGTCAAAGCAATTTAAAGAACATGGTGATATTCAAGATCATATACATGCTAAACATAATGCATCATGTCAATATTCAAGACAATGCATTTTATTTTCTAAACATATAATATGCAATCTTAGACACCTCCTAAGTAAGAAGTGTTGGCCCAGATATGTCCAAGAGGGGGGTGAATTAGACACTTAACATATTTTAACCTTTCTTAAAAATGTGTGGAATAATGAAAGCAGATTAAAAAAAGTATAGCAATCAAATACAGCAAATGTAAATGAGACATTGCAAGCAAGATTTATAGTGGTTCGGCCGCGCCTACATCCACTACCTAACCTCCTTAGTTAGGATTTGTTCAAACTCCACTATGGACCTTCTTACGGATGAAGATCAAACTAGTACACTTTCTCAACTTGCGGGTGTGAGAACCACTGTTTCTCAACTTACGGATGTGAGAAGACCGTTTCTCAACTTCAGGGTATGAGATAACCATTACAACTTCGAGCAACACTTGCTCTTGCCCAGTGACTAACCGGTCACTGCAAATTTAATATAAGATGAGATATGATTCCCTTTACTTCGAATCAAAGTGACACTTACAAAGCTATGGATTGAACCTTCTGTGATCACAGATTCAACAAAATATGTATGATGAAGTTTATGCTGAAAACAGGTTCAAAGAGCTTTTGTCTTCTTCAATGGATTGTCAAAATAATGAAGATGAAGTTCAATCAATCTAGAAGACTTAAAGTTTTTCTTTCAAAAGATCGTAAGATCAAGCACAAGTGAAAGACGACTAACTTTCAAAAAGTGTTTTGGCACAAGTAAAAACTGTTAATACATTTTGAATGAATATCAATTTTCGTATATCATTAGTTTTTTTTTCTGCTCTAGGGCAGCATGTATATATAGGAATAACAGAAGCACAATGGACTTGATAATTTTGGCTCTTTAGGTTATTTCAAATACAACGTATACTTTTCTTTCCCGAAATGGATTGTGTGACGACCCACACCCCAAACCGTCATCCCTTATGGGTTGGCATGGGGAAGTGCAGGGGTAGGACGCTAGGCGTAGGCATCCACGACCACCTCAAATCATCCCATGAGATGATCAAGACCCTACAAGCCTCAACCAGACTATCACATAGAGTCCTCAAATTTTATTTTATTTTTTTGAACCACATCAATCACCTAATAGACTTAACAATTCTAATATCAATGACATGCATCCACATGAATAAAATAAGAATGATCCTCAAGGCACATAAGACAATAATCATAATCTCCCAAAATAATCCAACATAAACCCACAATAGTCTAAGGCCACATGCCTAGACTCATCATCAAATCCAATTCCAAAACATATAACCAAATACATCAAGTCAAAGGCCACAAGGCCAATATACATCCATAATACAACACCCCTCACCATCTAAGTTTAACAAGTGTTATGTTAATTTCATATGTATTAAAATAACTAAAACCATTCACATATGAAATCAAGGACATCAAACCATACATAAGAGTCCTAGCTTGGCAGTGGCTATCTCTCAAGTGAACACAATACTCTTGCCCTTGCCCTTATCAGTAGAACCTGGAAAGAGAGTGAGAGTGTGAGCCAACAGTGCCCAGTGAATAGTATTCAGTAGTGTCATCAATTATACATCATAAAAGTCATATATACATATGCATGAAATAATGCTCATGAGTATGTAAACACATAGTAAAATAAGCCTTCTCAATTCCATGCATTTCAAAACCATTCATTTCATGCTGTAGAGACCCACATGGCCCTCCCTTATTAGGGTACAACTGACATATAGATCATTCACCGTCAGTGACATGATCCTCCCTTAATAGGAGCATGTCAATTTCTACCTCTAGAGAAGTCAGCTTGGCACTCATGCACAAGCCTCCTAGGAACACCTAGGGAACTTAGCTTGGAACACCAAGCCTTCTAGAGTTTTAAAACCATTCAAAATCCACCTCTAGAAAAGTCAGCTTGGCAACATGCACAAGCCTCCTAGGAACACATAGGGAACTTAGCTTGGAACACCAAGCCTTCTAGAGCTTCCACATACAAATCTACCTCTAGAGAAGTCAGCTTGGCAAGCATGCACAAGCCTACTAGGAAACTTAGCTTGAAACACCAAGCCTTCTAGAGTATCAATGCATGCCATTTCAAAACATATTAACACATGCATTTCCATAATAATGTTTCATGACTTTCAACATACAAGTATAAGTAAATAAGATGACACAAGTGATAAACAAGATGAACAACTACTCACAACCAATGCCACGCAAGCAAAGCTATCCACACACGGGCCTACAAGAATCCCAATGCAAAACAAGATCCTGTAAACCATAGATTTATGCACATATATCAATTACCATGATCATTCATACATAGATACACTAATCATGATTAATTCCTAATTCAATAAGTCAATGTGCATCAAAATTCCCATCATGAGTTTCCCATCTCATGGTCAACCTCGACATCCGTGTGAATCCACATATAAGATTAATTCCCAAAAAACTAAGAGAATCACTTAGTCTGGGTCATTCAATCCTTACACAAGTCGAAACCATTCAAAACCATGCAAGATTGATCATAATCAAGTCAATTCCTCAATTCAAATCAATACATGGCACATGACCCAATTTGGGGAAAAATCTCTACAATAGGCATAGAGCCAAATTGCACTAAGTCATACAAAATCAACATAGGTTTAAACATTCTAAACCCATGATTTCACTCAATTTAGGTCCAATTAGATAATCCCCAAGTCAATTTGATCAATTGACTTGGTTTAGGTCAAAAGCTCCAATTTTGGCAAAATCCCCAAAATCAAGCCCTAGGCCGATTTTACATTACAACTAGGGTCTTCGATGGATAAAAATACTGAACACCACCATCAATCAACTAGAATCAGTCGTTTATCCAACATAGTTGACATGCAAGTCCAAAGGAAATCCCTAAGTTCGATTTCTAGGGTTTAGGCCTTTACATTTAGATACACCAATTTCTTGTTAGAAATTGGGGAAAATGGTACCATTGGGTTCCAAATCCACCAAGCCTTATGGGTTTCCAACAAAACCCTAAACTCTTGCATCACCAAAAATGTGGTGAAGTTCATGCAAAATACATTCCAAGTGTAGATCTAGGTCTTAGAGAGTAGATTCAACCGTAAGCAAGCCAAAAATGGCAAAAATCAGTGAACCCTAGGTTTTGGTCACTTCCAAACTGTGGTCTACACCCTTCCTTAGGTCAAAATCATGCTCATTTACTCATCTACAAAGAGAAACTAGGAAGAAAATGGAGAAATACACTTCCTTTTGGTGGGATTTGAGCAATCAATCACAAAACCCTAGCTTTTCCCCCTTTCTTCTCTTCTCCTCATCTTTCCCCTCTTTCCAAGCTCAAAAACGTGCAAATGAGCTTATTTGGAGTGTTGGTTGCTTAAATAGTCATTTTTTAGGCCCACACTTGAGAACTTGCAAAAATTTAAAAGAAATCAGTTTTCTGGGTTTTTTTGCCATGGAGCACGCTCTTCGGTTGATTTTTCAAAATTTCCAGGGTTTTCACATCATGGAGCGCGCTCCTCGGTTGATTTTTGAAAAATGGTAATTTTTCATCCCATGGAGCTCATTCCATGGTTACCCAAAATTTCTGAATTTCTTTCCAACATCGAGCGCTCGATACACATCGAAAATTCGCATTTAGATAGGCGTTTTCTATGTAAAAATACGTGTCAGACTCGATTCTAACATCCTCGAGTCCATTCAACGCACCAAACATAAAGTTATCACAAAATCAAAGAGAAAACACTCTAAATAACGTGCATAAAACATCAAACACACAATCAACCAAAACAAGGCAAACATATAGAGTTTGGGCAAAACACAAACGGGTTATGGGCTAGATGAAATAATTTCTAGGGCGCTATAGATCGACCCAGCTCAATGCACATTACGACGATAGCACCTAAATCATCTGATCCTTTCACGAAAAGAGAATGTTCTGACATGCTTTTAGAACGTTCAAAAAGTCCTAAAAAAGTTGTTGTACGATTCGTAAAATTTCTGAAAAATATTCGTACAGTTATGAAGAAAGTAATATAAATGGTGCTTTTGTCAGAACAGTAACATTTGTTGAATTAGCGTCCTTGCGGATAATATGAACTTTTGTTGTTTTGTTCTTTGAGGGCGCTCATGGAACATTAGTGTCCCGCTGAACATTGAAGTGAGGGCACTACTAAGTCGTAAGCGTCCTAACTTACTTTGACGATTTAAATGACTCAAAACATGAGGGCGCTACTTCACAGTTAGCATCATGCTTTGTTTTAAAAACATTCAACACACGAGGGCGCTACTCAAGAGTTAGCGTCCTGAAATTTAAAAATAGTTTTAAAACAATGTTGAGTACGCTTAAGGAAGGTAAGCGTCCTGAGGGTTATTAAGTTGATTCTAAAGATGAGGGTGCTCTTACACAAGTAGCATCCTGATAGTTTATTCAACTTATAACTATCAGTGTCCTTAAATATAAAAATCACTTGAAAACAAAAAGAACTTCCAGCGAGCTGAAACTAAATCAACATCTTGACATTCTCAAAGGTTGATAAAAGAAAGGTCGCTACTTACAAGTAAGCGTCCTTATTATTCAACTCAGTTCAACCTTGAGCGTCCTAATATTTTATCAGCGTCCTGACTCATCAAGTTCAGGAGGGTGTTGCTAAAACATTAGTGTCCTGAAAGACTTTATAAAAACGTTTTTTGATTTCGAGATTAAAGCTCGATAAAACATAGTGTAATCGAATTAAATCGAATGTGAAAAAAATGGATTAAAACATGCAGGCATACATATCATTGAATCATATGGCATAGAAGGTCCTACAACCTATCATAATCTAATCATACAACCGAACATCTTCAAATGATCATGGTCTTCAAGAAGATCTTTAATAAGTTCGCCACGCATCATTGATTCTTTGAAACCTTCAAGTAAGCTTAGATGTGCCATATGTGCAGTAATATCATAAACAGAATGTGGTTTGGAATAATCAATATATCTCTCATATTAGGGACATATTCTCGTAAGGGACATGAGGATAATTGGTTCAACAATCTCCCCATTTTTTATGATTTCAAACACATTACTATAAGTTTTAAAGCAAGCTAATAAAATGATGTGTATATGCATGATATGCACTACTAATGTTCTTTGTATCATATGATATGAGTGTAATTCCAAGGAATATACATAAAACGTCCACTAAAACTCCCCCTGAATGTATGATGCTTCAATGGTATTACTTCTCCCCCTTTTTAAATGTCAAAAAGAGTAAAGTATCATGAAATATGTCTCCCCCCATATAGTGGTAAGCATCACAAGTAAGTCTCAGAAAACATGCCAAGTTCTCTTCGAATGTGAACAAACTGGTCTTTTGGTAAGGCTTCAGTAAATATGTCAGCCAGCTGTTCTTTGGTTCTAATGTGAGATAATATGACTTCTCCATTTTGCACATGATCCCGTAAAAAGTGATGTCTTATTTGAATATGCTTGGTTGGGAAGTTTTAGCCGTGGATAGTGCCACGAAGTGTTGTTTCTTGCAAAACCAAGAAATCAAAGAATTTCTAAGAAAATGACAAAATTTGGAGGTACTTTTCCTATCAGTGAGACTAGCGGCATAGTCGGGGTCTACATAACTTCTGAGATCAAATGTAGTACCTTTGGAATACTAGATTCCTAAGTGTGTTGTGCCATTTATGTATCTGAATATTCGTTTGACACACTTTAAATGAGATTCTTTAGGTTTTGATTGAAATCTTGCACAAAGGCATACATTGAATATAGTGTCAGGTTGACTTGTTGTTAAGTACAACCGACTTCTAATCATACTTCTATAAAGTTTTGAATCAATTGAATTACCTTTTTCATCCTTATCTAATTTGATTGTAGAGGTACAGGGAGTATCAATCAATTTCAAATTGTGCATTTAAAACTTTTTAACCATTTCCTTAGCATACATTGATTGGCTTATGAAGGTGCATTTTGGCATTTGCTTAATTTGTAAGCCGAGAAAGTATGTAAGTTCTCCCATCATAATCATTTCAAATTCCTTCTGCATTAATTTAGAAAACTCATCACACAATTTTTTGTTTGATGCACCAAAATGATATCATCCACATATATTTGAACAATAAGCATATTTTCATTATGGTGTTTGATAAACAAAGTTAGATCAAGTTTTCCTTTATGAAACTTATGATCTAAAAGAACTGAACTCAGTCGATCATGTTAACCTATGCGGTTCATCACTTAGCTGGTCCCTAAATATACTACGATAAAATATATTTTGATGATCACAAACAAAGTACATTTCGGTGCTAAACGTGTGTTTATCAAGATTTCATCAAAGCACCTGAGGAAAGCAAAAAGTCAAGGAACAACTCGATCGTGGAACTTGAAGATCACATCGAACAGTCAAGTTCGTCTCAACCAAAAGAACTTCAACGATCTCATCATGATTTCAAGATCACTTCACTCGAACGATTCGTTCATGCTTCAAGACTACATCTCTCGATCAACGTTCAAGTCATTCAACTCTGCAAAGCTCTTATTGAAGATCTCATAATGAAGAGTGCGAATTAACGGTTACGAGAAAAAAAAAATACACAAAGCATTTAAGGTATATCTTTCTCTAATCATTATTGCTCAAAATGTTTTTCAAAACCATGCATAAATCATCTACATATGTTTTTCTAATCTGCAAGTTTTGATTTCATGTTTTTACAGTATTTCAAATGATCTAATACTATATATTTAATTTGAAATCTACCAAGTTTTTATTCGCATTTATTGTATATTTTATCAAGAGTCAAAACTGTTTTAAAAGAGTCTTTCAGGACACTAATGAAATAGCAGCGCTCTCCTGAACTTTATAAGTCAGGACGCTGATAGTTCATTAGGACGCTGATAACGTTTAAGGTTGAATTGAATTGATTTATCAAGACGCTTACTTGTATAGTAGCGGCCTCCTTTATTAGTCAACCTCTGAAGTTTTCAGGAAGCTGACTCAGCATCAGCTCACTGAAAGATGTCTTAAGTTCTTCAAAGAATGTATCTTTGAGGACACTGATAGCTATAAGTCGAACAATCTATCAAGACACTATCTGGATAGAAGTGCCCTCACCTTTAGGAATCAACTTAGTAACTTTCAGGACGTTGATTGTCCTTCAGCTTATTTGTGTCTTGTTTAAAATGTTTTTAACTAATAGGACGCTTACGTAATGTAGTGCCCTCATGCACTTAGTTGTTTTAAAATATAGTAGGACGCTAACTGTGCATTAGCGCCCTCAAGTTTAAGTCATTTAAATGTCAAAGTAAGTCAGGACACTTACGTGTTAGTAGCGCTCTCACTTAAGTATTCAACAGGAAGCTTATACGTAATAAGCGCCCTCAAGGAACAAAACGACATTGTTGATATTATGCGTTAGGACACTGATTAAGGAATCATGACGCTAATTCAACAACCGTCACTGTTCGAATAAGTACACTACATCAGTTTAATTTTTCAGAACAGACATTTGCACAGTGTCCTTTTCAGACTTATCAGAGACCTTCTCTGATACATGAAATAAGTTTTTCTAAAACTTTCCTTTTTCATGAAATCTGAAAAGAAGCAGAATGTTAGTGAAAACTGCAGTTGCCATTTTCATATAACATTCTAGCCATTGTATGTAAACATTCATATTATTTGAACTTCAAATGTCTAACGGCTATGTCCCACTATGTCTATAAATACCAACACTTAGAGTCAAACAACTTGCCAATCACTTTGTGTAGTACCAATACATTTTGAAAGATAGTCTGTGTCAGAATGAATTTCATTTTTCTAATCTTTCAAAATATTTTTCACTGATACCGTATGTACTCAAATGATTTTCATACTAAGCTTATTTTCATTTTATCTTTGAAAATCTATTTGATTTGATATCAATTCAAATTCTCAGCACTGATTCATATCAGGTATCATTCTTGCTGGAGATAGAATTTGAGAAATAATTGAAGTTATACAGTTGTACTTAATTTCATATCTTAAGTATTGTATTGAACTATATCAGTAGTTGGTTAACTACTGATTAGAGAACCAAAAGTTTTCATACCTATATTTTATATCGACTTTGAAAACTATTTGTGTCTATGTATACACTAGTCCTTCGATTTTCAACTTCAATGTTTTATGGCATTATATTATTATCGAAGAAGCACTGATCTTCATAGCACATCATTCATGCTTTTCGAAACTGTACTTGTGTGCAATACCGAACATTGGAAGGTAAGACTGTAAGTGTATATTCTCTTAGCATTACCTATTTCATATTTTATATATTTGTAATGCTATGTAATGTGCTTAATTGTAAAGTGTTCTACTTTGTTAGAACCAACATTATTTGTTGTAATGCTGGTGTGTTTCAGTGTGAAATAACCAGGATAAGTGGACGTGACACTTAAGTGATTTCAAGTTTGAAATCACAACGGTTCTTCCTGATTCCATAAAATGAACATGGGTTCTTCCTCAGCCTGGAAAAAGGAAACTGGTTCATCCTGATCCCGTAAAAGGATAGGTGTGTCCTTAACCTTAAAAAGGATAGGTTATCTCTCAGCCTTTAAAAGAGAACCGGTTCATCCTTAGCCTGTAAAAGGATAGGTTTGCCTTTAACCTGTAAAAGGGCAACTGTAATGGTTTGGTTCTCACCCGTAAGAGAATCCCTTAGTGATAAGGTTAAAATCCTAACTGAGGAGGTTACGTAGTGGACGTAGGCACTGCCGAACCACTATAAATAGTGCGTCTCACTTTTGCAATTTAGTCTATGTTCTATTTTGCATCCAATTCCAATACACTCATGTAAATCACTAAGTTATTGGAAGATAATTTTAAAATTGACCATCGCACCCAATTCACCCCCTCTTGGGTGGGACCACAGATCATACCAAGCTCTTGGAGCTTGTCTTTATCCATCTAAGGCTTTGTGGAGTTTGAACACATATTCCGAGTCTTGAGCATCCTCAAACCCTAGAGGTTGTTCCACATATACCTCTTCATTGATGTATCCATTTAGAAAAGCACTCTTTACATCCATTTGGTATAAGAAAAAATCCTTGTAACAAGCATAGGCAAGTAGCATCCTTATTGTCTCTAACCTTGCTACTGGGGCAAAGGCTTCTTCGAAGTCTATGCCTTCTTCTTGGTTGTACCCTTGTGCAACCAATCTATCCTTATTGCGGAAAATGATACCTTGTTCATTCTTTTTGTTTCTAAAGATCCATTTGGATCCAATAACAAATTGATGAAAAGGTCAAGGAACTAATTCCCATACTTTGTTTCCCACAAAGTGTCCTAGTTCTTCTTGCATAGCAAGAATCCAATTTTCATCTTTCAGTGCCTCTTCCACATTAATTGATTCAAAATTGTAATACAAAAGCAACAAGCTCCTAATCTTTTTGAATTGAAACACTAATGGATACACTCTTTCGTGGATCTCCTAAAATTTGATCTTGGGAAAGACCTTGAAGCAGTCTAGAGTTTTTAGAGGATCTAAAAATGGTTCAGGTTCAAGATTTATAATCTTGGTTGTCTTGGATTCATCATCATCAAATTCAATTGTTTAAATTCCTCCTCAAGACTTTTCTTATTTTCATTTTCATCAAAATTTACGAGAATTGATTCTTCTACAGTTTTATTAGATTTGTTGAACACTTTGTAGGCTCTACTACGAGAAGAATATCCTAAGAAGATTCTTTTGTCAGACTTAGGTTCAAACTTATCTAGATTATCTTTACCATTAAGAATGAAACATTTGCATCCAAATACTTGGAAGTAACTAATGTTGGGTGCTCTACCCTTCCATAGTTCATATGGAGTTTTTTTAAATCTCTTCTGATTAAAACTGGGTTCATCACATAGTAGGCAGTGTTAATAGTTTCACCCCAAAAATGATTTACAGTGTTATACTCATTAAGCATTGTTTTACACATCTCCTGCAAAGTTCTATTTTTTCTCTCTAACTGTTGGCCCAAATATGTCCAAGAGGGGGGTGAATTGGACACTTAGCAGATTTTAACCTTTCTTACAAATGTGAGGAATAATGAAAGCAGATTAAACAAAATATTGTAATCAAATACAAAAACTGTAAATGAGACAATGCAAGCAAGATTTATAGTGGTTCGGTCACGCCTACATCCACTAACTAACCTCCTTAGTTAGGATTTTTTCAAACTCCACTATGGACCTTCTTAAGGGTGAAGATCAAACCGGTACACTTTCTCAACTTACGGGTGTGAGAATTACCATCTCTCAACTTACGAGTGTGAGAAGACCGCTTCTCAACTTGCAGGTGTGAGAAAACTTTTTCTCTACTTATGGGTGAGAGATGACTTGTTCTCAACTTACGGGTCTGAGACGATCGGTTACAACTATGAACAACACTTGCTCTAACCCAGTGACTTATCAGTCACTATAAACTAAATACAAGATGAGATATGATTCCTTTTACTTAGAATCAAAGTGATACTTACAAAGTTTTGGATTGAACCTTCTTTGATTACAAATTCAACAAAATATATATGATGAAGTTTATGCTGAAAACAGGTTCAAAGAGTTTCTGTCTTCTTCAATAGATTGTCAAAATAATAAAGATGAAGTTCAATCAATCTAGAAGAGTTGAAGTTTTTCTTTCAAAATATCGTAAGATCAAGCACAAGTGAAAGATGACTAACTTTCAAAATGTGTTTTGGCACAAGTGAAAATTGTTAGTACGTTTTGAATGAATATCAGTTTTCGTATATCATTAGTTGTTTTTTTGTTCTAAGGTAGCACGTATATATAGGAATAACAAAAGCGCAATAGAATTGATAATTTCGGCGCTCTAGGTTATTTCAAATACAACGTATACTTCTTTCCCGAAATGGATCGATTCAGCTCAATGCACATTACGACGATAGCTCCTAAATCGTCTGATCCTTTCACGAAAAGAGAATGTTCTGACATGCTATTAGAGTGTCCAAAAAGTTCTAAAAAAGTTGTTGTACGATTCTAAAAAGTTCTGAAAAGTATCATACGGTTCTAAAGAAAGTAACAGAAATGGTGCTCTTGTCAGAACAGTAACATTTGTTGAATTAGCGTCCTTGCGCATAATGTCAAGTTTTGTTGTTTTGTTCTTTGAGGGCGCTCGTGGAGCATAAGCATCCTGTTGAACATTGAAGTGAGGGCGCTATTAAGTTGTAAGCATCCTGGCTTACTTTGACGATTTAAATGACTCAAAACATGAGGGTGCTACTTCACAGTTAGTGACCTGCTTTGTTTTAAAAACATTGAACACACGAGGGCACTACTCAAAAGTTAGCCTCCTGAGATTTAAAAATAGTTTTAAAACAATGTTGAGTACGCTGAAGGACGGTAAGCGTCCTGAGGGTTATTAAGTTGATTCTAAAGATGAGGGTGTTCCTACACAAGTAGCGTCCTGATAGTCTATATAACTTATAACTATCGACGTCCTTAAATATAGAAATTACTTGAAAACCAAAAAAACTTCCAGCGAGCTGAAACTAAGTCAGCGTCCTGACATTCTCAAAGGTTGATAAAAGAAAGGTTGCTACTTACAAGTAAGTGTCCTTATTAATCAGCTCAATTTAACCTTGAGCGTCCTAATATTTTATCAACGTCCTCACTCATCAAGTTTAGGAAGGCGTTGATAAAACATTAGTGTTCTGAAAGACTTTATAAAAACGGTTTTTGATTTCTTGATTAAAGCCCGACAAAACATAATGTAACCGGATTAAATCAAATGTGCAAACAGTCGATTCAAACGTGCAGGTATACATTAGTGTGCAGTAATATCATAAACAGAATGTGGTTTGTAATCATCAAAATATCTTTCATATTAGGGACGTGTTCTCATAAGGGACATGAGGATAATTGGTTCAACAAGAAGCAATCAAGAGCTTGAGTGTGCGACGCCCAACATTCGATTGAACTTCCTTACCTGTATTCTGTTAGCATTTCTGGGATTGTATGACCATTGGATCTGCCCACCAAGACAAATACCATGCCTAGGCGAATCCTAACATACAAAATCCATAAAAATCCTTTGTCAGGTCCACAATTAGGGATCACCATCTAGCCCAATAAAATTTCCTAGAATTCCATACTAGGAGATCCACCCAATTGCTAACCCTATTAGACTATGCTCAAATTCACTTCATGAATTATTAAAACATGCATAACACATGTATATCAATTCAAAACACTTTATATAATACAATGCCACATATAAAAATCAAATGTAAATATAGACTCACAATTGATTGGCTAGACTTAGCCAATCCAAATCCAACCAAGACTAGGCACTTCAACCTCAATTGGCACAATTGGGGATAATTGGATCAATCACAAACCTTGCAAATACATAGGTTCATTCATCATTAAAATCAGTCCAATTACATGCCTATTAACCATGATTAAACCCCAATTCAATAGCTAATTTTAGACTCTAAAATGGTTGCACCTATGAGCTAACCCATGTAAGTCAATTAAACCATTTTACATATAATTAAACTCATTTAACCCAAAAAGAATGCATAAGGCTGATTCCCATGATCCAACCATCATAATACAATGCATTCAATCATAATTTTGGTCAATTAGACTAATCCCCATGTCAATTTTAATCAATTGACTTAGTCTAGGCCAAAAGCCCCAAATTTGGACAAATTCCTAAATTCATGGCCTAAGCCAAATTTGCATTACACCTAGGTTTTCCAACATGCAAAATAAGTATTTTAAACCATCATTCATCCACATTAACCCATTTAATCAACATAGATGACATGCAATTCAAATGGAAAACCCTAACTGCATAAACTAGGTTTAGGTCAAATATAAGGTACTCCACCAATTTCTTGCTAGAAATTGGGGGTTTCACCATTTATGGGTTCCCAACACCACCTAGATTCACATATCTAACATGCAAGGTCAAACTCCAACATGTGTTTTTCAACCACCCCCTTCAAATCCTGGATTTGAGTGTGGAAAACACTCCTTGGATGTTGTTCTAGGTCAAGGAAGGCCATTTCCACCATTTACAAGCTTAAATGAACACAAACAAGCAAACTCTAGGTCTAGAACCCTTCAAATCCGTGGTTCATACCATTACATGGATCAAAAGAAAGCTTGAATGCATAAGTCAAAGAGATTTAAGGAAGAAAAATGGCAAAACATGCATACCTTAGGAGATTTTTGAACAAGAACACTCCAAGCCCTAAGTTTTCCTTCCTCTCCTCGTCTCCAACTCTTTTGCCCCTTTTCAAAGTGCAAAATGAGCAAAAAGTAATCCAAATGTTTTTTTAGAAGCCAAGTTGCAATTTAGGACCGCACAAAAAAAAACACTTAAATAAAAAAAATAGTTTTCCTGCTGCAATTACTTACACTTAGATAATCAATTTCTTGCAAACGACTCACCAATTTAACAACTTAACCGTTCAAAATTTTTATGACTCAGTTACCAATTTCTGGTAAAATTGCAGCTCAATCCAACGGTGGGAATGCGAGATCCAACTGTTTGATCAAAACTACACAAGAAAATTTGCAAATCTGAGCAGCAGTGTTTGGATTCTTATACCTCACAGTAGACAACTCTGATCAAGATCTTCACCATTAAAAATGAAGATCTATCGAAGATGAATAATCTGCCAAAATTTCAGCTCAATCGAACCACGAATCTTGGAGATCAAGCCATTAATGTACTCGGTGACAGAAATTTCTTCCTCTCCAAATATATATGTATATTTAAAATTTTTCGATGTTCCGCTCTCGGACATTTTGAAATCAAAGCAAGACCTACCTTATATGAATTTTTTTTAAAACACGTTCCAAAAGCAACGGTGAGGTTCGCGTCACTATCTGGGACACACATCTCAAGGTCATAGTTAATTTGGCATTTTTAATTCCTAAGGTACAGGCAACTGTATCGTTACCGAATCGTATCCATTTGGCTTCTAAGCCTAGGGAATTCCGAACCAACAAAATACTTGGGGTTTCTACGAGTCACACATGTATAAATATGTATATTTCAATATCCTACATGTCAAGATGATGTCAGCCTAGGGTACAGGGCATTATAATTCTCTTCAACTTAAAGAATTTTGTCCTCGAAATGAAATCAAGAGAACTAACCTCAGTCGGCAAAAAGATCGGGGAACTGCTCCCTCATCTGGTCCTCACGCTCCCAAGTTTGCTCTTTGTTATTGTGGAATTGCCATTTGACTCGCACAAACAGGACCTCCTTATCCCTAAGTTTTTGAACTTGACGAGCTACAATATGAATCGGCAACTCCTCATAAATCGTATCCTCCTCGACTTGCAGATGACTCACATCAAGCACATGAGTTGGATTAGGATAAGACTTCTTCAACGGATCATGATTATACTTCCTCAACATCGACACATGGAATACATCATGAACACCCTCGAACAGATAAGGTAGAGCCAACCGGTAAGCTACTCGTCCAATCCTCTCAACAATCTGAAATGGTCCAATAAACCTAGGGGAAAGTTTCTCTCTAACATCAAACCTCATCTGACCTTTCCGTGGTGAGACCTTAAGCAAAACTAAGTCTCCTTTAGCAAACTCTAACGGCCTATGTCGATTATCATAATAACTTTTTTTCCTACCCTGAGCCGACTTCAGCCTCTGCCGAATTAACATGAATTTTTCCATCTCCTCAACAATTGTATCAGAGCCCCATAGTTGCATATCGCCCACCTCGTACCAACAAGCTGGTGATCTATAGGGTCTCCAATATAAAGCCTCATACAGTGCCATATCGATGCTCACCTCATAGCTGTTATTATAAGCAAACTCACATAAGGAAAAATGCTCACTTCAACCCTCACCGAACTCTAAAATGCAAGACCTGGGCATATCTTCCACCATCTGTATCACTCTCTAAGTCTGTCCATCAGTCTGAGGGTGAAACTCTGTACTGAGTCGGAGACGGGTCCCAAATAGAGTTTGCAAAGCCTGCCAAAACCTCAATGTTAACCGTGGATCTCTATCAGATACGATCAACACGGGTGTCCCATGCAATCTCACGATCTCTCTCACATATAATCAGGTCAATCTATCCACAGAGTCTCTGGCACTCATAGGAAGGAAATGCGCACTCTTGGTCAATCTATCGACCACAACCCAAATAGCATCAAGTCTCCCTGAGATCTCGATCATAATGTGCTCCCATTTCCACTCAGGTAAGGGTAATGGCTGCATCTGACCTCCAGGCATCTAGTGTTCAGCCTTAACCTGCTGACACACCACACATCTCTGAACGTACTCAGCTATACTCTTCTTCATCCCATGCCACCAAACAGACCTTTTCATGTCATGATACATCTTGGTAGCCCCTGGATGAATAGTATACTGAGACCTGTGTGCCTCCTGAAGTAACTCAACCCGCAACTCAGCATCATATGGGATCAATAGTCTCCCTCTGAAACGCAAGACATCATCTGACCCTCTCTGCCAATCGGCCTGGTCAGTATTGACTGCATATCTACAGTACATATCGTAGTCAGGATTATGCTCCTGTAGATTCCTAACCCTCTGAATATGGGCATCGGCAAGCTGCACATGCATCCGAGCACATATCTCACCACGTGATGTATCTAAGAATATACTCATCATTGTCACTCTCTCAAGTAAATGCCACTGCTGGGCCATCTGGAAAGCAACCACTCTAGTCTTTGCTTGCTTTCTGCTCAAAGCGCCAGCCACAACATTGGTTTTACCAGGATGATACTTCAAAAAGAAATCATAATTCTTAAGCAACTCAATTCATCTCCTTTGCAACGTATTTAGTTCCTTCTGATCAAAGAGATACCTCAAACTCTTATGATCAGAATACAAAGTGAACCTCTCACCATACAGGTAGTACCTCCATAGCTTCAATGCAAACACTATGGTTACCAGCTCCAAATCAAGCATAGGGTAATTGTTCTCATGCACCTTTAGCTATCTAGATGCATATGCCACCACTCTACCATCCTGCATCAACACACATCCCAGTCCCAAGAGTGATTCATCCGTGAAAATTACCAACTTTTTTCCAGGCTTTGGAAGAATAAACACTTGAGTTGTAGTCAGTTTCTTTTTCAACTCACTGAAAGCTTTCTCATAGGCATCCGTCCAAGTGAACGCCACATTCTTCTGAGTCAGCTTGGTCAACGGTGCGACTATTGTGGAAAAGTCTTTCACAAACTTTCTGTAATAGCCAGTTGAACCCAGGAAACTACGAATCTCTGTCACTATGGTAGATATTGGCCAACCAATGTTTGCCTCAACCTTAGCAGAATCAACTGAGATATTGTTCGCACTAACTACATGACCCAAGAATTTCACCTTGGTCATCCATAAGTCACACTTGCTAAACTTGGCATACAGCCTATGCTCCAACAATGTCTGTAATGTAACTCTGAGGTGACGCTCATGATCATCCCTAGTCTTAGAGTAGACTAGGATATCACCCATGAAGACTATAATAAACTGGTCGAGATACGGTCTGAATACCCTCTGCATCAGGTCCATGAATATGGCTAGTGCATTAGTCAACCACCATGAACTCGTAATGTCCATATCTCGTCTGGAAAACAATCTTCGATACATCCTCATCCCTAATCCTCAATTGATGGTACCCATACCTCAAGTCTATCTACGAAAAGAACTTGACTCCAATCAATTGGTCAAACAACTCATCAATGCATGGAAGAGGATACTTGTTCTTTACAGTCACCTTGTTCAGCTGACGGTAATCCATGCACAATCTGAGACTTCTGTCCTTCTTGTTGACAAACAACACAGGTGCTCCTGAAGGTGACATACTAGGGGTAATGAAACCTTGCCTATCAACTCATCTAGTTGGGCTCTGAGTTCATTCAACTTTTTTGGTGCTATTCAATAAGGTGGACTAGAAATGGGTTTCGTCCCTGGCATTAGCTCAATGATAAAATCTACCTCCCATTTAAGTGGTAAGCCAGGTAACTCATCAGGAAAAACATTTGGGTACTCATAGACCACAAGGATGCCTACTAGTTGAACGCTCTGTCCCATATCATCCGCTGGCCTCATACTAGCCACCATAGTAATCTCCTCATCGGTGGCTAATCTACCCTGGGTAGGTTGTGGCGACCATGCACCCCGGACCACCAACCCCGCAGGGAATGCCGGGGCGGGACGCTCGGCGTAGGCATCTCCGACCACTCCTCAACTCCCGTGAGGTGGTTGAGACCCTACGAGCCTTATCTCAAACAACGACATAATATCAAAAGGTATTAAACAAAATTACCCACAGTATTAATCATCAAAGACAAGAGATAATCCATAAAAATGAACCATAAATAAAATCATAATCCCTACAGTCCATTAAAATTGACATACACAAAAAAGTCCAAAATTGTGGGTACAAATAAAAATCGTCATATGCCCACATGGTCTATCTAACAAGTCCCAACTCACCCATACTACAATGTGGTAAGTGTTATAATTACATAATCCAAAATATAATACTTCATAACTTAAAACACAATTCAATCAAAATGCCTCTCAACTCACATCGAGGCCTTGGATTCTCTCGCAGGCAAAGCCCTCAAGATATGACTACTCCTTTGCCCTTATTCAGGACAGAAGGACCTGAAAGAGGAAAATGAAGGTGAGCCAACGGTGCCCAGTGAATAGAATTCAAATATTCTATCAATACTCATCAATAAATATCATGTATGCATGTCAATGTGTAGCATGATTAAAAGCTCATAACATATAGATATCAAGCATTTATAATAAGTTCGATGCAAGTAAAAGTTTATCAATTTGGATCCACATTCCACATGCATTGGGTTACTAGTGCACGTCTATTTCACCGTACCGTTGACCCCAATCATGTTTATTTGGGGTTACTAGTGCACGTCTATTTCACCGCACCGTTGACCCCAATCATTTTCTTTCCTAAAACCCTCCTATGACAAGGTTAAGTCCCCCTATTAGCCAGATAGATGGGCCCAACCAAAGTCATAAGGTTTTCTCAAATCAATGCATCATTCAAAACATTAGAACACATTCATGCTTTCAACATACAATATATATAAGGGATATGATGACATAAAAGATATAATCATAAATGAAGTCTACTCACAACCAAGCCTCACGAGAGTATTTAACCACACACGACCACCAAACCGAATCAACCCAATGAAGATCCTGAAACATTCATCAATATCCTACTATACATCAATTTATATGCTCAATCACATAGACATTACACATCAACCCTAAATCAGCCCACATATAGACAATAGGCCTAAATCTCATCTAATCCCATCATTCAACTCAAATCACATGACTTAGGCCTCTAATGCATAGTTCTCATACATAAACCATTCTATTAATCAAAAATACTGATTTTCAATTCCTTAGGCATAAACATGCCCAAATTGGGTCACTTGATCACAAGTAGGCCTAACCCATGATATGGTCACAACTACCAAATCAGTAGCATAATCAACCCTAATCATGCTTAATTAAACATAAGTTGCATCAATTCAATGATTCTAGGCCAAAAGCATCAAAAGCCCTAAAATATGAAATTTTCCATACTTAGGCCATATTGTCGATTTACACTAGGTCACCATGTTCAGCCATGTATATCACTGATTTTGCATCATGGGTTCATCAACAATGGCAACTAGGTCAACATAGTTGACATGCAAGCTATTTGGAAAGGTCTAAGTTCATATTCTAAATTTGGGTCTAATACAAGCAACCCTACCAATTCTTCATTTAATATTCGGTTCAGATGTATCAATCTACCAACAGAAATATGTAATCACAAAATCAACCGTACAGATTGAATTATGTGAAGAAACAAAAACTTTGTCCAAACACCAGCCCAATCAAATGGTGGACCGAAAAGATAAGTATCTTTGATGAACAAGTCTCTAATCAGACAATTTCTCCTTTCCTGCTGCAAATACTCAAACTCAGATGACTATATCACACAACATACTTAAATCATAAACATCTCCACCTTCCAGAATACATAAATATCGGTTGTAAACTACATACCCAAATTTGATATCCATCCAACGATAGATTGAGGAGATCTATAAGTTTGACCGAAACGGCGCGAGAAATCTAGACTTTCCGACTAGATTTGTTTGAGAGGTCAGATCTCTTAGACGAAACCACTAATCAAGATCTTCACCGTTCAGAATTCCGAAATAGCTGTTTTAAACTACATACCCAAATTTTATATCCATCCAACGGTAGATTGAGGAGATCTATTAGTTTGAGAAACATAGCGCGAGAAATCTAGACTTTCCGACCAGCTTGGTTTGAGAGGTTAGATCTCTTAGAAGAAACCTCAAATCAAGATCTTCACTGTTCAGAATGCAGAACCATAAGCTACGAACTTGCTGACAAAATTTGAGCTTAATCTGACCATAAATCCCGACGATCCAACTCTTTGATGAAAACGTTGCAGAGATTTTCCTCCTGCAACTCCCTCTTTCTTTCTCTTCTTCTTTCCTTTCTCTTCTTTTCTTTTATTTTTTTCCTTTCTCTCCACTCACCTCACTTTCTAGCACTTCCTTAATTCCCTCCACTCACCTCACTTTCTAGCACATTCTTGGATAAGAGAAGTGGGCATGGGACACTTGTCCACTTTCATGCACCAACCTTCACATGTGTTGGTCTCATACTACCCATACCAACCACATGTACTTTAACCAATCTCATGCTTCCATGTATTTTAAATGTCCAATCCATTTAATACACCAAATTTTCATTCTCATTTATCCTTTTATTCAATCAATCCTAACCCATATCAATTCATGGTTTAATGGACCCATGCATAAATAATAACATATGCATTATACTTTAATTTAACATGACCCATATACAATTTATAATACACATATTTATATATACATTATCAAGCATCAACTATACAAACATTAAACAACCATCAAACAAACACCAACCATATCAAGGCAACACATAGAGTTTGGGGAAAGTGCAATTGGGTTATGGGCTAGATGAAATAATTTTCGGGGCGCCACATACATAAGGCCTTTTTATCACACCCTGGGTTGCAATTGGGTTATGGACAACCCTCTTGCCAAAGAAATCAGTGTGAGCGTGATATGCTGCCAGCCAATCCATACCCAATATGGCATTGAACTTGAGGAATTCTAAGACTCTAAAGTCAACAGTCATCTCATGGTCCTCGAATCTAACTATGCATCCCACACATACCATGTTAGGGTAAATCCTTTCCCCTACTACCATACTCAAAATCAAAGGACTACTAGTCCTAACAGGAGATAATCTCAATCTATCTACCGCACTACCAGAAATAAATGAGAGAGTAGAACCAACATCAATCAAAACATACATCATAGTATCACAGATGTCGATCGTACCTTCAATCAAATGCTTGCTAGCCTTTGGATCTGCTTGTGTCACAGCTCTGGCCTGCTCTCTGCTAGCAACTGGCATAGGACTGAACTGACCAACAGATGCCCTCAAATGACACTAATTCCTCTTGTGCCCCTAAGCTTTGCAACCAAAATAAACTATAGGTCTCGGCGCTTTAGGTGCCGAAGATACAACCTGTGACTCTGCCCCGACCGTCTCTTGTCTACTATATCTCACTGAACTCTGCTGCTGGGGTCGGCCCGAACTCTGAACACTTTGGCCTACAGCTGGTGGTGCAACTGTCACTGGAGCAGAAGCTACTAATGCCTCGTACCCGCTGCCACCAAACCTCTGCCTCTTGTTCATCTAGTTCTTCTTCTTGCCATAATACTTAACCTCTGACCCTGTTGGCTGTGCCTGAACTGAAGGAGCTGCAGGTGCCTGGATTGTGACTGATGTCCTCCTTCTAAAGTTAACCTCTGCAGTATCAAAATCAGATGCCTGCATCATCGCCTAAGCGAGTGCCAAACCCTAACGAATACGGTCACAAAATTAGTCCCACATCCTCTGCATACGTAAGTAGTCAGTCGACACCATCTCTAGAGCAAAGAGTGCCAACCGTTTAAACTCCTGCTCATACTCCTCTCTCTGACCTCGGGTAGAACTCCTCATAGAACAGTTCCTTGAACCTAGTCCAAGTCTAGATCTCGTCAACCATACAGTCCAGTCTTCTCCACCAATCATCAGCCTTATCTACAAGTTTGAATCCGACCAATCTCATCCTATAGGCCTCAAAAGCATGCATATCACTGAATATGGTCTCCATCCTCCTAAGCCATCTCTCAGTTGTCTCAATACAAAAGCCTCCAGCAAACTCATTCGGGCCTCGAATCTTGAAAGCCTTCATGACCCTCTCATACCTCTCTGCCTCAGTCCTCTGCTCTCCAGCCCCCACAGCCTCAGCCTGAACTACAGCTAGTCCAACCTTGTCTCCCATGACCGTACCAACACTGTTGTGCTCCCCCTCAACTTGAACACCTTATTGGGGAGGCCTATTGCCCTGAACCTGGGCAAGTAATGCCAATATTTGGGTATGTTGCTGCTGAATCTGGGTCTGAGTAGCGAGTAAGGCCTCAATATGCCTAAACCTATCATCTGGGTCCATGGTCAATCCCGAATTTCCCCCTCTTGTAAATCTAAAATTCACAAATAAGGAAAAGCTCAATTAGGATCACAATCCATGAGAGTTGTTATCGCTAAGATAACTACCCATAATCATACCCATAAAAGCAATCATAATATCATATAAGTCTTTTATTCTTTTCTAAGGTTTTTAAACCTAAACCTGGCTCTGATACCAAAGTTGTCACGACCCACCACCAGTGACGTCATGACCGACACGAAAACCCCGGGTATATCCTCCCTCCATACACCCGGCGTCCCGTCAGCGTAATTTAAACAACCTAATAAACACATAAACTCACATCACAACACTATCCAAACAAAGATATAATCAAAACAACATGATATAATTACATCTCCAAAAATGACAAATATAAAATTCCATAAGTCCAAAATATACAAACCATACCTAACCATAAATACATCTCATCTATGTGTTAAGTATATACAATAGGTGTTATTTAGTACATATTTAATAAAATACAAAGAAATGTACTAAACACCTACGTCACCAAAAGCCGGGAAGCTCAACGCAACTTAGTCTTTCCCTTCCCCTTCCTATCAGAACCTGAAATGATAAGAATGAGGAGTGAGCTACAACAAGCTCAGTGAATATTTTCTACAAGTGGAAATATACATGCATCTAGATAAAACATGGTAAAAGCTCATCAAAGCAATTTAAATAACATGGTGATATACAAGATCATATACATGCTAAACATAAGGCATCATGTCAATATTCAAGACAAATGCATTTCATTTTCTAAACATGTAATATGCAATCCTAGACACCTCCTGAGTAAAAAGTAATCAAGAGCTTGAACGCTCGACACCCAATGCCTGATTGAACTTCCTTACCCCTATTCTATTAGAATTTTTGGGATTGTATGAACCATAGGATCCGCCCACCAAGACAAGTACCATGCCTAGGCGAATCCTAACATACACAATCCATAAAATTCATCTGCCAGGTTCATGTTAACCTAAGCGGTTCATCACTTAGCACGTCCCTAAGTATACTTGATGAAGTATATTTTGATAATCACAAACGAAATCTCTTTCGGTGCTAACGAGATTTATTCAAGAACCTATCTCAGCACCTCGGGAAAGCAAAAAGCTAAAGAATGATTCAATCAAGGAACTCACGGTCATATTAGACGTTCAAGATCGTTTCAATCAAAAGACTTCAAAGATCATATCCTAATTTCAAGATCTCATCTCGATCAACGTTCAAGACATTCAACTCAAGCTCGAAGTTCATTGAAAACCTTATAATGATAGGATTTAAAGATTGTGAGAAAATGATAAATACGCGGTATTTAAGGTATATATTTCTCTAATCGATATTGCTCAAACGTTTTCCAAAACCATGCACAATTCACTTGCATACTTGCATGTTTTGATGTTACGTTTTACGATATTTCAAATGAAGAGTTGGATTTATGTTTAATTTGAAATTTATCAGGTTTTTGTGCGCATTCATCGTATTTTTAATCGCGAGTCAAAACTATGTTTCTAGAGTATTTCAAGACGCTAATAAGTTAGCAGCGCTCTCCTGAACTTGATAAGTCAGGATGCTGATAACATTCAAGGTTGAATTCAACTAATTCATCCGGACGCTTACTTGTTAGTAGTTGCCTCCCTATTAGTCAACCTCTGTCGTTGTCAGGACGCTGACTCATCATCAGCTTATTGAAAGATTTCTAAGTTCTTCAAAGAATCCATCTTTGAGGACACTGATAGTTATAAGTTGAATAAACTATCATGACACTACCTGGATAGGAGCGCCCTCACCTTTGAGAATTAACTTAATAACTTTCAGGACGTTGATTGTCCTTCAGCACACTTAGTATTATTTTTCAAATGCTTTAAATGTCAGGACGCTTACATAGGTGTAGCGCCCTCATGTTGTGTTTTATGTTTTAAAAGGTAGGACGCTTACTCGAAAAAGTAGAGCCCTCACGCACTTATTTATTTTAAAACAAAATAGGACGTTAACTGTTCATTAGTGTCCTCAGGGTTAAGTCACTTCTATCACAAAAAAAGTCAGGACGCTTACAAGTCAGTAACGCCTTCACTTCATTGTTCAGCGGGACGCTTGTACTTAATGAGCGCCCTCAAGGAACAAAACGACAAAGTTGATATTATGCGTCAAGACGCTAATTCAACAACTGTCACTGTTCTAGCAAGTACACTATATCAGTCTACTTTTTCAAAATAGAACTTTGCACTGAGTCCTTTTTAGATTTATCAGAGATCTTCTCTAATACATAAATTAAGTTTTTCTAAAACTTTTCTTTTTCATGAAATCTGAAAAGAACCAGAATGTTAATGAAAATTACAATTGCCATTTTCATATAACATTCTAGCCATTGTGTGAACCAGAACGTTCACACGGTATTTGAATTTCAAATTTCTAACAGCTATTGTCTACCAGGTCTATAAATACCAACACTGTGAATCAAACAACTTGCCGATAATTTTTATTGTGCCAAGAACTTTTTGAATGTTAGTCAATGTTTAATCTTTCAAAATGTTTTTCAAATGCACTAAGTTTTCAAAGTATTCTTCACTGATACTTTAGTTAGTCAATAAATTTTTATATTGAGCTTCAATTATATTCTATCTTTGAAAATCTATTTTGATCTGGTTTCTACTCAAATTCTCAGCCTGGATTTATACTTATTTTCAATCATGTTGATGAAGGAATTTGAGAAATAGTTAATGAGAAATACAGTTGTACTTGATTTCATATCTTAAGTTTTGTATTGAACTATATCAATAGTTGTGTTAACTACTGAACACTATACCAGAAGTTTTCATGTTTATATACTATATCTATTTTGAAAACTGTCTGTGTCTACGATTTACACTGCTCCTGCATTTTCTACGTCAATGTTTAATTGGTATCATAATATTTTCGAAAAAACACTTAATTGATTTGCATATCATACGCTTTTCTAAACTGCACTTGAGCAATACCGAACATTGAAAGGTAAAGGACTGTAAGTGTATTTCCACTTAGCATTACATATTCCAATTTATACATCTTTGTAATGCTATGCACATGAGCTTAATTGTAAAGTGTTCTACTTTGTTAGAACCAACATTATTAGTTTGTATTGTAATGTTGGTGTGTTTCAGGATTGAAATAACCTGGACAAGTGAATGTAGTTCACTTAATGATTTTAGGTTTGAAATCATGTTAAGGTTCATCCTCACCTGTAAGTAGGAAACCAGTTCATCCTCATCCCGTAAAAGGATTGGTTCGTCTTTAACCTGTAAAAGGATAGGTTATCTCTAAATCTGTAAAAGAGAAACGGTTCTTCCTTATCCCGCAAAAGGAAAATGGTTCTTCCTTATCCCGTAAAAGAAAAAATGGTTCTTCCTTATCCCGTAAAAGGAAAATGGTTCTTCCTTATCCAGCAAAAGGAAAACAGTTCTTCCTTATCCAGTAGAAGGAACATGGGTTTTTTCTCATCCCGAAAAAAGGAAATACAGTTCATCCTTAGCCCGTAAAAGGATATGTTTGTCTTAAACCTATAAAAGGGCATGTATAACGGTTTGGTTCTCACCCGTAAGAGAATCAATTAGTGGATTGAGAAAATCCTAATCGGAAGATTAGGTAGTGGACGTAGGCTTAGCCGAACCACTATAAATCCTAGTGTGTTTTACGTTATGCACTTTCTTTGAGGTTAGTATATGCATTTAGTTTGAATGTACCAATGTATATCACTAAGTCATTAGAAAAGATTAAAATTGACCATTACGCCCAATTCAGCCCCCTCTTGGGTGGACCAACAGTCCACAATTAGGGATCACCATCTAGCCCAATGGAATTCCCTAGAAATTCATACTAGGAGATCCACCCAATTGCTAACCCTATTAGACTTGGCTCAAATTCATTTCATGAATTATTAAAACATGCATAACACATATATATATCAATTCAAAACACTTTATATAATGCAATGCCACATATAGAAATCAAATGTAAAGAAACACTCACAATTGATTGCCTAGACTTAGGCAATCTAAATCCAACCAAGACTAGGCACTTCAACCTCAATTGGCACAATTGGGGATAATTGGATCAATCACAAACCCTGCACATACATAGGTTCATTCATCATTAAAATCAGTCCAATTACATGCCTATTAACCATGATTAAACCCAAGTCAATAGCCAATTTTAGACCCTAAAATGATTGCACCTATGAGCTAACCCATGTAACTCAATTAAACCATTTTACATCTAATTAAACTCATTTAACCCAAAAAGAATGCATAAGGTCGATTCCCATGATCCAGCCATCATAATACAATGCATTAAATCATAATTTGGGTCAATTAGACTAATCCTCATGTCAATTTAATCAATTGACTTAGTCTAGGCCAAAAGCCCCAAATTTGGGCAAATTCTCAAATTCATGGCCTAAGCCGAATTTGCACTACACCTAGGTTTTCTGACATTCAAAATCAGTATTTTAAACCATCATTCATCCACAATGACCCATTTAATCAACATAGATGACATGCAATTCAAATGGAAAACCCTAAGTCCATAAACTAGGTTTAGGTCAAATACAAGGAACTCCACCAATTTCCTGCTGGAAATTGGGGGTTTCACCATTTATGGGTTCCCAACACCACCTAGATCTACATATCTAGCATGCAAGGTCCAACTCCAACATGTGTTCTTCTACCACCCCCTTCAAATATGGGATTTGAGTGTGGAAAACACTCCTTGGATGTTGTTCTAGGTTAAGGAAGGTCATTTCCACCATTTACAAGCTTAAAGGAACACAAACAAGCAAAACCTAGGTCTAAAACCCTTCAAATCTATGGTTCATACCATTACATGGATCAAAAGAAAGCTTGAATGCATAAGCCAAAGAGATTTAAGGAAGAAAGATGGTAAAGCATACATACCTTAGGAGATTCTTGAACAAGAACACTCCAAGCCCTAGGTTTTCCTTCTTCTCTTCTTCTCCAACTCTTTTGCCCCTTTTCAAAGTGTAAAAATGAGCAAAAAGTCATCCAAATGGTTTTATAAAAGCCAAGTTGCAATTTGGGCCCACACTAAAAAAAACACACTTAAATAAAAAAAAATAGTTTCCCTGCTACAATTACTTGCACTTAGATCATCAATTTCTTACAAACGTCTCACCAATTTAACAACTTAACCGTTCAAATTTTTATTAGTCAATTGCCAACTTTTGATAAAATTGTAGCTCAATCCAATGGTGAGAATGCGAGATCCAACCATTTGATCAAAACTGCGCAAGAAAATTCACAAATCTGAGCAGCCGTGTTTGGAATCTTATACCTCACAGTACACAACTCCGATCAAGATCTTCACCGACCAAAATGAAGATCTATCGAAGAAGAATAATCTGCCATAATTTTAGCTCAATTGGAGCCCGGATTTAGGAGATCAAGCCATTGATGTAATCGGTGACAAAAATTTCTACCTCTCCAAATATATATGTATATTTAAAAATTTTCAATGTTCCGCTCTTGGCCATTCCAAAATCAAAGCAAGACCTACCTTATATGAATTTTTTTGTAAAACCCATTTCGAATGCAACCCTGAGGTCCACATTGCTATCTGGGGCACGCATCTCAAGGTCATAGTCAATTTGGCCTTTTAATTCCTAAGGTACGGGCAATTGAAACATTACCGAATAGGGTCCATTTGGCTTCTAAGCCTAAGGAATTTTGAACCAACAAAATATGTGGGGTTTCTATGAGTCATACATGTATAAATATGTGTATTTCAGTATCCTACGTGTCAAGATGATGTCAGCCTGGGGTACAGGGCATTACATAACCCTTGTCACATCATTGACTTATACTCAAGAGATTATGTTTTAGGCCTTTGACATACAAAACATCATAAATAGAAAGAGATGAAGTGCCAACAATACCTATAACTTCAATTTTACCTTTGCTATTGCCGCCGAAGATCACGTTCCCTCGAAGCTTGCGAGCTATGCTCAAAAAGACTACTTGTCGCGACCCCTCTCTGGGTGACATTACGATCGGCATAGTACCTCAGATAATGTTGCTCCAAGACAAAGCATGAGATAAATCTCAGCCTCTACCTAATACACAAATAATACCTGTACAAACATAATCATCCTGTATATGACAATTAATAATGGAACCATAAAATCAATCCAACATAAATCCACTTGGATCAAACATGGTTCCAACATATACTATCACCTGATTAAACAAGTATCTAATCCCAAATACAAGTCATACGCATGTACCATATACACAACTCATCTTTGTGATATAATTATATAATACTACATTGTGAAAGTTATGTACATAATCAAAATGAACAAAAGAATCAGAAAGTGACCCAATTCCCATCTGACACCTATATCCAAGAAGTGGAAGGCTGCCCATTTCCAGAATTTCAACACTTAGCCAATTGTCACATCAACCCATACACATCTACAATGTATTAAACATGAAAATACACTTATATATGAATAAAATACACATCTACACAATCATCTAGAGTCGGGCAATATACGTCATCATGACGTCATGTGAGGATTTGGGTCGTTACACTAATTTATCTCCTGACATGTGCCTTGAGCAGCAACTATCAGGATACCAAAAATGTTTTTGAGAACCATCCTACACCACATAAAAGACCTTTGACTTTGGTACCCAAGTTGTTTTGGGTTCATCTATGTTAGCATCATTAAGAACAATCTTTTCTACCCTTGTGATGTGATTTTTTGAATATATCACATTATATACTTGCAAGTGCACAAGGTGAGTTGTAGCACTAGACAAGGTCGATCCACAAGGATTGAAGATAATACTTTTTTTTAGAAAATAAATTTTATTATTCATATTCCATATAAGTCAAAGTAAAGAAAAATGTGCTTTCAAACAACCTAAGTTCAATATTAAGCAGCTAACTAAATAAACTAAGTTGCAGAAATTTTAAATCTAATTAATTCATAAGGGAATAACAAAACAAAAAAAATTAAAACAAGATAAAATTTAAAAACCTAAAGACTAAGAACACATTTAAGCCTAAAAATAAAAATATTGAAGTAAAAAAATAAATAAAAACTAAAATAAATCAATAACATATTTTTTAAAAGGAAAGTAACCAAAATGTTTAAAATATTGAAAGAAAAATGCTACCAAAGATTTAAGAATGAAAAGAACTTCAAAAAAATTAAAAACGCAAAATGCAATTAAGATGATAAAAGTAAATGAATAAAGTATGCAAGTGACTAAAAAAATAAAAAATAACAACAAAAAGAACAACCAACAATAAAAAGAAAACAATGATCTTCATTACTTGGAAAAAAAAGAAACTTACAAAGATTCAAGGCCTAAGGTATTGTCAACTACCTTAGCCTTAAATCATACACCGAACTTCCGAAACACTCCAATGCTCCAAACTTCTAAACAAAATAGCAGTACTAAAATAAAAAGAAAGATTGACAATTCAGAGAGGATGGGATGCCCATTCTCTTGAAATCTACCTCCTTTTATAGATGTGTCCACTTCTTGATTTTCAAAAACAAAAATGCATCCACCACCTATTATTCTCTAAAAAATATTCTCTAAAAATGGTCATGTTATAAATTACATAAAGATTTTTTCAATCAAGAAAATAAGAAAAAGATTGTGCCCATATCTGGAGGAAATTTCATTTTCTTCTTTTTGACATGTGACATCTCTTTCTTCCATAATTTGGTTGATATGAGCTTAATTAGATCTTCATCAAAGATTGCAACCATGTGGGTCCCTTCTTTCAAAATCTTTAAGTTGATTAGAATTCAATCAAACGAACTCAGATTAATTATTTCAGCCTTGTTGGATCTGATGGCTCAGCTTCTCCACATCTGGTCCATGTAGATATGTGGTGTGGATCTTTCAGAAATATGCAATCTCATCATTTGATGCTGAAAAATATCTAAAAAATACTTAAAGACCAAGTGAGACACTAACATACCCAAAAATAAATAAAAACTCAATGACCTTATTAAAAGAAAAAAACATGCATTATTGAAGTAGCCCAAAATGTCCTAAAAATTCTAAAATGTGACCTAAAGAATTTTTTTATTTTTTCATTATTTTTTTTATTTTTTATTGTTTTTTTAAACCAAAAATCATTAAAAATTGGGGTGAAAAAATACAAAATTGTGATTTCATCACACTCCCCTACTAGCATTTTGCTACTCCCTTAGCAAAAATGTGAAATAAAAAAAATACTAATGACTAAAAAAAATAAATAAATAAACCTAAAAACTGCATCCCAACTAAATTAGTGTTCACTTCCACAAACTCGTTTATTTAGCTTTATACTTGTAATCCAAGGCATAGGTGATTCAGTGTTTATGATCCATCCAACTAATGAAAAATCTCCAAGTCTTGAGGCATAAAACTCTTATAATGCAAGTAAGATTAAACTCCTTGTGTATAGTGAATTCTGACTTGAGCCTAAAACTTCGGTTTGTATTGAGGGTATGTGGTAAGCTCCCTTACACCTAGAGCACTCGGTCAAACTGGTTATCTCAATCCAAACTGAATTCGTACAAAGATGGGAAAGTCTTGACCACAACCTTTGCTAGTGGAACGTGTTATCTACCAATTACATCTTGCACACCAACTCAAAATGCCCTTATATCCTCATAAGCTAATTTCATCTTTCCATCAACTCAAGATGTTTTATTTAATATATAAATAATCATAAATATTTTGATTCGCAAGTGTACGAATATCAAGTTATAATATACCGAGGTGAGTCGGGTTATTGTCCTTTGGGAAAGTTAATTTTACTAATATAAATGCTCAAAACTACTATGATTTTAATTTTATCTAGGTGATCAAAAGCGGATGATTTAATTGTTGAAATTAAAATGAAGAAAATTAAAGTAAATCAATGCAAGTTAAATTAAAATGGGGGAAAATCAATGAATAACAATTCTAGAGTAATGATATCACTATGTTGTCTACTATGGGTTTCAAAAAGGTTGTGTTATTAAATTAATTAACAGAATTATAAATCATGAATTCTAACCCATCCAAACCCCTCTATCGAATGTAGTTTGAATATCATTCTCTCTCTCAAGTGTAAACCAGTAAATTGAGAATGCATTAAAATATGTAATTCATTTTGAATGATTTCAAAGGATTTCGTAGGTCTCTCGACTCAATACTACTATCCTGGGTCAAAATGTTCATTTTCCAATTCGATAGCACCTCTCTCGAGTGTAAGAAATCGAATCTAAAGTCATTTAAAACGTGGCCAACAATTTAAAGGCATTAAGTATAGAAAATTGTAAATAAACCCAATAAATTAATCAAAAACACATAAACAATGATAATCAACCCATTTCTTCCAACATAGATCAATCAAAACTCTAGAATAAGAATTTAGCTCACGTTCAAAGTCATGGATACAAGATGAAAAAGATATAAAACTATGGAAGAAAACATTACAAAGCACAAAGATTAGGAGAACAAGGTTAGAAACCCCCCTTCAATGGTGATTTAATCTTCTTCCCCCTCTTGGATTCTTCAAGCTTCCAAGTTTTTTCCTCTTCTTTTCTTGCCTCCTTTTCCACACCCTAAACCTAATTCCAATCTCTCCTCTCAATAGTTTAAACCCTAAATACGAGTTATACACTTAAGTGAGTCAAAAGACCCAAATGGGCATAAAACTTTACTAGAAACAAAAAATCTTGCACATCTGCGCAAATCAACACCCTAGCTCCCACTCTCAGATATCCACCACCACCATTCTGCATTTGGGCGTCGTGGCGCCCAGTCTCAGGTGTCGGGTAGTGGTGGCTTGTGGACTTAGCTGATTTTCTCTACTTTTTGCACATGTTTTGAACATGTTCTTGACTTCTTTTGAACACCATTTGAACCTTGTTTCAACCCACTTTTAAGCTATTTATTTACATAAAAAAGAAAGTATAAACAATTGTAAATTTTATGCAATTAATCAAAGTATTAACTATAATGAAATGTACTCAAAACATATGACTTCTATGATATTAACATGTATCAAAAAGTCATTTATTCATGATAAAAACCAATTAAAACCTAAGATAAAACCTAAATGCATCTAAAACAACTAAGTATACTAATCATGCAAAAACACCTAAAAACTAACTAAATGAACCTAAAATTCTAACAAATTAACATGCAAACTAACTACTAAAAACTCAACTTATTAATAACTACTTTCACCTTCTTCTTTTTTTTTTGGATTATGCAACATGTTTGCTGCCTTTTATTTATTTATAAAAATATACTATACTTTAAGCTACTTATGGAGATGACAAACTAGTTCTTGAGACATAGTCAAACCTTATACTCCATGGCTTGAGGAAGTCCACTTTGGTGACGGTTAAAAACCTAATTCTAGGCTTAGTCAGATATGAGTGCAAATTAAGGAGTTTTCAATTATTTATTTTATAAAAATCGCATGACTCAAACTTGTACTCCTGTCCATTTCGCTAGATGGGTCAATCAACACATTCTTCATCATTTGCCTTGAATAAACAATTTTCACGATTAATTCAACAAGCTTATACAAGTGAACACTTTTCCTAAACACTCAATTTTTTTTTTCTAGAACTTAAAAGTAAAAAAAAAACTTATGACCTAAAATGACTAAATGACCCTAAAAAAATACTAAAATGACACCCTCCCCCACTAGAATCACACATTGTACTCAATGTAAAGAAAATTGGAGAGGATGAGCTGGACAAAGTTAAGTGTAGATAGGGTCTTGGCGCAAAAAAGTTTGCTCCTCTTCTAAGTTAGGTAACTCCAGGTATGGCTTCAACCTTTGTCCATTGACTTTAAAAGTATTCCCTTTTTCATCGAAAATCTCAATGGCCCCATGTGAAAAAACAGTCTTGACAATGAAAGGACCAGACCAACAAGATTTTAATTTTCCTAGGAACAAATGCAAACGAGAGTCATAAAATAAGACTTTATGGCCCGGAGTGAAGGATTTCCTAATAATTTGATTATCATGGATCATCTTCATTCTACTTTTGTATTTTTTAACACAATCATATGCATCAATCCCCAGTTCTTCTAACTCAGTGAGTTGAAAGTTTCCTATGAGCACCGACTTTTTTCTAAAACAAAATTGAGCTTTTTGATGGCCCAATATGCTCTATGCTCGAACTCAACAGGTAGATGACATGTTTTGCGGAACACAAGCCGAAATGGGGGCATACCTATAGGGGTCTTGTATGTTGTTCTGCAAGCCCATAGTGCATCGGATAGTCGAAGTGACCAATCCTTCCTACTGGGATTGACAGTCTTGTCCAAAATTTTCTTAATCTCCCTATTAGAAATTTTCACTTGTCCACTAGTTTGAGGATGGTATGGGGTGGCAACTTTATGGGAAATATTGTACTTTCTCATCAAATGCTCAAACACCCTATTGCAGAAATGTGTCTATCACTTATAATGGCACGTGGTGTGCCAAAACGTGCAAATATATGTTCTTTGATGAACCAGACCACCACCTTGTGATCATTGGTTTTGCATGCAATAGCCTTTACCCATTTGGACACGTAATCAACAACTACAAGAATGTAGACATTCCCAAAAGACATGGGAAAAGGGCCCATAAAGTCTATCCCCCAAACATCGAACAACTCAACTACCAAAATGGGATTTAGAGGCATCATGTTCCTACGCCCTATGCATCCTAACTTCTAACATCTTTGGCAAGCGATGCAATAAGCATGAGTATCCTTGTATATGAAGGAACAATAAAAACCCGAGTGCAATATCTTTGCAATTGTTTTCTTAGCACTGAAATGGTCCCCTACAAGGTTGATCATGGCAAAATGAAAAAACACTAGGGATCTCATGATCAGGATCGCATCTCCTAATCACCTGATCAGGACAATACTTGAATAATTAGGGATCGTCTCAAAAATAATTCTTAACTCTAGAGAAGAAGAATTTCCTATCTTGTTGGGTCCAATGATCAGGTAATAGACCTGTGACAAGATAGTTAACAATGTTCGCATACCAAGGGGATTGGGAAACTGATAAAAGTTGCTCATCAGGGAAGGACTCAGAAACATGATGAGGATCTTGAGAAGACTCTACCATGAGCCTAGAAAGATGGTCAACTACCACATTTTCTGCTCCTTTCTTATCCTTAATCTCCAAATCAAACTCTTTGAGCAAAAGAACCCATCAGATTAACCTAGGTTTGGCATCCTTCTTAGTGAGAAGGCATCTCAATGCAGCATGATTCGAATAAATGATGACCTTAGATCCAAAGATATAGGACCTAAACTTTTCTAAGGCAAACACAACTGCTAAAAGCTCTTTCTCAGTGGTAGAATAGTTTAGTTGTGGATCAGTAAGAGTCTTACTGGCATAATAAATAACATGAGGTAATTTACATACGCGTTGTCCTTAGACTGCACCAATAGCATAATCTGAGGCATCACACATTATCTCAAATAATGCATTCCAATCAGGTGGCCTAATGATGAGTGCAGAACTGAGTTCTAACTTAAGACGAGTAAAAGCTTTTGAACAAGGTTCAACAAAAGAGAATGGGACATTCTTGGCTAACAAACTGCAAAGGGGCCTAGAAATCTTGCTAAAATCCTTAATGAATCTTCTATAAAACCCAACATGCCCCAAAAAATATCTAACCTCCCTAATAGTCTTAAGAGGTGGAAAATTAGAAATTAAATCAACTTTAGCTTTGTCGACCTCAATCCCTTCTTTTGAGATGATATGCCCTAACATAATTCCCTTTTGAGCCATAATATGACATTTTTCCCAATTTAGAACAAGATTTTTTTCTTGGCATCTTTCCAACACCAGCCTCAAATGATTCAAATATTCATCAAAGGAAGATCCAAATATTGAAAAATCATCCATAAAAACTTCTGTAAACCTCTTTACCATGTTAGAGAAAATATTGATCATACGCCACTGAAAAGTTGCAGGTGCATTACACAATCCAAAAGGCATCCTTCTATAGGCAAAGGTTCCAAAAGGACAAGTGAAAGTGGTCTTCTCTTGGGTCTCTGGGGCAATGGAAATTTGGTTATAACCGGAATATCCATCAAGAAAATAATAATATGCATGTCCAGCCAACCTCTCAAGAATTTGATCAATGAATGGTAGAGGAAAATGATCTTTCCTTGTAGCCGCATTTAGCTTGCGGTAATCAATGCATACTCGCCACCCGGTAGTCACTCGCATGGGGATCAATTCATCGTCCTCTTTCTCAATCACTGTAATTCCATACTTCTTTGGCACAACTTGGATTGGACTAACCCATGAACTGTCAGAAATGGGGTAAATGATCCCTACATCCAATAATTTTAAAATCTCATACCTCACTGCCTCCTGCATGTTAGGATTTAACCTACAATGCATTTCCCGGGAAGTTTTTGCATTATCCTCCAAATGAATTCTATGTTGGCAGACAGTTGGACTAATACCCTTAATATCGCTTATGGACCACCCTATAGCTTTCTTATGGTTCCTCAGAACATCTAGAAGCTTTTATTTTTGCACTGGACCAAGATCTGAGGCTATGATGACATGCAAGTTATTCTCTGGACCTAAAACCACATTTCAATTCCTGAGGCAAAGGCTTGAGTTCCATAGTAGAGGGCTTCTCAATAAAGGGAACTACATGAGGCTCAATACTAGACATATATAATTGAGGCCTAAGTGGAAGATCTTTTCCATGTGTGGCATCCAGACTAGCCACATGTTCCTTCAGCTGCATGGGCACATCACAACTTTGAGGGAAACTGAGTAGTGAGGGATCATCTAAGGTCTGCTCAAGAAACATGTCATGCACCAAACTCTCAATCATATTGATATAATGGGTATCCTCAAAGTCTGGTGGACGTTGTCCAACATTAAAAACATTAAGCTTAACATTCATATTTCCAAAGGCCAACTTCATGACACCATCTCTACAGTTGATGATTACATTAGATGTGGCCAAGAATGGGTGGCCCAAGATGATGAGTATTTGTTTACCCAGATCAGAAACAGGTTAAGTATCCAAAACAATGAAATCTACAGGGAAAAATAATTTCTCAACTTGTATGAGAACATCCTCAACCATACCTCTTGGGATCTTAACAGAACGGTCAACTAACTGGAGAGTAATAGAGGTAGGCTTCAGTTCTCCAAGGCCTAACTGAGTATACACCGAGTATGGAAGCAAGTTAACGCTTGCTCCAAGATCTAGGAGTTCCCTATCGATATGATGCTGACCAATAACACATGAAATGGTAGGGCAACCAGGATCCCTATACTTGGGTGGTGTATTATGTTGCAGGATAGAACTAACCTGCTCAGCTAAAAAGGCCTTTTTTTGCCCATTGAGTATGTGCTTATGTGTGCACATTTCTTTCAGAAATTTGGCATAAGAAGGAACTTTCTTAATGGCATCATGTAATGGAATATTAATTTTGACATTTTGGAACAAGTTCATTATATCACTAGCATGACTATCCTTCTTAGCCTGAGTTAACCTTTGAGGAAATGAAGGTTTTGGCTCATAAGGAGAAGGCTTATCAATGGGTGCTCTAGACTCAGTAGGCTTCTCATTATCCTTGGGGGTTTCCTTTTCAGGTTTAACTCACTTAGAATTTTTCGTAGTTTTTAGCTCAACATGATTATCAATGACTTTTCCACTCCTTGAGGTAATAATGGATTTGGCTTCCTCATGAGGTGTCATGGATGACATGCCTATCTCATATTGACCCTTTGGGTTTGGCACTGGCTGACTTGGGAACTTCTCATTCTCCTTTTATTAGTGTGGCTGACATTTGTCCCATTTGGTGCTCTAGCTTAGATATGGTTTTCCTAGTATTATTCTGGGACTGAACCATGTTATTTTGGAATTGAATACTACTTTGCATGAACAGATTCAAGGTCTCTTCCAAATATGGTTTCCTTGGCTGTTGAGGTACAAGTGCACTTGAAGATGGAAAAGCTGAGGTAGGTAACACTGATCGTCTAAGAATAGGGGCAAAATTCTGGAACCCTGGTGGGCCCAAATGTTGACCTTTGGTACAAAATAGGTTTGGGTGCTGCCTAGCAAAATTGGTGTTGTAAGTATCCCCGTAAGATGGATTGCTAGGGCTTCGGTATGGATTCAGAGCATTGACTTGCTCCGAATATAAATCAGGGAACATCTAGCTTGATGGACAAGATAAGGCAAAATGAGCATTGCTAGAACAAATTGAGTAAATCTCTTGAGGATTGGGTGCAACTGGGTTTTTCCCCATGACAAGGGAGCTAACCCTCTTAGTCAATGAATCTAACCTATCCTCTATATCAAAAAATGTTTTCACCTAATAAAGGCCTCCTTTCTTAGGTCCAGATTTTTTGTACCTACTATAATCATATTCCTGTGAGTTTTCTAACAAAGTCTCAAATAAATGTCATCCCTTATGTGCAGGCTTAGTCATTAACCTCTTGCGGTGGCATCAATTATTTGCCTATTTTGTGGGAGTAGGCCATCATAAAAGTATGAAATAAGTTGCCACTTCTCAAAAGCATGATGAGGACACTTAAGGAATAAGTCTTTCCACGTTTTCCAACATTCATGAAAGTGTTCACCCTCTCTTTGATTGAAGTCTATGATTTCTCTATGAAAGGCATTGGTCTTATGAACAGGGAAGAATTTTTGAGATAGTTGATCCCAAGAATTAATGGTCCCAACTTCTAAGGAGTTAAGCCAAGCCTTGGCTTTATCCTTCAATGAGAATGGGAATAACCTACGTCTGATGGAATCATCAGAGAAGTTTTGGAATTTGAACGTAGCACAAATGTCTAAGAATTCCTTGACATGATGATATGGGTCTTCCCTATCCAAATCATAGAATGTGGGCAAAAGTTGAATAGTTGCAGGTTTCAACTCGAAGTGTGTTGTTGTGGTAGGTGGGAACAAGATACATGACAGAGAATTTAGTTGGACTGGAATAGACTAATCTCTTAGAGGTTTTCTCTCAATGTTATCTTTAGCCATCTCAAGCACTAGATTATTCTTGAATCTATCAACCAAACTTTCAATGTCAAGGTTAAACGGTACTAACTCAAGGTTTTGTGACCACCTATTTTGCATGCAGTAAAGGAAACTACATTAAAATGTGACTCACCTATGAGCAATCTAGACTCTATGCAAACAACAAAGCAACCGCTAGATACTAACAAACAACTCCAAACAGAACATGAGATCAATGGGTTGACACACCCCTAAAGAACTAGACAACCCTTATAGAAAACGCTACAAGCCTCCAACTCGGTGTTTTAGACAAGTCAACCAGATCAACCTCTAGGTGGTGGAGTGGGTCACATGCACTGGGCAAGGTCCTCTTAAATCATCCGACTCCTCGAGCAGCGTAGCTGCCTCCCTTTCACAATTCAATGTTATCGGGGACAAGCCTTTTCTAGACATCAACCAACCCAATCCAGCAAAATTGGTGCAACTTATGTCCCAATTTTCCCTAAAGAGCTCGATACAATACCTAAGGCCAATTTCATACTTGCTTTTAATTAACCCTAATCTACTGGCTTGGGTGCATACACAAGTAGTGGTTAACCTAATTCTGGGCCAGGCGTGGTGATGAAATCCACCCCTAATCTTAATTGGGGACGTGCCCTTTACTAACCATTTATGAAAATATTTAATCGCTACAACAAAGTTTCCAAGTAAGGTATGATGCAAAACCCTAATTATTCAACTTCTAATCGTAAAGTTCTATTTCTATATGAGCAACAATAAGGAAATCCTAATCTAGGCGATATTTGATCATATAAGGCATATAGTTAATTAAATTTTATTCTAAAAATAAAGTGATTTATCACTAATCCCGGGCAACAGCACCAAAAACTTGATGTAATTTTTTGAATATATCACATTATATACTTGCAAGTGCACAATGTGAGTTGTAGCACTAGACAATGTCGATCCCCAAGGATTGGAGAGAATACGTTTTTTTAGAAAATAAATTCAATTATTCATATTTCATATAAGTCAAAGTAAAGAAAAATGTGGTTTCTAACAACCTAAGTTCAATATTAAGCAGCTAACTAAATAAACTAAGTTGCAGAAATTTTAAATCTAATTAATGCATAAAGGAATAACAAAACAAAAACAAACAAAAAAAACAAGATAAAATTTAAAAACCTAAAGACTAAGAACACAATTAAGCCTCAAAATAAAAATATTGAAGTAAAAAAAAAAAAACTAAAATAAATCAGTAACCTTTTTTATTTTTTTATAGGAAAGTAACCTAAATGTTTAAAATATTGAAAGAAAAATGCTTAACAAAGATTTAAGAATGAAAAGAACTTCAAAAAAATAAAAAAGGCAAAATGTAATTAAGATGATAAAAGTAAATGAAAGAAGTATGCAAGTGACTAAAAAAAATAAAAAATAACAACAGAAAGAACAACCAACAATTAAAAGAAAACAATGATCTTCATTAATTGGAAAAAAAGAAACTTACAAATATTCAAGGCCTAAGGTATTGTCACCTACCTTAGCCTTGAATCATACACCAAACTTGTAAATCACTCCAATGCTCCAAACTTCTAAACAAAATAATAGTACTAAAATAAAAAGAAAGATTGAGAATTCAGAGAGGATGGGATGCCCATTCTCTTAAAATCTACCTCCTTTTATAGATGTGCCCACCTCTTGATTTTCAAAAACAAAAATACATCCACCACCTATTATTCTCTAAAAAAAATCCTCTAAAAATGGCCATTTTCTAAATTACATAAAAATTTTTCAATCAAGAAAATAAGAAAAAGAGTGTGCTCATATGTGGAGGAAATTCCATTTTCTTCTTTTTGACAAGTGAGATATCACTTTCTTCCATAAATTGGTTTATATGAGCTCAATTAGATCTTCATCAAAGATTGCAACCATGTGGGTCCCTTCTTTTAAAATCTTTAAGTTGATTAGAATTCAATCAAACGGACTCAGATTAATTATTCCAGCCTTGTTGAATCTGATGGCTTAGCAGAACCACATCATTTGATGCTGAAAAATATCTAAAAAATACTTGAAGACCAAGTGAGACACCAACATACCCAAAAATAAATAAAAGTTCAACGACCTTATTAAAAATATAAAAAATGCATTATTAAAGTAGTTCAAAATGTCCTAGAAATTCTAAAATGTGACCTAAAGAATTTTTTTATTTTTTGCTTTTTTTTAAACCTAAAATCATTAAAAATTGGGGTAAAAAAATACAAAATTGTGATTTCATCACAATGCTAGTCTACCTTTTTTTATTCTTTTGAGTGGGCATCTAAGGATAGTGTGCCCTTGCCCATTACATCAACCCATACACATCTACAATCTGTTAAGCATCATTACAACATCATCATCAGTGTCTTCACCTTCCGATAAGCTTTCAGAATCAGTATTCGCATTTAGTGCAATGTCTTTCTTCCCCTTATCATCTATTTTAAGTGGGGTTGTGTTGTTCTTGAGCTTTAGCTCATGAACCATATAGGAACAACAAAGTTCATCAAAAGTGTATTCAGCCAAGTTTTTGGCTTCCTCTATAGTTGTGGCCTTAGGTTCCCATATTTTGGGTAAACCTCTCAAAAACTTCCTAATAGTCTCTTCTTGAGCATTGACCTATGCCCAACGGACATGTTGAGGAACGCGCTCCTTGATTGGAGGGAAATATGAGATTTTTCAGATTTTAAACCAGAAACACACTCCTGTGTTAAGGAACGCGTTCCTGTGCCTCGATGTGGTGTTTATCTATAAATTCTACACTTGCTCATTTGAAGAGCAACTTTTGCAAAACTTAGAGAACTTGTGCATTTTTTGTCTCAGTCTTTTTACAAGCCAACAACAAGTTCTTGAGTGATTTAAATCTTTTTTCAAGGCAAAATTTCAACAACATTTGATCAATTGATTCATACTTCCGAAAATTTCTCCGCATTTTTCAAAACTTTCAGAAACTTGCGAGTTTCTCTTGTGCAAGTGTTCAAGACGATTTGAGTGCTTCTATTGAGTCTTGATCGTGATTTTTTTCATCCAACATCACAGAAGAATAATCTTAGAGCTTCAACCTTACCTAGTGGGGTAAACATTTCTATATCTAGATTCTTGTGATTTTGGTTTATGCAAATTAGTTTTGTGCTCATATTACCATCTTTAAAACTGATTTTGTGTTGGGTTGTGTTTTTGAAACCCTATCTTGATCTTCATAACAAAATACCTTGTTTAGTGGTTTCATAAATAGTTTGTGACATCGATTCATGTGTTAACATTATATTATATTGAATCGAAGTTTTAGATCAACACTTGATTTGTTTGATTCTTGATGTTAATCACATATTCATTTAGAATCATCAAGTTTTGATCATCATAGCATATTGATTCTCTTGCTTTAAATTTATCATTGTTTAGAATCAATATCTTGATAGTTGTACATATTCGATTCATGATTTTACATCATATATATTTGAATCGATTGCATTTGAGAAAACCTATTTCAACACTTCGCATCATTTAAAATCATAGTGGTTGGAATAGTATTGTTGACTCATTCAAGATTGTAAGCTTATATTGTTGAGAGTGTTATTGAACACTTCTCTATATCTTTTGTAATCTTAATGTATTGTTGTCAATCGGGACTTTACCATATTTTGTAGGGCATGTAACCACGCCCGTAAGTTGGTTGCAAGTGTGGCTTTCTAGCCAAGCCCTTGTGTAGGCCAATTTGTGGCTTTCTAAACAAGCCCTGGTGTAGGTTAGTGGTTGTGGCTTTTCTAACCAAGCCCTTGTGTTGGTTAGAGTGTAAACGACTTCCAATCACGCTCGTAAGTGATTAGCCAATAGTATATTGAAAAATCCTGATCGTGGTGATTGGGTAGTGGACGTAGGTTCAAGGGTAGCCAAACCACTCTAAATTCTCTGTGTTCATTTGTCTTTCCTGTATTTACTATTTAAATTGTTACCTATTGCGTACTTCACTTGTTTAATTAAAATATCCGAAAGGTAACGCGAAAATCTGCTAAGTCCAATTCAGCCCCCCTCTTGGACTATAATACTGGGCCAACGGTCTACTGATGAGTTCAATAGAGTTAGTGCGAGCACAATACATTAAGATTACAAAAGATATAGAGAAGTGTTCAATAACACTCTCAACAATGTAAACTTACAATCTTGAATAAGTCAACAATACTATTCCAACCACTATGATTTTATATGATGCGAAGTGTTGAAATAGGTTTTCTCAAATGCAATCGATTCAAATATATATGATGTAAAATCATGAATCGAATATGCACAACTATCAAGATATTGATTCTAAACAATGATAAATTTAAAGCAAGAGAATCAATATGCTATGATGATCAAAACTTGATGATTCTAAATGAATATGTGATTAACATCAAGAATCAAACAAATCAAGTGTTGATCTAAAACTTCGATTCAATATAATATAATGTTAACACATGAATCGATGTCACAAACTATTTATGAAACCACTAAACAAGGTATGTTGTTATGAAGATCAAGATAGGGTTTCAAAAACACAACCCAACACAAAATCAGTTTTAAAGATGGTAATATGAGCACAAAACTAATTTGCATAAACCAAAATCACAAGAATCTAGATATAGAAATGTTTACCCCACTAGGTAAGGTTGAAGCTCTAAGATTATTCTTTTGTGATGTTGGATGAAAAAAAATCACGATCAAGACTCAATAGAAGATGTAGATAGCACTCAAATCGTCTTGAACACTTGCACAAGAGAAACTCGCAAGTTTCTGAAAGTTTTGAAAAATGTGGAGAGATTTTTGGAAGTATGAATCAATAGATCAAATGTTGTTGAACTTTTGCCTTGAAAAAAGATTTAAATCACTCAAGAACTTGTTGTTGGCTTGTAAAAAGACTGAGACAAAAAATGCACAAGTTCTCTAAGTTTTGCAAAAGTTTCTTTTCAAATGAGCAAGTGTAGAATTTATAGATAAACACCACACCGAGGCACAGGAACGCGTTCCTTAACACAGGAGTGTGTTTCTGGTTTAAAATCTGAAATATCTCATATTTTCCTCCAATCAAGGAGCGCGGTCCTCAACATGTCCGTTGGGCATAGGAACGTGTTCCATCAGCAAGAACCACTGACTCTTCAAGTTGTTCCCATTTTTCCCTGGGCAACAGGAGCGCGTTCCTTCTTAAAGGAGCACATTCCTTTTACCTGGCCCACAGGAACACATTTCTCTTACAAGGAGCGTGTTCCTTAAACCCTGATAAAAAATTACTGAGTATCGGGAAAATGCTCAGGAGCACATTCCTTCCTACAGGAGCGTATTCCGTCACTAAGAAGTGAAAAAAACTCAATTTTTTATCATAATAGGTTTGGGACATTGTCAAAAACATAGACTAACATTTTAAAAACATTTTTGACAAGATTAAGGTACAATTAACACAATTAAATGCGAATGATTCGATCGATTAAACCAATGATCAAAGCAATAACAACAATACAAGTGAAACGATAAAACCATACAAAGTTGATAAAATTAATGCATGATAATCATTGATCAATATGTGCATGATAAACAATTATAACTAAGTGATAGCATAATTATCAAACTAATATGTGTGCAAGCTTGATTAATCATATAATAATGTATATGCATGAGAATGATAAACTATATGTATGATTTTTGAAAAGATGCAAGTCATGTTGTGGTTGAAACGTGTAAATGTTACTCTACGGCATTAAGATTCTAAAATAAGAAATACAACCATGAAGCTCTTGAATCTTCGTAAAGGTGTTGTTCCTTCCACATGCTTTGACAATGCAGTTGAATCCATTTGATATACCTAGTTAGCACTAAAACAACTACGTCAAAGAGATTAGTTATAACAAGTATGTTCTTTATAATCATCAAAACAAAACTGGGTGAGAGTAGTTATATCAACATAGACAAGTAATAAAAGAGAATGTTCACAACTTGATTGTTTAGGAGTTCTCTCTTCTTTTCTTTTGCACTCCACTCATCTATATCCTTAGAGACAACCACACCTTCTACAATTTTAGTGGGTTTTGGACAACCACTTGTCACAACATCCCACATCTCTAAGTTGGGATCTAAGGTAAAATCTCATCCTAGTCTTCCAATGAAGGTAGTTATCACCCTTGAAGAGTGGTGGTCTGTTAGTAGATTGACCCTCACCAAAAAGTGTTATCTTTGGAAGCTAATCCTGCCATAGATATCAAAGATTGTTAGATATTTTGATGGTTTACCTGCTCTGATACCACTTGTTGGCCCAGATAAAGTAAAAGAGGGCGATGAATTGGACTTTTTGCAAGATTTTAAAACCTTTCAAATAATAAAAAGTTTGTAGGTAATAAAAATAAAGAAAACAGAAAAAGTAAAGCATGCAACGATTTAGCGTGGTCTGGCTCTTAAAGCCTACCTCCACGACTTGATCTCCCCGATCAAGATTTCTCAACCCAACACTACAAGATCAAAACTAGTTATACACTCACTTCACAGGTGTGAGCAACCTTTTTACATTCACCGTACTCGACGAGAGAACTTCCTAGTGGCTAACAAAGCCACTGAACTTACTAAGAAAGAATGTGGAGGATTTCCTTACTAGAAAACCTCAGAGATACTTACAACTCTTATGAAACTTACTCACAGATTGCTCAGATAATGATAAAGATGAAATGCAAGAGCAGATAGTGAAGGCTTCTTTTAAAAGTTCTTTGGATGATTTGAACATCACAAATGAAGCTTGTTCAATCCAAAGTTCAAACTCAAAACCAAAGTTTTTTTGCTTAGAAAAACACTTAGAAAACTTGTGAAAGTTGGTGAAATTGCAAATAGTTCGTTGGTTGTGTTGAATGAAGAACACAACTATGTTTTTATACAAAAACAGAGTATGAGCACAAATTAGGGTTTCAATCTCCAAGAAACATCTGATTTGATTTCAAAATTCAAACACAATGTTCTGATTCTTTCACTAAAAAGAATGGGGCAAAAATTTGTGCAAAAATTTGTGCACAAGTACATACATATAAAGAAGAAAGTGTGTGCAAAGTGTAATTTTCGTTACCCAGAAATGTAAGTTCTTCCTGACACACACAGCAACACACTTCTCCATAGGAGAGCGTGCTGGTGCCAGAAGAACCAACTACCCAGAAAGCAGCTCGCTGCTCCAACAAGGAACTCGTTGTTAGCAGCAAACAGAGAGAGGTGTTTTGTCACAGTCTTAGAGGAGCGCGCTGGTATAGAAAAGAGCGCGTTGGTCTGATCCAAACCAGAGACTTAAGATTTTTTAGGTTCACAGCAGAACGCTGCTCCAAAGGGGAGGGCGCTGGTGAAAGTGGCAGACCATTAAGTGACCTGCTAGCGCAAGGAGCGGGCTACCAACTTGAGAAGCGCGTTGGTCTGACACTTGACACTAAAACATGATTTTTCTTTGAAAATTCTTTGCACAAACTTGTTTAAATCGACCAAACACTTTAAAAACCAGATTGGAGATTTGAAAACACTTGAAACTTTATTCCAATGAAAATAAAACATGATTGAAATTATTTTTAAAATCATTTGAAGATCATGGTCATTTCAAAAATATATGAGTTGCACATATTCTAAGCAAATCTAGAGTGGGTCCTACAACCTAAGATCATCTAGATAAGTAAAATAAAAATTACATTCATTGTCTTGATCTTTAGGGTCTTCAAGCTTGAAACTTTTATCTTGAATTGTGGTGGTCTTTAAAGCTGAAACACTTGAGTAAATTATTAGTACCGAAAGGACTCATGTTGTTTGTAATCATCAAAATCGAAAGCCAACATAGGGGTTAATGGATCATCAATAATCTATGCACAATCTGAGACTCCCATCCTTCTTCTTCACGAATAAAATTGGTGTTCCACAAGGTGACATACGAGGGGTAATAAACCCTTTGCTCAACAGCTTTTCAACCTGCACCTTGAGTTCTTGCAACTCCTTTGGTGCCATTCTGTAGGGTATAATGGAGATGGTCTCTGTACCAGGCATCAACTTAATGATGAAATCAATTTTCCTCTTAGGTGCCAACCTAGGTAGATCATCAGGAAAGACTTTTGAAAATTCATACACTATAGGATTGTCAGGAATCAGAATGCCTTTTCCCTTCTCCTCCAATGACCTAATACTAGCCAAAAGTGAAACTTCTATTTCAGTAGCCAGTTGGCCTCGTGTAGGTGGTCTAATTGTTGTCCTATTCTATTTAAGTCACAATAGTACAGCCTAACTAGGGCATAGGGTTTTAAGGTCTTCCTTTTATTCTATTTTTTTATCTTTTACTTTTGTTGGTTCTGTAGTTGTCTTTTACTTTTATATCTTTCATTACATATTTCAAAATTTTAATTTTTTTTGAAATAATATACGTAATATGCTTAAATAATTAGTTTCACCTTCATTTATACATAAATTATACTTTATTTAAGGTTAATTAATAATTTGATAATAGCCCGTGCATCGCACGGGTTTGTAAGCTTGTTTTATTTGATCAGGTACAATAAATTTATCAGCAAGCACAAGGTTGAAGTTGTCGGAATAGTAGACCAGTGTTTTCTTAAACTTGTTACTATTTGATATTTGTATGAAATTTGAAATAATTTTCTATTTGAATTGATTTTGCAGTTTTATTGTATTGATTTTGTGGTTTTATTATATTCGCGATATTTCTAAAACTTATTTATTTATTAATATATAAAAGGGCTTTATTTTATGTACCTCACCCTGGCCCCCCAAATAGTTAGGACCGATCCTGATGGTCATATAGGCCACTCGATAAGTTAAGTTTGGAATTGTTGAGAATTATGAAATCATTCTTTTTTTCTTTAGGTGAATATGAAATCATTTTTGCAACATATTTTTATGTGTGCTACCCTTGGCTAATTAGTGTGCCAAATAACACTTCAAAGTTCTTAATATATATATATATTTGTCATAGCTTAGACCTAAGGATCTAAGCACAACAAGATCAGAAGGGCAAAACAACCAAAGTCCCACTATGTATAGAAAGTGTACACATAGGTAGGGGTGGCAAAATGGGCTCGTACCCGTTTGTCCTCTTTTGTCTGGCCAGCTTTAAAACGGGTTTGGACAAGATGTTTTAAAAATTGGGTTGAGTACAAACAAGAATTTGTATCGGTTTTAAAAATCGAGTCAAGTCCATACATAGGTTCAAAAATCATACAAGGGATATATTTTACATATCCCTATTTTAATTTGTCTATGTTATAGCTCAACTAAATCTTTTTACTCATTTTTTATAGAATTAGTTTTTCCTTCTTATATTCTGTCTTCTTTGTTCTTCATCACTATTGATATGAAATTTTTATTTGTTTATTGAAAAAACATATTTTATTATTATATATTTTTGAAAAAACAAGCGGGTACGGACAAAAACCAGGCTACCCGATTTTTTAAAACATACAGTTACGGATAAACACTTGTTCATTTTTCAAATTGGATCGGTATGGACATGCCATATGTGCGTTAGTATAAGATATTGTCCATACCCGTACCTATTTGTTCACTGAAAACCGCAAGTGTACAGTGTCTAGAAGTAGTAATAACCGAATAAGATTGGGTTGTCATCCTCATAGATTATTCACCTCACCAATTACCGTTTTTACTAATCTTTAACTTTATCTAGCGAATCAAATTGTAGAATTTCAAGGATTTAAATAGTAAATAAAGTTTTACTAAACAAATAAACTATGGAGAAATACCAATATATGAGAAAATCTAGACAATCAACTTCACCCAACAATCAATTATGTAATTTAGACATGCTTATTATCAATTCTATTTCCTAGTTTATAAGTCAAAATCCTAAAGTTTCTAATTCCCTCTTTCGAGTGTCGAATTAGAACGTATCACTAAGAATAGGGTTTGAGCTCTCAATAAAACCCGTATTCTCAACAACCCATTAAACCTTGTGATTTTCCTACAACTTCAAGAGGTATCGTAAATCTCTCGATTCTACGACAATCTCAGGTCATGAATCCCTTATTCTAACCTAGGAAACTCTCTCTCGAGTGTCGCCTCCCAAGTATATAATCAACTAACTCGTGGCCAAAGGATTAAAGGCATTACGCATGGAGAATCATGAATAAACTTAGGAAAATATTATTGATAATAAACAAAACCTAAAATCAAATCATAATCTCTGGTTTATGATTCATTTCCTCTCTAGAACAAAGACCTAGTTCATCACTTGGAATAATGAAACAAAATACATGAAGAAAAACATGATATTAAACATTAAAATCAAACTAGGCTCTTGGAACTTGTAGATTTCTCTCTTGTCTCCAATGAAGATTCTTTTGCATTCCTTTGCTCCTAGCCATCGCTTTCTCCTCTCCAGTCCATCCCCCTCTCAAAACCCTAAATTTTCATATATCATAAGCCCTCCAGTCATCGGAAATCAGAATTAGAAAGTGTAGCAAAAAAATCCAAAAAATTGGCAAAATTTTGAAAACTATGCAACCCACCGTCACTGTTGCCTGGCGCCACGGCGCCCAGAACACTCTTTGGTGGTGGACTTTTATGGACTTAACCATTTTTCACTACCGCTTCGACTTGTATTCTTCATGCTTCTTTATTGTATCTTCTTGCACATGTTTCTATTATCCAAATCCATGATCAACACATCTAAACACCTACAAAACAAAGCAAATTTAATTAGCAACACATTTAAATGATCAAATCTATCAACTTATAAAATTAAAAACCAAATTAAAGCATAAAAAATCAATTTATTCCTAAACTAACAAGTGCATAAAAACTAACATAAACAAATCAAACTAATGCATGAAATGTCCTAAAATATACCTAAACATACCCTAAAACCTATCTAAATATGCAACTCAACAAATACCCCCAAACTTAGGACTTTGATCATCCCAAGCAAAGGAAAAACAAAACTAAAACTAATGATTAACCCCTTCTAAAGTCACATTCTCGCACAAATAAAGACTTATCTCAACATTGTAAACACATATAAGGCCTCCAAGATTACACCAAAAAGAATATTCACTTCTAGAAAGAACTTCAAGAGTATAAAGTTGTCTAGAATTTCAATCTGACTCTTACCAAGCTTCACCTTTGATTCTTTCACACATAAGTACATAGCTAATCTCATCAAATTAATCATGCAAGTCATGAGAAAATGCAAGCAAGTATTAAGTGTAAGATCTCAAACTATGTGGTTTAGAGTGGAACTCCATAAGTAAGTCTTGCACACCACTCTCCACTAATGTAGATCACACACCTTTCAGAATCAATAGGTCTTTCATAGGTTGTCATGTAAGGCCAAGGTTCAAAGGTAGGGAAAAAATATGAAAATTTTAGGCTCAAAACACCCTAAACACTTTGATCAATTACTAACATCCACTACATTACATTTGAAACCAAAAACCCCTTTTCAACACTTATACCCTCTTCAAATGTTCAATTTTTTTTTATTATTATTTTCAAAGAACAACTACACGCCCAAACTTGTTTCTTTTCCCTTTTATTTTTCTTTTTTTTTATTTCACATAAAGCACAAACACAAGCAAGCTCCCAAACCAAATAATGCTCATCTTTATCACCTTCTTTTCAATCACTTTTTTATTGTATTTCTGCTTTTCTACCTTCCAACAAAAGTAACACTCCAACATAATCAAAGTGTATAAGGTGCATAGGTTGAAAACAAGAGAATTTAAGCATGTCACACCCCGGTCGGACGCACCTAAATCGGCTGGACACTCAAGGACGGGGCTCGAATGCATTATAACATTAACCGAGTGCTCGAAAACACCATTAAGTACAAGTCTGATTTCATTAATTTCAAAATATATTTGTACATGAAATAGTTAAGAAAACATCCTCCCAAAATCCCCAATGAATAATACAAAGGGTACAAAAAATGTGGGCCCAAAAACCTGCACCCAGTCCACCCTAATCTCCTGTGAAAAATTGGATAAAAATGGGTTGAACTACACGCTCAGTGGGCAAAATAATTTGTGAATATAATAATTAATAAAGCAAACTTCATAATCAAATATCATAAATACACATCAGAGCATCATAATCAATCCAACATGTATGCATGCATGACACCGTCTCGTATTGGTTTCATGATTGTACGTCGCCTGAGTTCACGTACAGATGTCCCTCCCCAGGAGTAGTCGGGTTCTCATTGTACGTCCCTCCGCAGGAATGTCGCTCTGGATTCACGTATAGATGGCCCTCCCCAAGAGTAGTCGGGTTCTCATTGTACGTCCCTCTCTAGAGAAATATAATTAATAGTGAGCATTGCTTCTAACTATTATATGAATCATAAACCACATACATCCTTAGGTGGTGCTTATGTATGATGCCAATGCATGAACTGGTCTGGTCTTTACTTAACATTAGACGTGATTTGGCAAGGTCTGGTGATCCTTATCAAGGTCGGTATCACCACGTGCAAGGTTAGGACATTCAGTATTACTTGTATAAGCTGATAGTTTTCAAATAAGACCAACTAGTTTTGTCTCCAGTTGAGAGGTGAGACACGAGGTCTCTTAAATACCAATCGTCTAGAGTAGCACGCTGCCTCCCGTTCACTATTTAAAGTTACTGAGGACAAGACTGAATCTGGTTGAGCCCGATTGACCACTAATCCGCCATAGCAACAGTGTAATACATGAACTCCAAATATACAGCCATAAGTATGACAAGTATAAACATTATACGAAATAATGCAGTGTAAATGAATAGTAGACATAATGATAAATGAATGTAAACTTTAATAAAAGTTAAAAGACACGTAAACCTATGTTTCGTTCCGCACCTTCAGATAAAAATTCCTTCGAGAACTGGCGCCTTCCCCCTAGCATAACCGCATTGCACCTCACAGAGAGTCTCGGGAATAGAGTCTCAAAAGAGAAGACAAAAACTCAAAATGAGTGAGAGAGAAAAGAAAAATCACAAGGAGAAGTGATTTTGGTGTGTGAAATTAGGAGGAGGGTTCCTTAAAGAGGAAAAAAAGGGTGCCTGAAGGTTCGGGCACCCTGCCCGTACGTTCGGGCAGGCGTCCGAAGTTCAAATTTTTTTTTTTTTTGTGCAAACCTAGGGTATTACACTCTATCCCCCCCCCCTTAAAAGGATTTCCCCCTCGAAATCAGTCCAAGTAGTCATGATGGCTATCAGCGTGAGATTGACCGTCGTCGTCATCGTTTGCTAGCTCAGGGTAGTGCCTGTAAGGTCCCTAAATAGCAACGTGGCTGGTGGGATCCGCAACATCATGAAGACATGGAGAGCAAATGGACTCGGAGTCGTCCTCAGAAGGTTTCGATCTTTGCTTAACAGATTGTGGTGTAAGGCTCTGTTGGTTGCATCATTTAAGGGGATGTAGGTTGAGCAGTGGGATGTTTTTTTGTGTTGTTGCTCGAATCTGGCCTCCTGGCAATTTTGGTAGAAGATCCTGCCAAGATGAGTGCACGGGATTATTTTGGGCAAAATTGTTAAGAAAAAGCCATGCACGCTCTGGCGATAAGGATCGCTGGTTGTGGGGCGATGGAGTTGGTGATGCAAAGTAGTTGTGACTTGAATCAGATCCTGGAGGAGTCACCACAGTTTGCCAAAGAGGCCATTGCGTGTGTGCATCACTACATCGATTGACATTATTTTCAGACATCTGCATAGTTATTTAAGTGAAACGATGTATTAAGATATTTGTAAACAAAGTTCCATCATTTTATTGATAAGTGAAATAGTACAATGTATCACATCATCAACTATTACTAGAAAACAATTTAGGGTATATATGTTTAATTGTTGCTTCTAGTTCCCATGTTGCTTCTTCTACTCCGTGGTGATCCTAGAGCACCTTCACAAGTGGTATTCTACGTCGCCTTAGTTCTTGAGTTTTTCTATCCAGAATCTGTATCGCTATCTCCTGATACCTATTTCCTTCCTCAACCCGAACCTCGACCAGAGGGATAATATGTGAAAGATCAAGACGATACTTTCGAAGCATGGATACGTGAAAAACGTCATGAACCTTAGACATGGACAATGGAAGGGACAGACAATAAGCAAGTTTTCCAATACGTTCAATGATCTAAAATGGACCGATATACAGTGGGGAGAGCTTTTCTTTGATCCCAAAGCGTTTGACACCTCTTGTAGGCAGAACTTTTAGAAAAACCAAGTCCCCCTTATCAAATTCTAGAGGCTGCCTCCGCTTGTCAGCATAGCTCTTCTGTCAACTTTGTGCAACACGAAGTCGCTCCTTTACTAGTGTGATCTTCTCAGAAGTCTCTTGAACTAGTTCAAGCCCCAACTGCGGTTGATCTGCCATATCTCACTAGCATACCGGAGATCTGCAAGGACGACCATAGAGGGCCTCGTATTGTGCCATGCCGATACTAGTTTGGTAGCTGTTGTTGTCTGCAAACCCAACTAAATGTAAGTGTTTTGCCCATCCATCATGAAAGTCCAAAATGCAGCACCGTAACATGTCCTCCAAGATTTGGATAAGACGCTCTGACTGCCAATCAGTCTGAGGGTGAAAGGTTGTGCTCATGGGGATCCTAGAGCCCATTCTACTCTGGAACTTTGCCAAAACTTTGATCTAAATCAAGGGTCTCGATCAGAGACGATGGTGAGTGGTATGCCATGGAGGCGTACGATCTCTCTTTCATACAGTTCGGCAATCTTGGCGGGGTTATCCGTGAACTTTATTGACAAAAAGTGTGCAAACTTTGTAAGTCTGTCAATGATAACCCAGATAGCATCTTGCCCTATATTATTTCGAGGCAAGGTCGTAACAAAATCCATTGCAATGTTCTCCCACTTTCATTCTCCAATAGGTAAAGGCTGAAAAAGTCCAGAGGGAAGTCTTCGTTCTACCTTAACTTGCTGGCAAACGAGACATCGTGCAATGAAGTGTGCAATCGCCTTCTTCATTCCAGAAAACCAGAATTGTCACTTGGCATCCTTGTACATCTTGTCACCCCCATGATACATAGAGAACATCGAACAGTGCATCTCAGTGAGCACTTCTTTCCGAACCTCAAAAATCGTTCTGTAGACAGAGACATCTTTTATAGAAAACGGTCCCATCTTCAGAGACCGACCAGTGAGGAAGGTCATGTCCGCTGAGTAGAAGTTCTCATTTCTCCATTAACATAGGGTCGTTGGCTTGAGATGTTCAAATCTTTCAAACCAGCTCAGAGTTGGCTGATAATTGAAAGAGTCGTGATCTTGCTCCCTCCTCGATCAGTTGTAGGTTAAAATTCTCCACCCCTGTAGCCAACTTCCCCATTTCAAAGTTAAGAGTGCAAGCAAGATAAGATTTTCTACTCAGGGCATCAGCCACAACATTGGCCTTACCGGGATGGTACTGGAGTTGAAAGTCATAATCTTTCAAGAACTCCAACCATCGTCTTTGGCGGAGGTTTAGGTCTCACTGGGTGTACATGTACTTAAGACTCTTGTGATCCGAGAAGACCTCAAACCGTTCACCGTATAAGAAATGACGCTATAACTTCAGTGCGAATACGACAACTGCAAGTTTCAAGTCATGCATTGGGTAATCCTTCACGAATCTTCAGTTGCCTCGAAGCATATGCAACAACTTGGCTTTCTTGCTAGTAAGCCTTGGAGAGAGGCGTCGGTGTATAGTGAAAATCCAAGTGCATTTCTTGGAGTGATTAGTACTAGTGCTTTCGTGAGGTGCTTCTTCAATTCCTGAAATGATGTTTCACAAGCGGGATTCTAGATGAATCGCACGTCTTTCCGAGTGAGCTTTGTCATAGGTTCAGCAATCTTTGAGAAGTCCTTGATGAAGCGTCTGTAATAGCCAACCAAACCGAGAAAACTCTTAATCTGAGTAACAGTGGTAGGCTGCTTCCAGTTTAAAACCGCTTCAACCTTAGAAGGATCCACCTCAATGCCATTACCTGAAACCACATGGCCTAGGAATTGAACTCGCTTCGTCCAAAATTCGCACTTACTCAACTTTGCATACAACTGGTGGCTTCTCAAGGTCTGGACGACTATCCTCAGATGTATCTTATGGTCTTCCTCGATTGAGGAATATATCAAGATATCGTCCACAAATCGGTCTAAGTATAACCTAAAGATGTGATTCATCAAATCCATGAACGCAGCGGGTGCATTTGTTAGACCAAACGGCATGACCAAGAACCCGTAGTGACCGTATTGAGTTCTGAATGTCGTCTTGGTAATGTCCGACTCTCGGATTCGGAGTTGATGATAATCGGATCGTAAATCAATCTTAGAGAGGTATTTGGCATCTCTAAGTTGGTCAAACAAGTCATCGATCCTGGGCAACAGGTATCTATTCTTAATGGTGACTTTATTCAACTTGTAATAGTCAATGCAAAGTCGTAACAAACCATCCTTTTTGTGAACAAACAGAACTGGAGGGTGATGAATTTTTTCTGATGAAGCCATTACTCTCCAATTCCTTTAATTGTTTGTCAAATTCAACCAGCTCGACATTGGACATTCTATATGGTGGAATTGGGATAGGCCCGGTCCCAGGTATGAGATTGATCTCAAAATCAAATTCCCTAACCGGAGGTAGACCAAGAAGGTCATTTAGAAAAACTATTGGGAATTCAGATATTACCAGGACATCGTGTACTTCGAGAGGGTACAATGCTGGTGATTCATTTTCATCACCAAGGGATAGAGCTCGAAGTTGTGCCTTGAGAAGTGCAACAGTCGAGTTGTGTATCCATTTCCTCGTTCCCTGAATCTTGACAAACTCCCCCGTGGGCAAGGTTAACTGAACTTGCTTCTTCATACAATCGATTTTTGCATTCAGTAGTGCGAGCTAGTCCATGTCGAAGTCTTCAATGTCCATCACAAAAAGATCTTCATATATTATATGTTCTGACATTCTAAGCTCACATCGAGAACACTGCAAATTCACGTCAGTACCAGATCCTAAAGGTTATGTGACATGGATTGTGATGTCTGTGGGTTCAAGATGCAACACTAAATGTCTTACCAATGCAGACGAATCGGACAAGACATACACCATTGTATTGAACAAGGGAACTGTGCCTTCGACTACATTATTGTCAGGGAGGGGTTGTTGAATGATAGCAAATGCTCTGCCCATGTTCTGTTGCCCCTGGTTCTGCTGGTTCTGTCTGGGTTGGGCATTAGCAGCAGGTGGGGCTTGTTGGACTGGAACAGCAGAATAGGGTGTTGAAGGCGGGGACAAACATTTCTTACAAGGCCCTGCTGGCCGTAGTTGAAATACGTCAGCCTCTGTTGTTGATGGTTCTATTGGCCATGCTGATTGTGGTGCTGACCACCACCTCTGCCATTGCCATTTCGACAGCCACCCCTGCCATTATGGCCTCCTCGGCCATGAGTGCTAAAACCCTAATGGCCAAGGTTAAACAGTTTAACAGCAGGTGTCGTGGCCTCATTCTTCAGAACAGGAGCTGGGAAGGTTGGGTTTTGATTATAGTAGGGCTTCTTCTTGTTGCCCTGCTGGAAAAATGTTACAGGCTGTTTTCCCATATTCAATCTCTGCTCCTGCACAATCTTCTCCTGCTCAAAGCTCATGGCCTTGTCAAAGATCTCCCTGTAAATCTTGAGATCCAAGATCGACAAGGCTTGTCGAATGTCAGAACGAAGGCCATTGTAGAATTTCTCGATCTTATCTTGCTCCGTTGAGATGGTGGAGAGAGAGTAAATCGATAATTCTTTAAACTTGACAACATACTTCCTGACTGTCATGTCGCCTTGGTATAGTTTGGCGAACTCCTAGCACTTCTGCCTTTTCACAGCGCTGAAAAAGTACTCATCAATAAACAATGACTCGAACTGCTACCAAGTCATGTCTGTGGTGTTGACTCTTGGGTCCTCCTTCACTGTTATCTACCATGTATTTGCTCCACCAATAAGTTGGTAGGTGGCAAGTGGAATCTTTCAAGCCTCATCGACTACCATTGCATCGAGAGCATTCTTCGACTCATCCAACCATTTATGCACCTCTTCCACATAAATGGTGTCAGCAAAAGTAAGAGGTTGTAGCCTCTTGTATAATCTGGTCGGTTTGAGTTTACAACCCAGATCTCACAGGTGCCTGAACATGGACAACCTGATTAGTCGCGGTCTCATAAACGGTCGTCTGAACAGCTACTTTCATCGCCTCGATAAATCTGGCAAAAAATACTTCCATACTCGAAGGCATGGCAAAGGATGTGGGTTGGGGTGGCACTGCCTGCCCATACGTAGTGGCAGTGTCGGGTGTGGCCTGCGCCGTCGTCAGAGGCGGCGGTTCCTGGTTCTGAATCTCAAGAGGTGCCTCATCTGCTAGACGGATAGTACGTGGCCTTCCTCTTTTCTTGGTTTAGGAACTGTAGCCAAGTATAATGTTATGATATTCTCAGCAACAAGTTTGAGAGTACTGCAATATAAAAAACCACCTATCTTTCTAAGTATAGTGTAAGGTTTTTGTTGAGGAATCAAAGAATCTTATGTGCCTCGTATGTTTGGCCATGGTGTAAAACAAGGATAGAATGTTTATATAATAAGTATAAAACTTTGCAAGTAGTTCAAATGTTTTGGTTCTGATTTTTATGAACATACATATATATTTCATAGAAAATCCATACGAGTCATGAAAATTCTAAGATTTTCCTCGGTGAATATCCTGATCTATCGTTCTATCGGAATCTTATATATTCAAACTCTTTCGCTTAGTCTTTTCGACTATTATCCAAATTCGTGTGTCCCATACCACATGAATTTGGTAATAAGGGTGTCAACAAAGTTAAATTATATGAACACGGTCGCTACAAAACATCGGCAGAAGAGGAGTTCACTAATAGTATCGTCCAAGTTTACTCGTCCCATACCGTGTAAACTTAGTGATAATGTTAGTAATGCAACTTTCCCCAAATGTTTCTTTTCACACAAGGTCGTGGGTTTTCTTACTTCCACATTTTATTTAGTATCCTTCAATTTTGTTGTGTCCCATACCACTCCAAAGTTAGTGATACAAAACAAAGAATGGTTGTAAGTCGGCCCACCAAAGATAGTCTTAAACAAAACATTTTCATTCATATATAAAATAAATTTTACAATGCCAATGATCATTCCTGATTTTCCTGCCTACTGCCACTCCTTTTAGACCTCCTGCTAGATACAGAAAGACTACTAGAAGAAAGTTGAGAAGTTGCTTGTTGTTTTTCGACGTTTTGCATCCGTGCTAACAAAGCATTATAAGTCTCCTCCATCCGAGCAATACTAGATACAATCACATTTAACTGCTCGAATGGGTTAGTCGATTGCCCTATCGATGGTTGATCAGTCGACTGTCCCATAGGTGGAGGGTAGGCCGCAGGCATTAGTGGAAAGTATTGGCAGTATGGTGGACTCATAGGTAGGGGGTAGTTGTTTTGATTGTACGGGGATTCCCTAACTAGAACCCCTTGGACATTTGGATATGCTTAAGTCTAAAAGTCTTGAAACAATGGACTCATTAGGATATCTTGTCTTCCGAAATTTGGTGCCACACAATTCTGTTGATGTTGGTTCACAGGAACTTGTGGAACTGATCGATACAGTACCTCAGGAGTTGGAAACCTATGGTACGTAGTATTGCCTTGAGTTGGTATGTTCCAGGAAGGTGGATTTGCTGGAACCCTTTGTCCATCCTGATTTGGTTGAGGTTGATTTAGGTTGGCAAAGAAATCTTTCTTTGAGAATAGATGATTGGTTTGACCATTATTCGGGGCTGGGTTTGTCGTAGGGTTCTGGTTTGGCTCGTTATTTAGTGCCTCCCTAACAGGAATCTTGCGCCGACTTTTTCGTTGACAACGTCCATTTTTGTCTCTAATTCTTTTGCCATTTTCTCCTAAAGTCATGCCGAATACTTCCTCGTCAGTAACCCCTCCACTTGTGACAAACATCTTGAAGATAGAGGATGTTGTAACCGCCTCAGTGATCTGCTTCGAAGACTCATCAAAAGTGTTGACGTGCCTCGTATAGCATCCTCATGATCAAGACTCCGTAGCCGAGGAGTTCCTTTCTTGAAGGGTTTTGAATCACCTGCAACATTTGCTGGATGATGATGTGAGGTAGGAAGACTTTAATTTTCTTATCTATGCAGTATAGCATAAGAAGTTGAGCCCTTGACATAGCACCTCTAGTCACCTTTTTCGGCAAGATGTTGCCAAATACAATCTTTCCAAAGCCAGCAAGAGGTGGTTAAGGAGATTGTTTGGGAAGTAGGCGTACGTCAATTGCGTGTACGGCTTTTTGGCAAGGGAATTGAACGATTGTTCTTTGGACTCCGTGATCTCTGTAACTGTCAGGGGTTCGTGTGGATCAATGATTTTATCTCCAATCGGGATCTCCATAAGTCGCGAAATAATTTCGACATTGATAGAAATCTTTGTTTCCCTGACCGTTGTCTCCAAGACAGGGCTGATCTCATCTTCTTGAAGTCCCACGCGATTCATGGCTTCGTAGAAGGACTTCACCAAGTTGAAAGAGACGTAACCCTCAACTTTTGTTATGTTCAACCACCCCAGTGTTGATAGTTTTTCGTGAAGGATCGAACGGAGGCGGAGATCTCTATTGTCGATACTCCTCATAGTCATAACCTCCCTTTCGAACAGTTCTGTGAGTCTGGCTGGAATTGGTTCCCTACTACTGGAAGTCGTTCCTTCATTTGAGGCCATTATTTTGCTGAAAGGAAGATAAACTTGTAAAATATACAAAATATATTCCTAACATTTTTAAGATTTATGCATTGTCCATTGGACAATATTTTCTATTTTTCTCTTGATGTTTATGTCATCATTTAATCCAAATTTTTCATTAGAAATAATATATATATATATATATATATCTCATACATACATAGATATATTGATATATATATTTAATCATAACTATATATGTAGTTTTCATAAATCATAACTATATATATATTTAAATCTAAACTATATAAAAACTATATAGTTTTCTAGATATATATTTAATATAAATCTCAACTATATATAATTCATATATATATATATATATATATATATATATAGTTCTAAAGGTATATATATCTAATAAAGATTTTCTTTCCCTAATTTGGTGGATTTGGGCGGGCCTCTGATACCATTAAATGTTAATGGTCATCACTGACACTCACGCGTGTCCATGACCGTGATCTACAAAGTCACGTGGCACATGAGCGTACCTCAAAGAAAATTTTACGGCCAACCTCTCGACTGTACAACCAACCACACTGGTGGCAACCCAATGTGGACATGTCAGGGTAAGAGCCGGTGCTTCGCCACCATCACATCGTGAGAACCCCTGATCATGCGTTGAATTTGCCCTCTCAAAACCCTCTTTGATACCATTAAATATCACACTCCGCCCGGATGCGCCTAAACCGGCGGGACACTCACGGACGGGGCGCGAATGCATTATAACAATAACCGAGTGCGCGAAAACACCATTAAGTACAAGTCTGATTTCATTAATTTTAGAATATATTTGCACATGAAATAGTTAAGGGAACATCCTCCAAAAATCCCCAATGAATAATACAAAGGGTACAAAAAATGTGAGCCCTAAAACCTGCACCCAGTCCACCCTAATCTCCTGTGAAAAATTGGATAACAACGGGGTGAGCTACATGCTCAGTGGGTAAAATAGTTCGTGAATATAACAATTAATAAAGCAAACTTCATAATCAAATATCATAAATACACATCAAAGCATCATAATCAATCCAACATGTATGTATGCATGACACTGTCTCGTATTGGTTTCATGATTGTACATCGTCTGAGTTCACGTACAAATGTCCCTCCCCAGGAGTAGCTGGGTTCTCATTGTACGTCCCTCCTCAGGAAAGATACTCTGGATTCACGTACAGATGCCCCTCCCCAGGAGTAGTCGGGTTCTCATTGTACGTCCCTCTCCAGAGAAATATAATGAATAGTGAGCAATGCTTCTAACTATTATATGAATCATAAACCACATACGTCCTTAGGTAGTGCTTATGTATGATGCCAATGCATGAACTGGTCCGGTCTTTACTTAACATTAGACGCGATTTGGCAACGTCTGGTGATCCTTATCAAGGTCGGTATCACCACATGCAAGGTTAGGACATTCAGTATTACTTGTATAAGCTGATAGCTTTCAAATAGGACCAACCAGATCAGTTTCCAGTTGAGAGGTGAGACACGAGGTCTACTTAAATACCAATTGTCTAGAGCAGTACGCTGCCTCCCGTTCACTATTTAAAGTTACTGAGGACAAGACTGAGTCTGGTTGAGCCAAATTGACCACTAATCCAGCATAGCAACAGTGTAATACATGAACTCCAAATATACAGGCATAAGTATGACAAGTATAAACATTATACGAAATAATGCAGTGTAAATGAATAGTAGACATAATGATAAATGAATGTAAACTTTAATTAAATTTATAAGACACGCAAACCTATGTTTCGTTCCCCACCTTCAGATAAAAATTCTTTAGAGAACTGGCACCTTCCCCCGAGCAGAACCCCGTTGCACCGCACAGAGAGTCTCGAAAAGAGTCTCAAAAGAGAAGACAAAAATTCAAAATGAGTGAGAGAGAAAAGAAAAATCAAAAGGAGAAGTGATTTTGGTGTGTGAAATGAGGAGGGGGTTCCTTAGATAGAAAAAAAAAATGGGTGCTCATATGTTCGGGCAGGCGCCTGAAGGTTTGGGCAGGCGCCCGTTCTTGGGGCAGGCGCCCGAAGTTTTTTTTTTTTGTGCAAACCTAAGGTATTACAAAACATGTAAGTCTCAAAGTTCATAATGCGTAGGTAACAAAGAAAAGGTCATGAGGCTCAAAATGGGTATAATGGATACAATAAAAAATCAAGTAGGTTATTTGGCTTAAATTGTTCCAAACATGGCCTAAATCATTTTTCTCATGGTGTGTTTTCTAGGATTTCGCCTCGAGTGGTGATCAAACTTGTTCTAGAATCCCTAGAGATCTAAGATATTACTTAGCAAGCATAAGTCCATTCCTAACAATCTTAATCTAATGATCAAAACCATGTACAAATAGTTAAGTCTCTCCAACAATTCCCAACAAAAAGTTGGATCAAGCACACAGACATATAAGTAACTCCCTACATTCTCCTAGTGTTTCATATCTCTAAAGTGTTCTCTTGTCATTGGCCCTCCATAAGTAAGTCTAAAGTTGTAAAAGAATGTGACTACCTAACCTATGCTAATGCACACTCAACAAACATACCATGAAAAAATTCAAAACTCTCCCCCCAAACTAAAAGCAAACATTGTCCCCAATGCATCAAATAAACATAGAAAAACTAGGAAAGCAGAGGCAAACAAAAAAAAGAAGAGAGTTTAGAAAAACCCCCTTAACCCCAATGGGTGAAGACTCCACATGATGCACTCCATTCTTTTCTCCTATATGCTCCAAGACGACGCCCAAACTCGCTTTAGAACCTAGAAAGGATAAGTAAAAGAATAAGTCAATGGCACGAAAATCAAATCCTATGCTACAATGACTAAAAACGTAATACACAAAAAATAAGAAAATTCCAAAACCGATGGGTTGTCTCCCATCCAGCACTTGGTTTAAAATCATCAGCTCAAATGTCCTTCATGTCACCATCACGGTTCGCCAAGCGTGATGTTCTCATCACGCCGCTCCTCTTGGCCAAAGTAGTGCTTCAACCGTCGTCCATTAACTTGAAAGCAAGATCCATCTGCACTTTTCAACTCTACTGCACCATGAGGAAACACTTTTTCCACAATGAACAGCCCTAACCATCTCGACTTAAACTTGCCCGGAAAGAGCTTCAATCTTGAATTGAATAGAAGAACTTGTTGTCCCGCTTCAAAATTAGCTTTTCATGCCACTGTTTAGTTTTTTCTTTGTATAGCTTTGTATTCTCATAGGCATCATTCTGGAACTCTTCCATCTCCATAAGTTGTAACAAACGTTGGTCCCCAGAAGCCTTCATGTCGACATTCAACTTCTTTATCGCCCAATAAGCATGATGCTCTAATTCTACCGGTAAGTGACAACTCTTCCCAAAAATAAGGTGGTAAAGAGACATCCCAATCGATGTCTTGAATGCAGTTTGATATGCCTACAAAGCATCATCAAGCTTTAGCTCCCAATCTTTTCTTTGAATATTAACCGACTTCTCCAAATTTGCTTGACCTCACGGTTGCTTATCTCGGCTTGCCCATTAGATTGGGGATGGAGAGCAAAAGCTCTCTTGTGCTTCACACCATATTTAGCAAGTAACGAATCAAAGAGCTTATTGGTAGGTGTAGCAATCGCCTCGACCCACTTGGAAACATAGTCAACCATGAGAAGGATGTAGGATTTACCACAAGAAGAAGGGAACATGCTCATGAAGTCAATGCCCCACACATCAAAAAGCTTAACCTCCATAATGTTGGTTAAGGAAAGCTCATGTATCCTCGAAATGGTACCCAACCGTTGGCAACGATCACAAATCTTCACACAAATATAAGAATCTTGGAATAGAGTGGGCCAATAAAACCCACATTGAAGTACTTTTGCTGCTGTCCGCTGAGCACCAAAGTAGCCCCCATAAAGGGAAGAATGACACCCTCGAAAAATATCTTGAAACTCATCCTGCGGCACACATCTTCTAACCATTTGGTCATTACATCCCTTGAATAGTAGTGGCTCATCCCACATATAAGCTTTCACATCATGCAAAAATTTCTTCTTCCTTGAATAAGAGGAGATCCGGGGGTAATTGTTACGTGCAAACCGCAAGCGTACGGTGTTAAGTTATAATACAAAACTAATGAGAAATCGGATATCGTCCTCAAGAATTGAATACTACACTAGCTATCACGTTCTAACCCTAATTTTATTTAGAAAACCAAATCCGAGAGTTTCAGTAATTAAAAACAATTATTAAAGCAACCAAGTATTAAATCGGATATCACCCAGGTTATATCTTCCTTGTTCCAACCCAAAATACCCCCTCTCAGGCACCTATTTCAAGTCTAGAATCATCTAATCCGTGATCAAGGGATTAAAAGCATTACACCCAGAAAAATATAAATAAATTAGAAATTTTATTGACAATAATCAAAACAATAAAACCTAAAGCATAGTACCGAGTTTGGATTGATCTACACCTCTAGATAGAGGATTTAGTTCATGAATAAAGACATGAAAGCATGAAATAATATGATGAACATGAATGTAAACCCGGGAAAACCAAAAAGAAAGTAGAGAAAGTGTTGGAAAATCTTCACAATCTTCAAGCCTTATTATCTTCTCCGCTTCAAACCCTAGCCCTCTTTCTTACTTTCCACAATATTTTCCCCTCTTATTTTCTTCCCCATTTCCTCTTCATTACATTCTATTTACAATCATGAGTCCATAGCAACAAACTACGTCCAATTTAGAGTTGAATTGAGGAAATTATGGCCAAAAACAGTCGAGGCCCGGCGCCGCAAAGCTGGCTGTGGATGCCGCAGCGCCCATTCCCTGGTCTATTCCAGGCACCCCTACACCACCTGGGTGGCACAGTGCCCACACACTGGATTTTTGCACCTTTTCTTCCTCTTGCTTGTGGACTTAGCCAATTTTTCATGTCTTTTTGTCTTGATTTGCACATGTTTCTTGCTTCCAACTTCCAAGTCCACTTTAGGTCCATCAAAACACCTACAAAACAACCCAAATCATGTGAGAATCATGCTTTAATAATCTCATGAACCAACCTATAAAAATCCAAACCAAAATACTGTAAACACACTAAAACTTGACAAAACTATCAAATAACCAATTTTATGATAAACTAACCTAATATATGAACTAAATACCATAAAACACACCTAAAACATGCTCTAAAATATATACTAAATTCCTACTTATCAAACACCCCCAAACTTAGAACTTTGATAGTCCCGAGCAAAGGGAAAACAAAATAAAAACTCCAAATCAATCAATCATCTACCATCCTATTCTCAAACAAATTAAGAATTTGATTCGAAATATCATGCAAGATCATCATCATGGCCTTTAAGATCACATTACAAGATAATAACTTATCGAGAGTGTTAGAGATCTCTAGAATTTCAATCCAACTCCTCACTTAACCTCATCTTCAATTCTCAAACAAATCAGCACATAGTCAATCTCATAAAAACATTCATGAAAGTCATAGACAAGTGCAAGCAAGTATGAAGTGTAAGTGATCTCAAATAAATATATATAAAGTGAGTCTCATAGGCAAATCTTTCATGCCACTCTCCCCTAATGTAGATCACATGTCATTTAGAATCAATAGGTCTTTCCTAGGTTGTAATGTATGGCCAAGGTTCAAAGGTAGGGAAAAGTTGGCAAAAATGAGGCTGAAAACACCCTAAACGCTTTGATCAATTCCTAACATCCACAACATTACATTTAGAACCAAAAACCCAATTTCAGCACATATATCCTCTCTTTAAATATTCAAATTTTTCATTCCATTCCCCATTCTTTTGTTTGCTTGTTTTCATAGAATGCCACACCCCCAAACTTATTTCTTTTCACAACATGGGCATATTATCTTTCTTTTTTTTTATAACTCTTTTTCTTTTTCTTTTTTTTATACTAGCAAACTTTGCATAATCCCAATATATTTTTCTTCATCACCCTCTTTTCATTCTTTTTATTCTCACTTTCAACCCTCAAAAAGATAACAGTACAACATAACCAAAGTGTATAAGATGCATAGGTTGAAAAATAAGGATTTTAACATACATGGCTCAAGTTAATTAATGCATAGGTGACAAAGAAAAGATCAATAAGCTCAACATGGGTGACTAAGGATATAATAAAAAACAAGGTAGGCTATATGGCTCAAACTTTTCTAAACATGGCCTAAATCATTTTCCTCATGGCATGCTCACTAGGATTTCACCTCAAGTAATAATCAAACTTGTTTTGGGATCCATAGAGATCTAATATATAACTTTACTTTTACAAATCCAATCCAAACAAGTCATGATTCCACAAAATCAACTACACTAGACATGTAGAGAATTTCCAACAAAGCTAAGCAAATTGTCGAATTAACCACACAGACTTAAGATATTTCTCTGCATTCTCCTAGAGACATGTTCATATATATGTTCTCTTATCATTGGCCATTCAGAAAATTTAAAAAAAAAAAATCAAACCAGAATTTGTATGATCATAGGATATCTTAACCTAAAATTACCACATCTTTACCATGACAAATCAAAAATCAAAACTTTCCCCCCAAACTTGAAACAAGCATTGTCCTCAATGCTTCACAATAAAAACATAAACAGAGAATGGATGGAAATAAAATAAGGAGAGGTTTAGAAAACCCCCTTGAACCCAAAGGATTGAAGTCTTCACATAAGCTTTCCATCGATTTCATGTAGTTCACACAAGGACCCCAAAACTTGATCTAGAGCCTGGGAAAAAGATAGCAAACGACAAGTCATTGGCAAAGGTAGATACTAAAAAACTAATGAAATAAATAAATAAAAACATAAAACATAAAAGCAATCAATGGGTTGCCTCCCATCAAGCACTTAGTTTAAAGCTCTCAGCCCGACTTTCATCAATCTCCTCAGTTAGGCTCATCAAGGTATACTCTCTCCTCATGGTCGTCTTCTTGCCCATAGTAGTGTTTTACCCATTGTCCATTAACTCGAAAGAGAGTGCCTTCCTTACCTCTTAATTCCACTGCTCCATATGGAAACACTTTCTCAATAATGAAGGGACTCGACCACCTAGACTTCAATTTACCCTGAAATAATGTCAACCTTGAATTGTACAAAAGAACCTCTTGTCTTGGTTTAAACTCCCGCTTCACTATCATCTTGTCATGCCATTGCTTTGTTCTTTCTATATAGAGCTTGGCATTCTCATAAGCATCATAGCGGAATTCCTCCATCTCATTAAGTTGTAGAAGTCTTTGGTCACCAGATGCCTTCAAATCAAATTTCAGCTTCTTTATTGCCCAATAGGCATGGTGCTCCAACTCAACCAGTAAGTGGCAAACTTTTTCGAACACCAAACGATATGGAGACATCCCAATAGGTGTCTTAAAAGCTGTCTGGTAAGCCCATAAAGCGTCATCGAGCTTCAAAGCCCAATCCTTTCTTTTAGTGTTCACGGTCTTCTCTAAGATTTGTTTCACCTCCCGATTACAAATCTCAGCTTGTCCATTACTTTGAGGATGGTAGGCCATGGAAACCTTGTGTTTCACCCCATACATGGCAAGTAATGCATTAAAGAGCTTGTTGCAAAAGTGAGATCCTTCGTCACTAATGATTGCCCGAGGAGTGCCTATGCATGTAAAAATGTTCTTTTGAAAGAACTTCAACACTATCCTTGAATCATTTGTAGTCGTGGAAATTACTTCCACCTACTTTGAAATGTAGTCAACCGCCAAGAAAATGTATGTCTTCCCACATGAAGAGGGAAACAGTCCCATGACATCTATACCCCAAACATCAAATAACTTCACCTCCAAGATATTAGTCAATGGTTGCTCATGTCTCCTCGAAATAGCACCAAGACGTTGGCATCGTTCACATGTCTTCACAAAAGCATAACTATCCCAAAACAATGTAGGCCAATAGAACCCACTTTGAAGAACCTTTGTCGTTGTCCTTGTAGCCCCAAAATGACCACCATATGGAGACGAATGACAATCATGGAGAATGGACTGCACATCCTCTTCCGGTACACACCTCCTAATAATTTGATCGTTGCATCTCTCAAATAGCAAGGGATCATCCCAAAGGTAGAAGCGCACATCATGTAGAAACTTCTTCTTCCTTTCATATGATAGATCCAGAGGTAAAACACCACTAGCTAAGTACTTCACATAATCATCATACCATGGAAGTTTGGCAAATAGCCCATATAATTGTTCATCCGTAAACGTTTCCACAATAGGCACACCATCATCTTTCTCATCTAGTTGCAGCCGAGATAAGTGATCCGCAACTACATTCTCACTCCTCTTCTTGTCTCTAATCTCCATATCAAACTCTTAAAGTAAGGGGACCCATCAAATCAACTGAGGCTTTGCATCCTTCTTCTCAAACAAGTAGCGGATGGCAGCATGGTCGGTGTAGACAATCACCTTAGACCCAATGATGTAGGATCTAAACTTATGACAAGCAAAGACCACCGCTAGCAATTCCTTCTCGGTTGTATCGTAATTTTGTTATGCCATCAAGTTTTTTACTCGCATAGTAGATTGCTCAAAACATCTTCCCTCCCCTTTGCCAAGAACCGCTCCTACTGTATAGTCGCTCGCATCACACATGATCTCGAACGGTTTACTTCAATCTGGTATTACCATGATAGGTGCTGATATCAAAGCTTTCTTGATCAACTCAAAAGCTTCCTCACAATGCTCATCAAACACAAATGGAGTCTCTTTCTCAAGTAGGTTGCAAAGAAGTTTGGCAATCTTGGAAAATTCCTTTATGAATCTTTTATAAAAACCCGCATGCCTCAAGAAACTCCTTATGTTCGTAACACTCTTCAGATGTGGAAGCTTTTTAATAGTAACAATCTTTACCTTGTCTACCTCAAGGCCCTTAGACGAAATCCGATGTCCAAGAACAATCTCCTCATGCACCATGAAGTGACATTTTTCCCAATTAAGCACAAGGTTCATTTCTTTACACCTCTTCAACACAAGGGAGAGGTTATGTAAGCAATGATCAAATGAGGACCCAAAAACTGAAAATTTGTCCATGATGTCCTCCACCAAATCAGAACATATAGCCATCGTGCATCATTGAAAAGTCATCGGTGCATTACATGATCCAAATGACATACACCAAAAAGCAAAAGTACCATACGGGCAAGTGAATGTAGTCTTCTCTTGATCCTCTGGGGCGATAGCTATCAGATTATACCTTGAATACCCGTCTAAAAAATAATAGTAATGGAAGCCTGCCAACCGATCTAGCATCTGATCAATAAAAGGAAGGGGAAAGTGATCATTCCTTGTGGCCTTGTTGAATTTTTGGTAGTCAATGCAAACTCTCCAGCCCGTCACTATTCTAGTAGAAATCGGCTCATTCTTATCATTCATCACCACAGTCATACCACCTTTCTTGGGCACCACTTGAACAGGACTTACCCACAAACTATCTGAAATGGCGTATATGATTCCCGCCTTGAGCCACTTTAATATTTCAGCTTTGACAACCTCTTTCATGGGTGGATTTAGCCTTCTTTGATGTTCAATTGAAGGTTTGTAAGATTCCTCCATCAAGATCTTATGCATACAAATTGAAGGACTTATCCACTTGGTGTCGGTTATGGACCACCCCAAAATGGACTTGTACTCTATGAAGATGCATTATAGCTTTTCTTCCTCCACATTTGACAAAGTTGATGATATGATGACTAGCATAGTAGACTTCTCAACCAAAAATGCATAGCGAAGATGCTCTAGTAAGGGCTTCAACTCCGGTGAAGACTCTACTAACTCGGGTGGCGAAGAAGCTTCAATATCTTCCACTTTGGTGATTGTACTCTCAGGATTATGGGCCTCAAGAGCTAAGGCATAATGTTGGACTTCATCATGACAGGCCTCATCTCTAGATATCGAACTCACAAGACACTTCTCTAAAGGATCTCCTGGTGCAGCCTCACCATGTACCTCGGTCACACATGCATCAACCACTTCCGCTACATCAATCTGATGACATGTATTCTCCTCCAATGGGAATTTAAGAGTCTTGTATATGTTAAACAACACTTCTTCATCATTCACTCGCAAGGTAAGCTCGCCACGTTGCACATCTATCAAAGCTCTTCCGATAGCTAAGAATGGCCGCCTAAGTATAAGAGGAATATCGTCATCTTCCTCCATGTCCAAAACTACAAAGTCCACCGAAAAAATGAACTTGTCCACCTTCACTAGCATGTCCTCAATGATACCCCGAGGGTATGTAAGTGATCGATCCGCTAGTTGCAAAGATATTGTAGTTGGCTTCACCTCGCCAAGCCCTAATTTCCTGAAAATTGACAAAGGCATCAAGTTAATGCTTGCACCTAAATCACATAAAGCTTTATTAAAATTTAAAGAACCAATGGTGCAAGGTATAGTGAAACTCCCTGGATATTTCATCTTTTGAGGTAGCTTCTTTTGTAATATGGCACTACACTCTTCAGTAAGCTTCATTGTCTCATAGTCCTCTAGCTTCCTCTTCTTCGTCATCACATCCTTCATTAACTTGACATAGTTTGGCATTTGCTCAAATGCATCTGCAAAAGGGATGTTAATTTCAATCTTTTTGAAACTTTCTAGAAACTTGGCGAATTGCTCGTCGAGATTATTCTTTTGAAATCTCTGAGGAAATAGAATGGGAGTTGAGAGTTTAGGAGGGTTATCCATGAAAGTAATAGAATTAAACTCGTAGGGCCTTTCATGTGGCTTTTCCCCTTTAATGACTCAACTTCCTTCTCTTTACTCGGCTCGGTGTTAGTGCTTGTCTCTTCATGCTCTTCATTTGGTGGTGATGGTGTGCTTAGGCTCGAATCAGCCCCCTTTACTTCTTTTCCACTTCTCAAGGTAATGGCTTGGCATTGCTCTTTGGGGTTTACCTCAGTGTTGCCAGGTAGTGACCCCCTCTGTTGGGCATTCATGTTTGAAGCTAGTTTCCCTACTTGTACTTCCAAATTTTTTATAGATGCCCTAGTTTCCATCATAAACGACCCCAGCATATCCTCCAAAGATGGCTTCTTTTCTTGTGCTTGATTATAAAAATTGGGTGGAGGTTGCAATGTATTCCTTGTGTTGGCATAGGAGAAGTTCTCATGATTTCTGATGCTTGGGTGGTACTGATTCGGAACTCCTTGATTGCTTCCATAGTTGTACCCCCGGTTGTTAATATATTGAACTTCCTCCTCATGTGCTTCATTCCCCGAAGAACTCATGTGTAAAGCCACCACCTTTTCAATAGACGGTTGTACACTTCGAGTAGTAAGCACAACAAGTTGGTTGGCAATGCTTGACATATGTGCAGAGAGAGATGTGAATGGATCAACTTCATGTAAACCGGCCACCTTCTTTACTATTGACCGTGCACCCAGAACCTCATATGTGTTGGTAGCCATATCTTCCAACAAAATGAATGCCTCGGTGGTTGTTTTTGTTAAAAGTGAGCCACCGGCTACCGCATCAACCAATGTCCGTGTGGAGAATGTCATCCCATTGTAGAACAATTGAATCTGTAGCCAACCTTGGAATTCGTGTTGAGGGCACTTCCTCAAAAGTTCCTTAAACCTTTCCCAAGCCTCATAAAGTGACTACGCCTCTTGTTGCTTGAATTGCCCAATCTCAGCTCTTAGTCGGGCGGTCTTGGCCAGTGGGAAGAACTTTTGCACCATCTCTTGCCATGTGGATATGCTTCCAGGTTGCAAAGATTGCAACCATGCTTGTGCCTTATCCCTTAAAGAGAAAGAGAATAACCTCAATCTTATGGTGTCCTCAGTAACACCATTCATCTTGACCATATCACACATCTCCAAGAAGGTGGTGATGTGGATAGTAGGATCTTCGCTAAGAGACCCCCCATACTGATGTTGTTGAACCATCGAGATCAACGTCGGTTTCAGCTCAAAATTGTTCGCATTGATAAGAACAAGAACTATGCTTGAATAATTCTCATTGATGGTCGGCTTGAAGTAATCTCTCGAAGTCAACTGATTTTGATCATCCGCCATTGCTTCGGCTTCAATTCGTCTCTCCCTTCTTAGTCTTCCAAAAGTGCTTTCAATCTCAGGATTGAACGGTAGTACTTCAAGACTTCTTGCTTATTGCATAAACTCTTGAAATCTTATAAAATAGAAACTAAGAATTTAAAATAAAAAAATCTAAATTAAAATCAAAGTTAAAGAACACAATATTAGTGAAAACTAGTATCTCAATCCCAGGCAAAGGCGCCAAAAACTTGTTACGTGCAAACCACAAGTGCACGGAATCAAGTTATAATATAAACCGATGATAATTGAATATCGTCCTCAAGGATTGAATACACTAGCTATCACGTTCTAACCCTAATTTTATTTAGAAAACCAAATCTGAGAGTTCCAGTAATTAAAAATAATTATTAAAGCAACTAAGTGTTAAACTAACAATGTAATAGAAAGTAAATAGAAAATCAACGGTAGAAGAGTCTAGAGGTTCAATCTCACCGCCCTCTAAACTATGCATGAATATGGGATTATCATCAAGTCAATTTCCTTGTTTATAAGTCGAGAGCCCTAATTTTACTAACTCCCTCTCTCGAGCACCAATTAGAACATGCTATTAGAATCCTAGGTTTAACTCTTTCGATGAAAACCCAAAACCCTAACAACTCATTAAGATCTATGGTTCTCTTCAATGACTTCAAGGTATATTTTGATCTCCTCTCGGTCTCACGATCACTCAGGTTATATCTTTCTTGTTCCAACCCAAAATACCCCCTCTCGGGCACCTATTTCAAGTCTAAAATCATCTAATTCGTGTTGAAGGGATCAAAATCATTACACCCAGAAAAATATAAATAAACTAGAAATTTTAGTGACAATAATCAAAACAATAAAACCTAAAGCATAGTATCGTGTTCATGTCTTTACTCATGATGCTCATGAGTAAAGGCATGAAAGCATGAAATAATATGATGAACATGAATGTAAACCCAGAAAAACCAAAATGAAAGTAGAGAAAGTGTTGGAGAATCTTCACAATCTTTAAGCCTTATTCCCTTCTCTGCTTCAATAGTCGTCTTTCTTGCTTTCCACAATATTTTCTCCTCTGATTTTCTTCCCCCTTTTCTCTTCATTACATTCTATTTGTAATCAAGAGTCCATAGCAACAAACCACATCCAATTAGGAGTTGAATTGGGGAAATTATTGCTGAAATACACAAAACTGGAAAGTTTCTAAAAACAGCCAAGGCTCGGTGCCGCGGCACCCACACACTAGATTTTTGCACCTTTTTTTCCTCTTGCTTGTGGACTTAGCCAATTTTTCATGCCTTCTTTTCTTGATTTGCACATGTATCTTGCTTCCAACTTCCAAGTCCACTTTAGGTCCTTCAAAACAACCCAAATCATGTGAGAATCATGCTTTAATAATCTCATGAACCAACCTATAAAAATCCAAACCGAAATACAGTAAACACACTAAAACTTGACAAAACTATCAAATAACTAATTTTATGATAAACTAACCTAATATACGAACTTAATACCATAAAACACACCTAAAACATGCTCTAAAACATATACTAAATTCCTACTTATCAGTAATGTCCCACACACCAAGTTAACAAAATCAGCATACCAAGAGGCTTCCCAAACCATATAGTTGTTTATCCGGGAAAGACTCTTGAATAGGAACTACATCCTTCTTGTTCATGTTATAGCCGTGATAAGTGATCGGCCACCACGTTCTCGCTTCCCTTCTTGTCCCGAATCTCTAGGTCAAATTGTTGGCCCAGGTATGTCCAAGAGGGGGGTGAATTTGACACTTAAACCCTTTATAATAATATAATGCTAAAAAGTAAATGCGGAAATATAAATAAATTTTAAACGATAGATTTATAATGGTTCGACTACTTGCCTACCTTCACTCCTAACCTCCTCAGTTAGAATTTTAAACCTCTTCACTAAAGGATTCTCTTGCGATTAAGAATCAAACCGTTACACCTTTTCTCAACTTCCGCGTGTGAGAACAACTGTTACTCTGCTCAACTTGCAGGCTTGAGACCAACCTAAACCTCTCGACTTACAGGCTAGAGAACTACCTATCTCAACGTTCGGGTGCAAGACAAACCTAATCACTCAATTTTCAGGCTTGAGAACAGCCTATAGGTACACACAAAAACAATGTTTGATACTCAATAGTTTGTATAACTACTGTTACAGCTCGATACAATTTACAAGATGTTAAATGAAGTACAACTGTATCCTGTGAACTATTTCTCAAATTTCTCGTTCAGCAAGAATGATATATGATTAAAATAGTGTTGGAAATCTGAGTAAAAACAGTTCGGCAACTTTCGAATAGATTTTTCAAAAAATATAGAAATTAAGCTTAGTATGAAAATCTTTTGAATAAGCTAAGTTTCAAAGAAAACACTTTGAAAAAGTAAAATAGTTAGAGCTCTGAAATCAAATTGAAAAATTTGACTAACTTTCAAAAGTATTTGGCTCAAAGAATTTTCTATTCAGTTCAGTGTTTTGAAAATTCTTAAGTGCTGGTATTTATAGATTAGCAGAGATGAAGTTGTTGTTCATTTGAATTTGAATTTCAAACATGAAAGTTTACACACAACAGCTAGAATGTTTCACAAAAATGTCAACTGTAATTTTTATGAACATTGTGATTCTCTTCAGATTCACAAATAAGGAAAGTCTCAAAGACGTGGTTCATGAATCAGAAGATATCTCCGGCAAATCTAAAAAGGGGATTTTTGTGCGAACAGTAGTTTTGAAAAGTAGTCTGAAAAGGTGTGCGTGTCAGAACTGTGACAGTGTTGAATTAGAGTCCTGACACATAATGTCAACTTTGTCATTTTGTTCCTTTGAGGGCGCTCATGAACCATAAGCATGTTGCTGAACTGTGAAGTGAGGGCGCTACTTAATCATAAGCGACCTAACTTATTTTGACGATTAAAATGACTAAACTTCGTGAGGGCGCTAATCTACAATTAGTGTCCTGCCTTGTTTCTAAATACTTAAAATCACGAGGGCGCTACTAAGAAGTAAGCATCCTGATGTTTTAAAACAATTTAAAACTTCAAAAAACAATAAGTGAGTTGATACCAGATCACCGTCCTAACAGGTTCACAGGTTGACTTAAATGAGGTCACTACTTAAAAATTGAGCGTCCTGATGAATAAGTACAATTCAACCTTGAACATTATTAGCGTCCTAATGTATTATCAGCCTCCTAACTCACCAAGTTCAGGAGGGTGCTGTTAAGACATTACCGTCCTAATGAACACTTAAAAAAAAATTTGATTTCTCATTTAAACTCGAGAAATACGATTAGAATCTCGGCATTTTTGGATCAAATCAAACACTTTAAATTGATTGATAAATTAAATCATTTTAAATACCTTTAAAATATATCGATCAAAACATACAATTGATTAAATCTTGCTGAGAGTAGTTTTATCGATATTCTTTACGTTCTAAGTGTTGAATAGCTTGGAACTTCGATCATGACATACAATAGGCTTGTGAGCTCTGTTCCTTGATCGTGATTCTTGATAAATCTGAAGCACTTAACAAGATCATTAGATACACAAACTTGAGTTATTTGGAATCATCAAAACATTCTTATCATGGGGTTCCTTGAAATAACACAAACTCTTGCAAGAGAAGAATCCACTGAATCAACCTTGGCATAGCATCTTTCTTCTCAAACAAATATCGGATTGCCGCATGGTCTGTGTAAACAATAACCTTGGACCCAACAATGTACGACTGGAACTTATCACATGCAAACACAACCGCCAACAACTCTTTCCCAGTTGTAGTGTAGTTTTATTGGGCTACATCTAAGGTACGACTAGCATAATATATAGCCCTGAACATCTTCTCGTGTCGTTGTCGAAGCATCACTACAACAGCAAAATCACTAGTATCGCACATGATCTCAAAGTGTAGCTTCCAATCCGGCACCACCATAATAAGGATTGAAATCAATGCATCCTTTAACACCCCAAAAGCCTTTTCTCATTCATCATTAACATAGAAAGGAACATCCTTCTCTAACAGATTGCAAAGTGGCTTCGTGATATTGGTGAAATCTTTGATAAATCTCCTATAAAACCCGGCATGTCCCAAAAAACTTCTTATGTCCTTGACACACTTTGGAAGTGAAAGCTTTTTAATAGTCACAATCTTGGCCTGATCAACCTCAAAACCCTTTGAAAGCACTCGATGGCTTAGAACAATGCCTTCTTATACCATGAAATGGAACTTCTCCCAATTGAGTACAAGATTAGTCTCCTCACATCGCTTCAACACCAAAGCAAGATTATGCAAACATTGATCAAAATTAAAGCCAAATACTGAAAAGTCATCCAGAATGACTTCCACAATCTCTTCCACCATATCCCCAAAGATCGCCATCATACACCGTTGAAAGGTAGTCGGTGCATTGCACAAACCAAAAGGCATCCTCCGGAAGGAAAATGTACCATATGGGCATGTGAATGTGGTCTTCTCTTGGTCCTCCAGTGCAATAGCTATTTGATTATAGCCCGAATAGCCATCCAAGAAACAATAGTAGTCAAAGCTCGTCAATCGATCCAACATCTGATCAATAAATGGAAGGGGGAAGTGATCTTTCCTAGTGGCCTTGCTCAACTTTCTGTAATCTTTGCACACTCGCCACCCCTTCACTTTTCTTGTAGAAATCAGTTCATCATTTTCATTCTTGATCACGGTGATCCCACCTTTCTTAGGCACAACTTTGACGGGACTCACCCAAGGACTATCTGAAATTGCATAAACAATACCGACCTTCAACCACTTCAAAACTTCACCTCGAACCACTTCTTTCATCACCGGATTAAGCCTTTTCTGATGTTCAATGGAAGGCTTGTAAGTATCTTCCATCAGTATCTTGTGCATACATATTGAAGGACTTATTCCCTTAGTGTCCTTAATTGACCATCCCAAAGCTGATTTGTACTCTCTCAATATTCTCAACAATTTCTCTAGTTCCACATGAGATAAAGATGAAGAAACAATGGCCGGATAAGTAGACTCATCTCCCAAGAACGCATATCTCAAGTGATCTGGAAGAGGCTTCAACTCGAGTGTAGGCTCACTTTCTTCACTTGAACTAGAATCATCCATATTATCTTGCTTGCATTGAGAAGAATCCAATGGAGAAGCTTCAAGTGACATCACACAACGCTGGACATCTTCATCTAGTGCCCCATCTCTAGCCACTGAGTTCACAAGACATCTTTCTAGTGCATCCACAACTGTAGTTGTCTCATGCACCTCTTAAACACAACAATCCACCACATCAATTATGTCAACTCGGTTACATGTGCTCATCTCTAAAGGGAACTTGACCATCTTGTAGATGTTGAAAAGCACTTCCTCATCATTCACCCTCAGTGTAAGTTCACCCTTTTGGACATCTATCAAAGCTCGACCAGTAGCCAAAAAGGGTTGCCCAAGTATCAATGGTACATCTTCACCTTCCTCCATGTCTAGCACCACAAAGTCTACTAGGAAGATGAATTTGTCTACCTTCACCAAAACGTCTTCTATAATCCCACGAGGATAAGTGAGAGAGTGATCAGCCAATTGCAACGAGATAGTGGTTGACTTCACCACGCCAAGTCCAAACTTCTTGAAAACAGATAGCATCAAATTAATACTCTCACCAAGATCACATAATACCTTATCAAAATTAGAAAAACCTATAATGCAAGGTATAGTGAAACTTTGTGGATCTTTCAACTTTTGAGGTAGCTTCCTCTGTAAGAGGGCGCTACACTCCTTTGTGAGCTTCACCATCTCGAATTCTTCAAGCTTTCGCTTTTTTGACATGACGTACTTCATAAATTTTGCATAATTGGGCATTTGCTCCAGTGCATCTATAAAAGGGATATTTATATGAATTTTCTTAAACATATCTAAAAACTTTGCAAATTGTTCATCAAGTCTTTTTTTTTTGAAATCTTTGAGGGAAAGGAAGAGGAGGTTTTAAAATTGGAGGGTTATCCAAGAAGGTAATAGAACCAAGTTGGTATGGCCTCTCCTTAGGCTCTTATTGCTTGTGCTCCTCTTGATGTGCCTCATTCTCTGAATTGCTTGATGATGATGATTGCATGGTCTTCTCATCCTTGCTCTTCACTTCAGCCCTTTCAACTTCTTTTCCACTCTGGAGTGTAATGGCCTTGCAGTGCTCCTTTAGATTGACTTGAGTATTGTTAGGGAATGGGCCTTTTTGTTGGGCACTAATTGCTGAAGCCAAATGCCCCATTTTTACTTCTATGTTCTTAAGGAAAGCTTCCAAACCATCCACTCTCGACTCGATTCTATCTTGCTTCGCATTTGAATCAGCTATGAATCCACTCAAAAGATCCTCCAAAGATGGTTTCTTCTCTTGTGGTGGCATAGGTATGCCCGGTGGAGGATTCAAAACATTCCTACTGTTAGTTTTTTAAAAATTCTCATGATTTCTTATCCCTAGGTGGTATTGGTTTTGCATTGGAGCATTATTTTTGTAAGTGTACCCCCGGTTGTTCAAATAGTTAGCTTGCTCTTCCGTTGTCTCTACTCTTGAATATTCCATGTTTGTCGCTGCTACTTTCTCAATGGAAGGTTGTGCACCTTGTAGCGAAGCTATTTGGTGAGACAATGTGGATAACTGTGTTGAAATTGCAGTCATCGAATCAAGCTCAAATACTCCAACAACCTTTTTCACCAACGATTTCTCACAAGGAGCTTCATACGTGTTGGAAGTCATTTCTTCCAATAAGTTGAGAGCTTCCACAGCCGTCTTTCCAATTATAGTGCCACCAGTGGCAGCATCTACCAAAGTACGTGTAGAAACTGTCATCCCATTATAAAATATCTGAAGTTGCATCCACACTTGGAAACCGTGTTGTGAACATTTCCTCAACAACTCCTTAAACTATTCCCATGTCTCATAAAGTGACTCGATTTCCAACTGTCTAAACTGACCAATCTCTACCCGTAGTTGAGCTGTCTTTGCCAGTGGGAAGAACTTTTGAAGGAATTTTTGTATTAAATCTTCCCATGTGGCAACACTTCCAGGTTGCAAGCCTTGCAACCATGCCTTGGCCTTGTCCCTCAAAGAAAATGGGAACAATCTCAATCCAATCACCTCTTCAGCCACACCAATTATCTTGACCGTATTACACTTCTCCAAGAAGGATTCTATATGAATCATCGGATCTTCTATTGGAGAGCCCTCGTACTGATGTTGTTGAATCATTGTGATCAACGTTTGCTTCAACTCAAAATTGTTTGCAGCTATGGGGCTCTCACTATTCCGGAGTAGTTATCATGAATGACGGGCTTGAAGTAATCCCATAGAAGCAGTTAATTGTTTGTAAGCTCCATTGCCTCTTGTTCCACTCATCTTTCTCTTCATCTCTATCCCAAAGTACGCTCTATCTTAGAATCCAAAGGTATTAATTCAGCACTTCTAGATCTCCGCATAAACTTCGATCAACCTTCAAAACAAAAACAAATAAATAAATTCAAAAAAAAAATTCAAAAAAATACTAGATTAAAATCAAAATCAATTACTAACGATATTGATGAAAATAAGATGAAACAATCCCTGGCAACGGCGCCAAAAACTTGTTTAGTGAAAACCGCAAGTGTACGGTGTCTAGAAGTAGTAATAACTGAATAAGATTGGGTTGTCATTCTCTGGTATTATTCACTTCACCAATTACCGTTTTCACTAATCTTTAACTTTATCTAGCGAATTAAATTGTAGAATTTCAATGATTTAAACAGTAAATAATTTTTTATTAAACAAATAAACTATGGAGAAATACCAATATATGAGAAAATCTAAATAATCAACTTTACCCAACTATCAGTTATGTAATTTAGACATGCTTATTATCAATTTTATTTTCTAGTTTATAAGTCAAAATATTAAAGTCTCTAATTCCCTCTCTCGAGTGTTGAATTAGAACGTATCACTAAAAATAGGGTTCAATCTCTCAATAAAATATGTATTCTCAACAACCTATTAAACCTTGTGATTTTCCTACAACTTCAAGAGATATCATAAATCTTTCGATTCTATGACAATCTCAGGTCATGAATCCCTTATTCCAACCTAGAAAACCCTCTCTCGAGTGTCACCTCCCAAGTCTATAATCAACTAACATGTGGCCAAAGGATTAAAGTCATTACGCATCGAGAATCATTAATAAACTTAAGAAAATGTTATTGATAATAAACAAAACCTAAAATCAAACCATAATCTCTAGTTTATGATTCATTTCCTCTCTAGAACAAAGACTTAGTTCATCACTTGGAATAATGAAACAAAATACATGAAGAAAAACATGATATTAAACATTAAAATCAAACTAGGCTCTTGGAACTTGTAGATTTCTCTCTTGTCTCCAATGAAGATTCCTTCGTGTTCCTTTGCTCCTAGCCTCGCTTTCTCCTCTCCAGTTCATCCCCCTCTCAAAACCCTAAATTTTCATATATCATAAGCCCTCCAGTCATGAAAATCAGAATTAGAAAGTGTAGCAGAAAATCCCAAAAATTCACAAAAATTCGAAAACTATGCAACCCACCGGAGTCGTTGCTTGGCACCGCGGCTCCCAGAACCCTTTCTTTTCGTCTCCTCTTTCACTATCACGGCGTCGCAGCACCCAGAACACTCTTTGGTGGTGGACTTTTATGGACTTAACCATTTTTCGCTACCGCTTCGACTTGTATTCTTCATGCTTCTTTATTGTATCTTTTTGTACATATTTCTATTATCCAAATCCATGATCAACACAACTAAACACCTACAAAACAAAGCAAATCTAATTAGTAACACATTTAAATGATCAAATCTATCAACTTATAAAATTAAAAACTGAATTAAAGCATAAAAAACCAATTTATTCCTAAACTAACAAGTGCATCAAAACTAACATAAACAAATCAAACTAATGCATGAAATGTCCTACAATATACCTAAACATACCCTAAAACCTATCTAAATATGTAACTCAACACTGTCCGTACCCAATTTTTTGCCACCCCTTCACATAGGGATCAAGTTGGGCTTTGGACAAGAAGGGAAAATGCCCACAACATCAACTATTTTTTCTCCTTGCACTCAAGGAGAATTGAACCCTGCCCATGGGTGAGCAGGGCAAGGTGAGGACTAGCTGAGCTGCTAACTGATCCGCAAATTCCTAATATTGACCCATCAAACGATATGCTTATATTTTATTTAAACTTTATAAGAAAAACTTATAAGCTTGATTGTCTTTGCACCAATCATAATTAGTTTTGTCTTCCTGCACATTTTTTAACACCAATTCCACTGATTTATTTTTTTGGTAAAAAGAAAATTCATGAGAACAACACAAGCTCATGAATATAAAGCATCATGTATCAAATTAATAATAGATATATCACATTCTATGCAACCCCATAGCCTTTATGACACAAAAATACATAGAGTTATTCTTTGGTTAAACTATTATTTTAGGCATAGAGATATGTTGTAATATGGTGCCGATATGTTTAAAATTTTAATGACATTTTGGAGTCTTTTATCTAAGCAATAATTGATTGAAAATCACAATATATATATCTCGGTGATCTCAATGCAGTAGCGCTCAATCGTTGACATAGTAGAAATCATAAGTCGTATTGCTTCTTGGATAGCATGGGCATTTAACAATGAAATGCAAGCTCATTTTTTTGCTATTTCCAAATATGGCTCAATTGTTCAACAAAAAGGATATCCAAGCATTCACTTTTACTCTGGATACCCACCACAATCGGCATTTGAATAATCTAACAAGTGCAAAATCATCTTCTCGATGTCATAGACACATATCATTGTGCCTTTTATGATATTATAGTATCCTCATGACATTTATCAGGTGCATTGTCCAAAGGTTAAATTAATGAAATTGAGTTGAAATAGCAACATATCATTTTTCAAGACGGGTACACTTCATAAAATACAATGAACTTTCAATGACTCTTCAATATGGTATCATGGACATTTGTTCTCATCATTTCTTGACTAAAAATCATCATTTAATTATCATACCATGTAAGGCGTTCTAATCTTGGTTATAAAACTTTATTCACACTCAGTGTGAAGTGAGATTCACTCATGTCCTTCATATTACATAATAAAGACAACCAAACTTCAATGGTGACAATCAAAGCAAAATATTTCTCAATTAGAATGCATCATCAGTAAACAAGGATAAAAAATTATTGTTACTTATGAATGTTTATATACATATATAGCAATGTTCATCAGTCTGGTAAATACATAAAAAGGTAATTACATGATGAAATACTACTATTTGGATGATTTCCATGGCCATAAAATAAAAAATATATCTTAAAGCTTGCAAATCACGTGTTCTTGTCATTTATGACAAAAACTCGTTGTTTGTTATATGATCATCAATTCATTTACAATTCAACATTCAAAAAAATAAATCTTGATATAAAGTTGATGTAAATCAAAATCCTAATGTTAAACAATATCAATAAAAATAGATAAACTCAAACTTAAAAAAATGATGATCATATACTTCTTCATAGTCTATCTTTTCTAACTGGATGCAATCGTAATTGTGCCTATATAATGATCTTTCTACTTGACGTTTATATTTAATGATACATCTATTCCCAATGTTGTACACATAATGATCAAATAAGTCATTTATGTAGTCTATCTCATACCAGTTTAAACCCACTCCACTTCTATAAAAAGAAATATATGTTTAAGATCACTATTAATTACATCCCACTATGAATATATTTTTAAGAAATGGTCGTATGCATTATAAATCTAACCATACACATTATAAAATCTAACCATATGAATATGGTAATCGATAAAAAATAATGTGGATCTTAGTTCAAAAGTTTTACCAAAAGAAAGCGCTAAGGGCTCAATCAAAAAATAATCAATTTGAATGGTGTAAATCATCTTACTGATCAATTGGTTAGATTTATATATCAACTTAGTTCATTTTTGTCATTCAAAGATAGAGACATAAAATTCATGCTAAATGAAAGTAATTCATAGTTGCTCAGTTTATCAAAGCAGACCCCAAGTTTATGATCATAAAATAGTTAATGTCTTGATCTGATCATCCAAAGTATATATGCATTATCCAGTTGTATGGATAGAAAGATCACACAAAAATATGGTAGGTCAAAATTCATGACATTGAAAATAATTTGAAAATCAACATCTAAATCATGAAAACATAGATGGTCTGGATTTTATTTGAAAATTCCCCTCTTTCTTAATATCTATGAACCAGTTGACATGGCCCGATTCTGTCGAGCCATTTGGTCAAACTAGTACTTTGGTCTAGGCCTATTTGGTCCTAGAGGTCTCAATCTACTGAATTTGGGCCTGGGCCTGTAATGGTCAGGTCAAGTGACTCTCGGGCCGCTGGGCCTAGACCTTTTTTTTTTGGTATTCTTAGATATTAATCTGAGGTTTTATCTGGATATGGGTCAAAGATATACAGGCCAGGTCGTCTTCTCCGCCTAAAATGGTAAAAAAGGTGCCCTACGCAGGGGAGCAATGCAGGCTGAACTAGTACGGCCTTCCGGTGACCCACTGTGCCTTGCTAGAGGTCTGGTAGGATCACCAGAATCTGGCAACCATGCTAGTGTGATCACCTACCTGGGATATCGTTGTTTTTCAACTTTTTTTTTCAAGTGTTCGATTTGTGCATGGTGCCACTCTATCGGCCCCTACACCGCAATTGGTTAAAGCCACCTATTGTCGAAGACCACGATGGGGTCGTCTTCTAGTTGCTTAGTCTCGATTTTTCAAAAACAATTTGGTAAAAAACGCCCCTACTGTCTAAATTGAAAGGTCAATCAACATAAGAGAGAGAAAAAGATACTAGATGGTTTCAAGTAGGGGTGTTCATTAACCCGACCAACTCGACTTAACTGAACCTTTTTAGTTAATTTAGGTTGGGTTAGATAGGTTGTTTGGGTTGAGTTGGGTTTTAAAATATCCAACCCTATTAGTTTGAGTTGGGTCACGGGTTCAGCCCCTAGAAACCCGAGTAACCCGACCCAAATTGACATTACCAATTTTGAAATCTATAAACTCATATAATCTAGCCCATATTCGAAAATGCATTACCTCCTTTTTTGAAAATTAAAAAAGCACTAGGTGGTGGGATTAATTAATTAATAACGTAGACAGAAAATCACAACAGAGTCGCCAATACCGAAAGAATTACGCATTTTCCACAATTGAAAACTAATTTCAAAACACACCCAGAATTAGAAAAAAAAAAATAAAAGAAAAAACCATTTTTTTTATTTCAAACACAACAAGCATATCTATAAACATGAAAAATAAACAAAAATCGAAATTGAAAAGAACAGAATCTAAAAAAACACCCAAAATTAATTACAAACATTAAAAAAATTTAATATTTGTGATTAATCAAAATGTTTGGGTTGAGTCACCGGTTCAGTCCTTAAATGTTTATGTATGTTTTTTTTGTTTTTTTTGTTTTTTTTATTTTATTATTTTTTGATAATAATAGTTAAAATAAAGTTAAGAATGCACTAATAGTGCCAAACAATTTTATTTAAGGCTTTTTACATAAATTTAAAATTTTGAAAAATGTAAATTTGGATTAAAAGTTAACTTCTAATTAATGTTGAATGTAACTTAAAATTGATCAAATATTAGGTTTAAGTCCAACCCGATCAACCGACCTAACTCACACCAAACTCGAACTCGAACTATTTGGATTGAGTTGGGTAAGGGATTTTGGCCCAACCCACCCAACTCACCCCATCTACGTCCCTTGTTTAAGTGCTTTAAGTGCAGAGCTTCTTTGATCGCAGTAATGGTGGTCGTATTCGCCGTGTTTTCTCTCGGAGATGCTCACCCTGTCAAATCTCCGGCTCCGAGCCGTACTTCGGCTGCAGGTTTCGTTTCACCATCAATCGCTATTGTCACTTTTGTTATGTCCTTCGTGGCGTTTCTCTTCAGATCTTTCTTCTGTTGATGGGTCAGTTACGTAGATCTCGGGCTTTGGGTGTCCGAATGCTTTCTGTTCTTTGATGTTTGAGATTAGCGAGGAGGAGGTTAGGAAGTATGTAGTTTATGATTGTCTCTCTGATTTTGTATTCTATTTCGTGGTATTTGTGTTAGTAGGTAGATTTTTTTATTTTTTCTTTTTAGCTTTTGCTTGATTGGTCGTTGTTTGGTTTTCTGCTAAGATAGAAGTTGTTTGTTTGATTTACTTGTAATGGAAAGTGGTACATCATCTGATTCTAGTTTAGAGACATGATTTGTTTCAGATATTATCAAGAATTTATGTGTAAATAATGGATTTACTTTGTATGACATTTCCACTACTCTGATGATATGTATAGAGAGATATCATGGCCTTCTGTTAAAAAAAAATACTTGTCTCACAAAATAATCCATATAACCTAATCATGTATACAACACTCAAATTTAACCGAAATTTGGCTCCCAATACTGTGCGTAAGAAGCACCCACCTGAGATAGCCTCAACTAAATGGCATTGGAGGCTTACAACCAATAAATTTTGATCTAAACGTCACAGAATATGTCAATTTATGGCTCACCTAAAAAAACTCTAATTCTCGAGGAATCACTCTAATAGAGACACCATCTGGTTCAGAAATCTCAACTTGATAGCGAGATTTAGCTTCACCCACATTCGTCAGTGTTCTCTGCACCGTCTGAGAAGGCCCCAAAGTAAATCTCCTTCAGCAATACAAATCAAATACAAATAAGGAAAATTAACTATTTTACTGACCTGATCGTTGGTGTATCCTAAACCACACAAATAAAGTATATAATCTTCAGGCTTGATATCATAGACAAGCCCAGGCTCATTTGATTTTGATGCGTTAACATGGCCTACACCATTGGCAAAAAAGTCTGTCGGTCCCTATGTTTCATCAACAATGAGTCCATTCCTTGAGTTAACCAAGTTCGATGTTGTCATCATAGCAGACTTAATAGCGGCCGGTGACCAGCTCAGGTGTGAGCTCTTGAGCAGAGCTGCAATACCACTGAGATGTGGGCATGCCATAGAACTGCCTGACATTATATTAAATATTGATAAAGATTCTAGTGCGGAGGGCCATGCAGCAGGAATGTCAACTCCTAGGCCTATGATATCTGGCTTTAGGATTTCAGGACTTACAACATTGGGGCTCTATAAGAGAAGGACGCAACTTCTAGAGCCAGAAAAAATGGGTCATCTTTAGATGTTCCAACAAAGTATATTATTGCGCTTGGAGTTGAAGTTGAGCTTATGTAAGCCTTTATCTTCAATCCATCTGCATAGCTCACAAAAATAGTGGGAAGAACATCAGGAGTAACCAAAATACTGAATGCATTTACCTTATCATTCATGATAATCATGGCTACATCTCCAGCATTTTTCACTTCCTGGCCTTGGTCAATTTTGGTTATACCTTCGTCCCTCTCACATAACACTATTTTTCCCCTGACATTCATGCCATCAAAACACCAACAGAAAGCAGAACCAGATTTACCAAGACCATCAGCATATACAAGAGAATACCATGTGCGTGGAAAATCACTAGGCTAAAACAGAGATTCTCCTATAAGTACATTATTTCCAAGCAGTGCAATTGTTTTTATCCTTCTATTAATTTTGCTAGCTCCAATAGTTAGAAGCCATGGTGCTTCATTTCTGATAGTTCTAGGTAATGGTCTAAAATTTCACACAGCAAAACTTACAAAAACATTGTTTGCAATAGCCCAAAAAGCTCCAATTGCAATATTCTCCTGATAGTAAGGGCTTGCCTTCGACCATCCAAATGATATTGAAATCACATCCACACCATCTTGCACAGCGGCAAAAATCATTTTTAATATAGCAGTTTCATCACAATGACATACTAATGATCCTCTTTCACTACAAACTTTGTAAATTGCCAAGTGAGCATGAGGCGCAATTCTTGTTGTTGTTCCAAGAGCTTGTCCATGAGCACCAGCGTCGCTCACAAACCGGTCCTTCCGTTGTGCTAGACGTGTGTGTTCCATGCCCGTTAGTATCAAATGGAGGTTCTCTATCAGTAAATGATCTTGCACCGATCAGCTTTTTGTTACACATCGGCATGTTGTTAAATTCACACTTTCCTTTCCATTTTGCAGGAGGAGGCGACATTCCTTCATCATTAAATGAAATGTGGTAAGGTTGAATTCTATTTCAGCAAAAAATATTGCCACGGACAGGCTGGTGACGAAGTCGGCTGACTGACATTAAAGAAACTTTTTACAAGCAAGGCGTTAGATAGACAAGGGGTGGACACGAGCAGTTTTGACATGGTCTTCACTTGCGGCGAGACGGACATCCTCGTCAGGGGGGGCCAGACAGCCGCTTTCTATCTAATCTCTTTTAATAATAGGAACTTCCTTTGATAGGCGGGTTGAACCATTTGCCTCGGTCTTGATTTCATCTTCGCACATGGTCACATCCCTTCGTTCAAGGCATGCAAACGACCTGCAAAACAACGATGGCATCAGGGGGTGCCACCGGAGATATTCTGATACTTAAGTTAGTCTTTGAGGGAGAAAAAATGGTAAGTGTAAAGAGTTGGAGCTTCAGAGCATTCATGTTTTTTATTGTTAAGAGGAAGTGATGTCACACTTCATCGAGTGGACATACATTGCCACATTCCGCCAAACGGAGTATGACAATGAAAGGGTTAACAACAGAAATGTGGGCTCATTAAATAACATAACGATTCAAAATAACATAGCTTTACTGATAAAGAGATAAGTTCAAAATATTATAATAAGGTTTTACAAGCGGGCCTCCAAAAGGAAAAATAAAAGGCGGCATTTCCCCCTGACAAAATGAAGGGGCCAATGCCACCAAAAAGAATGAAGCTACAAGTCGGCTCCTTCATACAAAAAGATAACTCTCGACGTGAGTCGGGACTGGCAACGGCCCCCTGTACAGATCAACCCTAACCTATCTCAGTTCCCTGAAACGTGAAGCAACGGGGTGAGCACAACAGCTTAGTGGGTCAAGCAAGTAATACTCTTTGTTTAAAAAAAGATAATAACATAGTACAGAGATCACGCATTTCAAACCACAACAATACAATACAATCATGTAATGTAGGTTTATAAGGAATAACGGAGTGCACCGTGGGTCGTGTACTTAGTATCATTGTGTGATGGTTCCCCTTTGATATCACGGGACCGAGCGTAATGTTGTTACAGGTCCCGCAAGCAAAGAGCTCAACCTCTTATCACAGAGTGACGGTTTCCATGAAATCACGGATTGAGTGCGAAGCAGCTATAAGTCCGCAAGCAATAGGCTTAACCTTTTGTCACAGAAGGTCCCACTGGCCTTAAAAATACAACACATGGAGCCACCCTCATAATATATATATATTCTCAATATGCCAATGCATGGCATAAAGTAGCACGATATCATGAACATGATAAATGCAATGCTATGATTATCAAAGTGTAAAAGGTACAAAACCTAGGCCTTCATCCCCACCTTGGAACACAAGCATTTTGCACCAATGCAGGGGAGCAGGGTCTCGGTGTATTCCGAGGGTTGCAGCTGTGGAAGAGTAGCTTAGAAAAAAATGGTCCCCCCTTATTTATAGAAAATGGTCAGGGCACGTGCCCCTTGGCATTCCCTCATTGGATTTTTTTATTTTTCTGCGCATTTTCTCTGGCGTTTTTCGGAACAGTGTTCGGGTATTTTTAAAGTGCATGATTTCTACATTAATTGGTTAAAAATGGGCCATTTTTCGGGGGTGCTACAAGCGGTTTCTGCAATTAATGCCTTTCTCCATCAGTGGGAGTGATTTATGTCTTTCCTTATTATGAGTCAATTGGAAATCTCGAGGTGTAAATGTTACGATATGGATGTTTTATCCTTCATCTACATCGAATGAATGTTCTCATGGATGCGTATGTCATCTAGATAGAGATTGAGACGGTTGTATGTCCTCGGCCATGGCCGAGGGTTTAACGTCCTTGGTCTTGGATGTTTGTGTCTCGGCCTTGGCCGAGGACATTCTCTCCCTCGGCCACAGCTGATGGTGTGTTGCCCTCAACTACGGTCGAGGGTATTATGCCTATTGGCCGAGGGTGTTATGCCCTGAGCCGTGGCCGAGGGTCTTGTGCCCTTAGCCATGGCTGAGGGTCTTGTGCTCTTGGTTGTGGTCAATTGTCTTGTGCCCTCGGCCATGGTCGAGTAGGTTTTTGCCATTGGCACCTCAGTCGTTGGCCAAGAAGTGGGTCGCTTGATCATCGGTCGAAGCATGAGTCGCCTTGACTATCGGCAAAAACATGTCTTGCCTCGACCATCGACGGAGGCATGTTTTGTCTCGACCCTGGCCAAGGCAAGGTGTTGCTCGTCCATAAACAAGGGATGTTGTTTTCCAGCCTTGGTCGAGGCAAGGTCTGACTGGTATTTGGCAAAGGTGTTTCTCCCGATTCAGGGATAACATTGTTTATGACTTGGAGTTCGATCAATTTTGAGTGTAACGAATTTCACTGTCCAAGACTCAAATTATTACACCTTTACCATAATTTCACTGCCTTCATAAACCCATATCTTGGTTCAATCCCAAGAATTTTGGTGAGTCGGTCGTATGTAGATGAAAACTTCTTTCTTCCCCTTCCATAGCTTTCGCAGGGAAGAAATTAAAAATAAGAGGGTGGAAATGAAGAAGGCAATATAATTATTGGGAAAAACATGTTTGATCAACATCTTGTTCTCTATGGATTCTTTTAATACAAGGCTAAAGGGTAATCAAGTAATGATCAACGTGAAGTAGCAAGATGGAAGGATAAGAAAATTGCCAGCACTACCTGTTTTTAAGTTTGGATATTGGATCAAACGTCTCTACAATGGCTGTTTTTGGCCTCTAGACAATTTGGAATTGCTAGAGTAAGGGTTTATGATAATTCCAAGACTTGCTATAGAGATGTGAACACAGATATACTAAGGGTGAATAATGTTGCACGGTGCAATTCATGGAGAATATATATATATATACATAAATGTAGCTCAAAAATTGGTATATGTTGGGTGTTGATGTGACAATGATGAACTTTTGCATGAAGTTGGTATTACACCCAAAATTGAACTGTAACACTTGTACCTTAGGATGGCGTCATTTTGACCTGTAGAGTACCCGTATATGTGTACGTATATGTATATGATGCTTGAAGCCAGTTGTTTTGAGTGTATTTGCATGATTTTACATTGTTTAGAGTGCGCGTGAAGTTTTGGAATGATCGGAGACCCGTTCGACGTCGAAACATGTCAAAAATGATGTTTTAGATCAGTGGAGCTCGTTCCATGGAGGAAGAAATTTTTGTCACTGATTACATCAATGGCTTGCTCTCGTAGATTCGTGGTACGATTGAGCTGAGCTTTTGTCAGCTTACGGTGAAGATCTTGATTAGAGTTGTCTACTGTGAGATATAAGACTCCAAACACTGTTTCTCGGATTTACTGATTTTCTTGCGCAGTTTTGATCAAATGGTTAGATCTCATAATTCCACCGTTGGATTGAGCTGATATTTTAGCCTAAGGTTGGTAACTGACTCATAAAACCTTTGAACGGTTACAATGTTAAATTGGCGAGTCCTTTGCAAGAAATGTATTATTTAAGTGCAAGTAATTGCAGCAGAAAAAAAAACTATTCATTTTATTTAAGTATTTTTTTAAAGTGTGGGCCTAAAATGCCACTTAACCTCTATATAAGCCATTGGAACGTGATATCTCTCATTTTTCACTTCCAAAAGAAGCTAAGGAGCTTGGAGAAGAGGAAAAGAAGGGGAGAGGAGAAAGGAGAAAGAAAGCTAGGGTTTTGGTGTTTTCATGCCCAAAATCTCTCTAAGGTATGTCATTCTCTCTCATTTTCTTCATTCTATCTCTTTAGCATGTGAATGCAAGCTTTATTTTGACCTAGGATTTGTATGAATCCCGGAATTTAAGGGAGCGGTGGAATACCAATGTTGGACTTAGGTCTTGAATTTGAGATAACATCTAGAGGATGTTGAGAGTCCATAAATGGTGAAACCCCAATTTCTAACAAGAAATTGAAGGGGTTATATGGATTTGACCTAAACTAGGATTTTGGACTTAGTGTTTCCTATTCAATTTGCATGTGATTTATGTGGATTAGATGGGTAAATGTGGACGAATGGAACTCCAATTTACTGATCTTGATTAGTGGTTAACCCTAGTGTAGTGTAATTTTGGTCTAGGCCATGTAATTTGGAAAATTGCCATCTAATTTGGGGTTTGCTCAAATTGGGGCTCTTGACCTAAACCAATTCAATTGATTAAACAGACTTGGGAATTGTCTAATTGGACCCAAATTGAATGAAATTACGGGTTTAGAATAGTTGGACATGTGTTAGAATTGAATGACCTAGTTCAATTTGGCTCTATGCCTATTGTAGAGATTTTTTTCCCAAATTGGGCATATTCTATGTATTGGCTTGAATTGGGGATTTTGACCTAGACTTGGTCAGTTGATTAAATTGACATGAAATTAGTCTAATTAACCCTAAGTATGATTGAATGCCTAGTACTATAGTGGTTGGATCATGGGGATCAACCTAATGCATTCATTTGGGTTAAATGTGGGTTAATTAGGATATTAAATGGTTGAATTGAGCAATATGGAATTGGCTCATGTGTTAAACTATTTTCGAATCTTAATTGACTTTTGATTTGGGTTCAAACATGGTGGTTTAGCATACTTTAAGGCTGATTTTCAGTTTTGGTAAACCATGTTATTTCAGGATCTTGTGGTTGATCTATATTACCCAAATAGTCAATTAGAGGTTGTGGTGCTTAGGGTGATTTGTGCATCCAAGTGCTTTCTTTGGTTGGATTGGAATTGGATTGGCTAAGTCTAGCCAATCAAGTTGTGAGTGTCCCTTTACATTTGGATTTCTATATGTGGCATTGTATTACTTAAATTGATTTAGATTGATATTTATAAGTGTTAATGTTTCATAAAATGATTTTGAGCATAGTCTATAGGGTTAGCAATTTGGTTGGGTCTCCTAGTTGAGATTTCCCTTGGGAAGTCACGTAAGTCTACTGGTGATCCCCAGTTGTGGACCTGACAGAGGGTTTTATGGCTTGTATATAGGTAGGATAGCTTAGGCTGGTCCTATGTGCTGCACTACCCCAGAAATCCTATTAGAATACGAGTATTGTTTGGTCGGATCAGGCGTTGTGTGTCGCTCACCAGGCCTTTAATCGCCCTTGCTCAGAAGGTTTTAGGATTGCATTGGCATGTTTAGATATGATATACATTGTCTTTGTTATGACATGATGCATTATATTGACAAGTTTATAATCTTTTTTAATCACCATATTATTTCAAATGTTTTTTATGATCTTGCCATGTTTTATATAAATGCACATATATTGCCACTTATAAAAGACATTCACTGAGCTTGTTGTAGCTCACACCTCACCCTTTTCTTTCAGGATCGGATAGGAAAAGGAAAGGGAAGGCTTGACCGCGGACCACTCCCTTGATTTTTGTTGATGTAGGTGTTGTACATTCTTTTGTATTTTGATATTATGTACATGATAACACCTAGTATATGTATAATTAACACATAGATGGGATGTGGATGATTTGTATTATTTTGTGGACTTGGAATTTTATTTTTGGTATTTTGGAGATGTAATATTTTAATTATTGTTGATGATTATGTTAGATGGATACCTTACAGGATTGTGTTTTATTGGGATTCATGTTATATTAGGTTGACGGGACGCCGGGTGTACCGATAGAGGGTATACCCGGGGGTTCTGTGCTGGTCATGACGTCACGTATAGTGGGTTGTGACATGAACTAACGCCATGCCTTAAACAAAGTTGTGCCAGAGACGAGAACAACACCTTGACGAAAGCTAAGTCACAACTTGTCTCGGTCAAGGCCAAGAGCAACATGCTTCTGCCATGATCGAGGCACACCTTGCCTCAGCTAAAGCCATAGCATAACATGCCTCAGCAATAGTTCAGGACTCCCATGCCTCATCCATGACCGAGGTCACCCCCTCGGCCATGGCCAAGGGCATCTCCCTCGACCATGACTGAGGGAATTCCCCCTCGAACATGGTTGAGGGAAATCTTCGACTCCAGCTGAGAATGCCCCACGGCTTTGGCCAAGGCCACTCCTCGACCTTGGTCAAGGAATTCTCCCCCCAGCAGCAACCGAGGGCGACCACATTCATAGTCGTGAGTATCCTTCACTCTACATTGATTACAACTCAAATACGGCACTGAAAGGATCCCGGGGAATAGAATTGCAAACCAACTCTTAATAAGGAAAGGCATAAATCACTCACACTGATAGAGTGCGACATTAAATGCAGGGACTATCCCCTCAACTATAAATAAGGGCTCAATCTACAAAAAAAATGTATGCTCTAAGCCTCCACCTCTCTACACTTCTACCTTTCATATCCTACATAATCTAACTTAGGCATCATAGTGGCTTTGGTGACATCCACCCGGTGTCACCACCTTTTACAGGTTCAGAGCGAGGCTATCCCGTAGAAGAACTTTGGAAGAGGAGCAAACAAATTTCATACTTAGTCAGCAAGTATTAGTCTTCAGCTTAACATGGCAGATGGGGACCATGGTTGAGAACATCAACCGAATGGAAAGGATCTTGGGGCGAATCGTGCAAGTCCATCGTACCATGCCCATGAGAAGAGAATCATCGGCGTTTGAAAACGATGGTCGAGACAAAATCGTTACAGAACCAACCCGGAACGCGACAGAACAAGACAACAAAGTTATCCGTGCCCGAAAAGGATGAAATGACAGTCCGCTTCCTGCATCCAAGAGTCAAGCGATAAGGAGTTTCCTCCCAATGACATAGAAGATCGATTTTGGTATATGTAAGAGCAAATCTCGACCTTGGTTGATGTACAGATGGGTTATTGAATGCAAGGGCCGTGAACACCGCCCATCAATTGGAAGCCACAGCTTTGAGGAAAGGGGGTCAGCCTCAGACTATCCAAGTCGTGGAGGGATCAAGTGCTCGGTCGTCTACGGACGCGATCTTAAGGGGGGCAGAGCTGCCTTTTGTAAACGAGATCCAAAATGCTTCTCTACCCAACAGGATTAAGATTCTCCAGAATGACGCATACGACGAAAAGAAGGATCTTGTCGACCATCTGACGAAGTATAAGTCTTGGATGAAGTTGTATGGAGCAGCCGACCAAACCTTCTGCTTGGTGAGTAAGGTTAACTGAACTTGCTTCTTTAAACAATTAATTTTAACATTTAGTGGTGCGAGCCAATCTATGCCGAGGATGATGTCGAAGTCTTCAATGTCCATCACTAGGAGATCTGCATAAATTATTTGTTCTGACATTCGAAGTTCACATCTAGAACACTTCAATTTCACATTAGTACCAGATCCTAATGGTGTTGAGACATAGATTGTGATGTCCGTGGGTTCAGGTTGCAACCCCAAATGCCTTACGAATGCAGAAGATATAAAGGAGTGCGTAGCACCCGAATCAAACAAGACATGCACCATTGTATTGAACAAAAGAAATGTACCTTCAACTACATTGTTGTCTTGGAGGGATTGTTGAGTTGCCTTTGCCCCTAATTCTGCTAGTTATGTCTGGGCTGGGCGTTAGCAGCAGGTGGGGCTCGTTGGACTGGGACTGCGAGAACTGGCTACCATGGTTGTTGAGGGTGGGGACAGAAACTTTTTACATGGCCCTGTTGGCAGCAGTTGTAACAAGTCAGCCTTTGATGTTGAGGCACTTGTTGTTGGTTATGTTGGTCGTGCTGATTGTGGTGTTGTTGGCCACCACCTTTGCCATTGCCATTGCGGCCTCCTCGGTTATGATTATGAAAACCCTGATGTTCAGGGTTAGAAGTCTCAGCCGCAGATGTCGTGGCCTCATGTTTTTGCACAGGGGCTGGGAGGGCTGGGTTTTGATTAAAATATGGCTTCTTCTTGTTGCCCTACTGAGTGCCCCGTTGGGAAAAAGTTGCAAGCCTTTTTCCCCTATTCTTTTTCTATTTTTGCTCTGTTTTCTCTTGCTCAAAGTTCATGGCCATATTGACTAGCTCCCTGTAATTCTTGAGATCCAAGATTGACAGAGCCTGTCGAATGTCTGGACGAAGGCCATTATAGAATTTCTCGGCCTTATCTCGCTCCGTTGAAATCGTGGAGAGAGAGAAGATTGATAATTCCTTGAACCTGACAACATACTCTTTGATTGTCATGCTGCCCTGGTAAAGCCTGGCAAACTACTGGCGTCTTTGCCTCTTCACTGCGACAGGGAAGTACCCATCAATGAACAGTGACTCAAACTCCAACCAACTCATGTATGTTACATTGACCCTTAGGTCTTCCTTCACCGTTATCCACCAAATGTTAGCTCCACCAATAAGTTGGTAGGAAGTTAGTGGAATTTTTCGACCCTCGTCGACTCTCATAGCCTCAAGAGCCTTTTTTGACTCATCAAGTCATTTCTGCGCTTCATCCGCATCATTGGTGCCAACAAAAATAAGGGGTTGTAGCCTTTTATACTTCGTAATCTGGTCGGTTTGGCTCACCGACCCAAATTGTACAGGTACCTGTAAGGTGACCACTTGATTGGTCGCAGTCTCACGGACGGTTGTTTGTATCGTCACTTTCATCGCCTCAATGAATCATGCGTGGCCTGCTCTGTCTTCGAAGGCGGCGGTTCCTCATTTTGTGTCTCAGGAGGTACCTCCTCTGTTGGACGGACTATGCATGGCCCTCCTCTTTTTCTGGTTGCATTTTTCTCACTGGAAAAGAGAAAAATATAACTCTGTTGTAGGAAACGTAGCGAAGTATAGTGATATGATATTCTCAGCAATAAGTTTGAGAGTTCTGCAATTGTAAAACCACATATTTTTCTAGGTATGGTGTAAGGTTTTGGTAAGGAATCAAAGAATCTTATGTGCCTCGTATGTTTGGCCATGGAATAAAACAAGGTTAGAATGTTTATATACTAAGTATACATTTTGATTCAAATGTTTTGGCTCTGGTTTTTTTTTGTGAACATACATACCCTTTTGAAAATTCATACGAGTCATAGAGATTCTAAGATTAGCCTCGGTAAATATCCTGGTCTAATGTTCTATCGCATTTTTATGTGTTTCATACTACATGAATTTGGTAATAAGGGTTTCAACCAAGTTAAGTCGCATGAACACCGTCTTTACAAAACATCAGCTGGAGAGGAGTTCACTAATTGTATCGTCCAAGTTTACTCATCCCATACCGTGTAAACTTAGTGATAATGCTAGTAATTCAGCTTTTCCCATATGTTTTTCCACACAAGGTCATGGGTTTTCTTACTTCCACATTTTATTTGCTATCTTCCAATTTTGTTGTGTCCCATACCACTCCAAAATTAGTGATACAAAAAATGGTTATAAGTCGGCCCACCAAACATAGTCTCAAACAAAACATTTCATTCATAGAAAGAAAATATTTACAATGCCAGTAATTTTTCCTAATTTCCCTGCCAATTGTTTCGCCTAGTTCTCCTACTAGTTGCAGAGTGAATACTAGAAGAAGGCTGAGAGGCGTTTTGCCATTTTCCATGGTTTGCATACGATTCATCAAAGTTTTATGGTCCTCACGCATTTCAACGACACTAGACATCAAAAATTGTAACTGGTCAAATGGATTAATTGGTTGTCCTCTCGAGGGAAGGTAGGCAGGTTGTCCCATCGACGAATGGTACGCCGGTTGTCCCATCGATGGATGGTTGGCCGGCGGTCTTATAGGTGGAGGGTAGGCCGTAGGCATTGTTGAAAAATGTTGGTCAGATGGTTGACCCATTGGTGGAGGGTAGTTGGTTTGATTATATGAGGATTCCCTAACTGGGACTTCTTGGAAGGATGGATATGCTTAAGTCGGAAAGTTTTGAAAAAGTGGACTCATTGGAATATCCTGTCTTCCGAAGTTTGGTGCCACCCAATTTTGTTGTGGTTGGTTCACAGGGAATTGTGGAGTCGGTTGGTAGGGTGCCTCTTGAGTTAGAAACCCTTGTCCACCTTGATTTGGTTGGGATTGCTCAAAGTTCCCTTCCGGGTTTCCAAAGATTTCTTCCTCTGTAACATAATGATGATTGGGTTGCTCATTGTTTGGGTCTGGGTTCGTTTCAGTGTTTTGACTTGATCTATTATTTGGCACTTCCCTGGTAGGAATCTTGCACTGACTCTTTCATCGACAACACTCTGTGTCATCACTAGCCCTTCAGCTATTTTCCTCTGAAGTAGCGCCAAATAATTCCTCATCGGTTACCCCTCCTTTTGTGTTGAAAGTTTTGGAATAAGAGGATAGTGCAACTTCTTTAGTAATCGGTGCGGATGATTCATCAAAGGAATTAATGTTTGCCTCGGTCGGTATCTTCATGATTAAAGCTCCATAGCTGAGGTATTACTTCTTTGTAGGGTTTTGGATTATTCTTGTCATTTGTTGAACGATGATGTGAGGTAGGGAGATGGAAATTTTCTTGTCTAAGCAGTATAGGACAAGGAGTTGAGCTCTTAACATTGAACCTCTAGTCAACACTTCAAGCAAGATGTTATCGACTACAATCTTCCCAAGGCCTACATGGTTGGCTTTAAGAGATTATTTAGGAAGCGGACGTATGTCTTTTCGGTGTACGCCTTATGGGTGAGGGAATTGAATAACTATTCCTTTGATTCAGCGATCTCTGCAACAGTTTGGGGTTCATGTGGATCAATGATCTTGTTTCCAATTGAGATTTTCATTAGTCGAGAAATAGTTTCGACGCTGACAGAAATCTTTACTCCTCTGATCATTGTCTCCAAGACAGGATTGATTCCTTCCTCCTGGAGTCCCACAATATTCATGTTGTCATAAAACGACCTCACTAAGTTGAGAGAGACAAAACCCTCAACATTAGTTATATTCAGCCACCCTAATTTTGCGAGTTTGTCGTGAAGGAAAGGATGGAGGCGAGGATTTTTCATGTCGATACTCCTCATTAAGAAGATTCTTAGTTTGTAAAGTTCTGTAAGTCTTGTGGAAACTTGTTCCCGACTACTGAAAGTCGTTCCTTCACTAAAGGTCATTATCTTGCTGAAAGAAAGATAAAACTTGTGATGTACACAAAAATATATTCTTGACATTTTTAAGATTTATGCATTTTTCACTAGACAATTATTTTCTATTTTCCTCTTCACGTTTATGCTAGCATTTCATCTAAAATTTTTCATTAGCAACAGATTATATATATATATATATATATAGAGAGAGAGAGAGAGAGAGTTATAAAGATATATATATCTAATATGAATTTTTCTTCTCCTAAGTGGTGGATTTGGGCGGGTCGTGGACCTTTCTCTTTGATACCATTGAATGTCACACTCCGCCCGGACGCGCCTAAACCAGCAGAACACTCACAGGCAGGGAGCGAATGCATTATAACAGTTACCAAGTGCGCAGGTACACAATTGGAGTACAAATTTGATTTCATTAATTTCAGAAAGTATTTTTGTACAAAATGTAACTGAGGGAACATCCTCCCAAAATCTCCCTAATAAATAAGCAAGGGGTACAAAATGAGGGCCCAAACTCCTCCACCCAATCCACCCTAGACTCTTGTTAAAATAGTTAACAACAGGATAAGTTATTGCCTAGTGGGTAAAATAGTTCGTGAATATGACAATTAATAAAAAAGACTTCATAATCAAACATCACATATACACAACATAACATCATAAACAGTACAACGTGACTTAACAAGAATGTATGCATGACACCGTCTCGTAATGGTTCTGTGATCAATCATCGCCCTAGGTTCATGTACAGATGTTCATCCCCACGTAATCCTGGGTTCACATTGTACATCCCTTCCCAGGGGAAACATCAATAATAGTGAGCACAATTGCTCCAATAACTATTTCGTAAATCACAAACCACTTACGTCCTTAAGTGGTTCTTATTTCATGTATGATGACTATGCATGTGCTGGTTCGGTCTTTACTAATATTAGACAGGATTTAGTAACATCTGGTGATCCTTATCAGGGTCCGCATCACCACGTGCGTTGTTAGGATGTCCAATATCACTTATACAAGTAAATAGCTTTCAAATAGGACCAACCAGACCAGTCTCCAGGTCGAGAGCTGGGAATACAAGGTCCCGCTTAAATACCAATTCTTATATAGCAGCAAGCTGCCTCCCGTTCACTATTCAAAATTATTGGGGACAAGACAAAGTCTGGTTGAGTCAAATTGACCACTAATCCAACATAATAACAGTGTAAGACATAGACTCCAAATATTAAGCCATAACTACGACATTATGAACATTATACGCAATAATGTAGTGTAAATGAATAATAGACATAATGATAAATGAATGATAACTTTAATAAAATTCATAAGACACGCAAACCTATGTTTCGTTCCTCACCTTCAGATAAAACTTCTTTCCAAAACTGGAAGTTCTTCCCGGGCAGAACCCCTTCGCACCTCAAAGAGAGTCTCAAAAAGATAGGGAGAGAGTCACAAAAGAGAGAGAGAGAGAGAGAGAGTTTGTGAGGAGGAGTGGTGTAAGAAATGAGGGGGGAGGGGGTCCTTTTTATAGAAAAAGACATGCCCAAAGGTTCGGGCTTCGTCCCGAACTTTCGGGATTCCGCCTGAATGTCCTGATTTTTTTTTCTGTGTAAACCAAGGGTGCTACACTTACAGTGCAATATGAACTTCATAAAAGATATGTTCAATAAGAATGATTAATGTTGAGCACAGCTGAAAAATAGTGAAGTTCATTTTTCTTTGCTTCTTTTAGATTTCTTTGAAAAAGGAAGATGAAAACCACTTTAATTCAAGGAAAGATTCTGAAACTCGAAGTTTCAAATAAAATCAATTTCCAAATATGATTTTGTAACAATAAACTAACTTTCAAAGAGCGTAAAACGTTTCAAAACCTTTTTGACTTTTTGTTTTTCTATGAATGTTCTCTATATTTAAGCAAAGCCAAAGTGTTGCTTAAATATATAACCATTAGGGTTTTAATCTCCCAAAAACCCTAAATCTTTCATTTGAAATTCAAACTCAACGGATAGAATCTTTCACGGAAATGGAACGAACACAACTGTTAAAATTTTTTGTCAAAAAGCATTTACACAAAAGTAGCAAATGTTCAAAACAATCTCTGCATACTTTAGAAGGAGGTCTTTTCTGACACAATGTAGGTGAGCGTCCTGCAGCTCAAGGAGGGCGCTACTGCATTGAAACTCAGAAGGTTCAATCAGCATGTGAGCACCCTACATTATGGTGAACGTCTTACAGTCTGTCAAACCGAGAGATAGTTTGATCTCAGACAAATTCAGGAGCACGCTACTGCGCCATGAGTGATGTGATCTTTTGAATAGATCAACAAATACTTGTAAGTGCACAAGGTGAGTTGTAGCACTTAACAAAGCCGGCCCACAAGAATTGGGCAAGTTCCTTTAGATTTTTTAGAAAATAAATTAAAACATTATATACTATATGAGTCAAAGAAAAACGATAGTTTGGTTTCTAACATCTTAAATATGAAAGCAACTGATAAAATAAAAAAGGAAAATTTAAAACTGAATTGAAATAAACTTCCAGTGAAAATAAAGCAATTAAATGAACAAAAATAAAGCAATAAATAACAAGAAGTAAATTGAAGGAAAGACAGAAAAACAAAAATTACTGGAAATAAGAATTTTATTAATGTAAAATAAAAAGAAGAAAACCTACAAAACTCTAAATCCTTAGGCAATGTCATTTTACCCAAGACTTGAATAAACTACTGAAAATAAAATCTAACCTAAAAAAGTAAAAATGAAAATAAGAGTAGAGATGAGATGCCCTTGTCCCTTGGGTTTTATATAGTTAACATGTTTCCTAAACAACTATATTTTACATATAATTCAAGATTTCATTCTCCCAAATATTTCATAAAATCAACTTCAATCAAGCACCTTCTTAATGTATAAGATTTTCAAAATAAAAATATTTAATCAATCAAATAATCATTGCGCCATCTTGGAAGAAAATCATTCCATTTCTTCCAACTTCGATTTTTTGACTTTTTTGTCATTTGACATGTTGAACCTTCTTTTTTACTACAACTGATGTGAAAACAATTTCATGTGGCTTCAGACTTCTTTATTTGATATATTAGATTTAATCTTTAACCCTAAAAATATATTTATAAAAGACCAAGTGAAGCATCAACATATATTATATAAAAATAAATCACTTTAAACAATTGTCCAATTAGAATAAATGATATCAGAACCTTTAAAATTACTTTCAACTCTAAAAAAAAAAATCAACAATCTAATTCCTAATGAACCCTAAGTAAAAAAATGTGACAAAATAGATTTTCCTAAAAATGTACTTCTAAAATGTCAAAAAATGACCTAAAAACTCAAAAATGAGATCTAAAGATATTTTTATTATTTTTCTATTTTTTTCCTTTTTTTATTCTTTTCTTTTCCTACCCTAAAAGTACTAAAAATAGGGGTAAAAATATGAAAAATTATGACTTCATCAATGAGCGTCCTGCAGACTTGGCCAAAATATTTCAGACATTTCATGACTGTCCTACTCATATAGGAGTGTCCTACAGTATTAGTCTGATGTTTAAGTGAATTGGCCACTGCTCGAGCATCCTTCAGGACTGCGAGCATCCTGCTCGATCTGAGAATTTTCTAAACACTTTGCTTTTTTGAAATTCGTCAAATCAAATCGATTTCAAATCATTTTGGATCAAATCAAACACTTCAAAGACATTCAAAACACTTGACCATCATGTGAAAACAATTAATTTGAACAATTAAACTCATTTTGAAGAAAATTCCAAAGATATTCAAAACTTGAAGAACTTAAGGAACTTTAGAAAAACCATTTCGAGAAAATTCAAGGAATGGATTGGGATTTGCTGAATATTCCTAAGGTGAAGTTCTTCAATCCTAAAAACAATCTAAGAAATCACAAAAATAAAGATCTTGACATTCATTGCCTTGAATATTGTCCACTTGCTTGATTAAGAGGTTCCTCACTTGCCTTGACCTGAGCTTCAGCTTGGTTGAATATAATTCTTTGCATTTAAGCTTGAGAACTCACAACAAATATAGAATGTGGTTTGTAATCATCAAAATATCTTAATCGTAGAGGTAATTGATACAACAAAGGACCCCCCGAGCCTCTTGTATGCTCACCTTTATCCTACACGTACGTGTTTGAAATTTAACAACATACTTGTTTTTCTTCCATAAAGAACGATCAAGGTTACATGATATTACTCCCAAAATCTTTAACCAAGGAAGGTGACACCCTTAGAACAAGTGGCTTGAAAAATGAGGGAAAAACTTGACTAAGGGAGTTCAATCATGAGGTCAGGACATCAACTAAAACAACTTTGGTGAGATAGCTAAGTACATGAAACTTGATGTCAAGCGATTTTGTAAAGATTCTAACATTATTGTGGAAAACATAAAACCAATAAGAACAAAGGACTTAGCGAACAACTAAGTAGATCAACTCTCAAGTGATGAGCATCCCAAACTTTCACTTCGACATACTCATTAGAGGCTTACTGTTACACCCAGAATTGAACTAACGCCAAGCTCTAGATGAAGTCATGTCGGAGACAAAAACTACACCTTGACGAAGGCTAAGTCACACCTTGCCTCGGCCAAGGTCGAGACGCAACATACCTCAACCATGCTCAAGGCACACCATGCCTCAGCGAAGGCCAAAACATAACATGCCTCGGCCATGGGCTAGGGCATCTCCCTCCACCATGACCGAGGGAATTCCCCCTCGAACATGGCCAAGGGAAATCTTCGGCTCCAGCCCAAAATGCCCCATGGCTTTGGCCAAGGCCACTCTCCATCTTTGGTCGAGAAATTCTCTCCCCAGCCACAATCGAGGGCAACCACAGTCATGGTCATGAGTATCCTTCACTCCACATTGATTACAACTTGAATACCACACACAACAGATCTTAAGGCAAAAAATTGCAAACCAACTCCTAATAAGGAAATGCATAAATCACTCTCATTGATGGAGTACGACATTAAATGTTGGGACTATCCCCCCAAACTATAAATGGGGGTTCATTCTACATAAGAAAGGTATGTTCTAAGCCTCCACCTCTCTACACTTCAATTTTTTATCCTACATAATCTAACTTAGGCATCGAAGTGGCTTTGGTAACATTCACCTGGTATCACCACCTTTTGCAGGTTCTGAGCAAGGAGATCCCGTAGGAGGACTTTGAAGGAGAAGCAGACAGATTTCATACTTAGTCAGCCAGTATCAGTCCCTGGCCGAATGTGGGAAATTTTTGACTGAAAGAGTTGGGTTTATATTGATGCAACATCGTTCGCTATATTTGGAGCGTACCATAAGGGCCATGAAATTAAGTTTGGATATATATATCTAGATTGTTGAATAGCAAAGCTCATAACTGATAAGCTAGGAATGCCTTACTCAAAAATGAGCCCAAGTGTTCTGATATCTAGTGTTTTTATTTTTTTTGTAAATATTTATTTTTAATAAACTATTAAAATTAAAAATATAAGTAAAAAAGCTAACTGACATTAAGTGTATTTTTTTATTCTTTTAAAGAAACATATTTTCTTTTTTAAGAAATGTTAAAATTTAAAAATGTGGGTTAATAAATGTGATATTCAATGTTTTTTTTTATTATTCTTTTCAAGAAAAAAAAAAGCTTTTTTACGAAATATTAAAAATAAAAATATGGGTAAAAAAGTTAACCAATATTCAATATATTTGTTAGTCTTTCAAAGAAAAAAAATATTTTTATAATAAAATATAAGATTAAAAATATGGGTTAAAAAGTTAACCAATATTCAATGTGTTTTTATTCAAAATATTCTTTTTTAAAGAAATATTTAAACTAAAAAATATGGGTAAAAAATGTTAACTAATTCAGTATGTTTTTTTTTATTGTCTTAAAGAAAAAAAATGTTTTGATATTAATTGATATTCAATGAGTTTTTTTATTCTATTAAAGAAAAATATATATTTTTAAGAAGTATTAAAATTAAAATATGGTAAAAACGTTAGTTGATATTCAGTGTTTTTTCTTCTTTTAATTTAAAGAAAGTAGTAATTGTATTATGCATGTAATACGTAGTCATATATAACTAACTTAATGTATATCTACATGTAATTGATATGTATCTATATTCACTTTACAGGTAAATGTGTGCCTACTTCTCTTCTCTTTTCTCCTCTTCCCTTCTCCCTCATCTCTTCTTTCTAGGGGTGTTCACCAGGACCATTGAAACAGAAAAATCAAACTGAATTCAGTGGTTGGGTGTAAGCACACCTACCCTAAGGTACCGAGTTTGAATTACCTCCCACCACGGTGTTGGCTAGCGGTATCCAAAGATGTTTGTAGTTATGCCCCAAAGGGACTAGTGGGAACGTAAGTTCCTGACACCCGCTGACCTAAAAAAAAACTGATGCAATCTGTTCGATTTAATTCAGTTTTTAAAGAATCGGTTTGGTTTTCAGTTTTTATTTTTTGAAAACCGATGGATTTGGTTCGGTTTGCGGTTTACACATTACAAAATCGATTTAAACCGAACTTAAGAGTAACATAATGTAACAGAGGATATTAATTTTCGATATACCTCAAAGAAGTAAAGCATATCATGCTTCACAATAACTTCTACTCCTTTTCTTCTTCTTATTCTTCTTCCCCGCTCCCCTTTCTCTTTTGCAACACAAGGAATCTCTGATCTGCCCATCTTAACACACTACAAGGGAAGAAAAAAAAATTTAAGAAGTTGGAGAAGTGTCTGTTGTTGGTGTCACACTCCGCCCGGACGCACCTAAAGCAGCGGGACACTCAAGGACGGGGTACGAATGCATTATAACAATAACTGAGTGCGCGAAAATACAATTAAGTACAAGTCTGATTTCATTAATTTCAGAATATATTTGTACATAAAATAGTTAAGGGAACATTCTCTCATTATCCCAATGAATAATACAAAGGGTACAAAATGTGGGCCCAAAAACCTATACCTAGTCCACCCTAATCTCCTGTGAAAAATTGGTTAACAACGGGGTGAGCTACACGCTTAGTGGGTAAAATAGTTCGTGAATATAACAATTAATAAAGCAAACTTCATAATCAAATATCTTAAATAGACATCAGAGCATCATAATCAATCCAATATGTACGTATGCATGACACCGTCTCGTATTGGTTTGATGACTGTACATCGCCTGAGTTCACATACAGACGTCCCTCCCCAGGAGTAGCCGGGTTCTCATTGTACATCTTTCCTCAGGAACGACGCTCTGGATTCACGTACAAATGTCCCTTCCCAAGAGTAGTCAGGTTCTCATTGTACGTCCCTCTCCAGAGAAATATAATGAATAGCGAGCATCGCTTCTAACTATTCTATGAATCATAAACCACATACGTCCCTAGGTGGTGCTATATATGATGCCAATTCATGAACTGGTCCGGTCTTTACTTAACATTTAAACAGGATTTGGCAACGTCTAGTGATCCTTATCAGGGTCGGTATCACTACGTGCAAGGTTAGGACATTCAGTGTTACTTGTATAAGCTGATAGCTTTCAAATAAGACCAACCAAATCGGTCTCCAGTTGAGAGGTGAGACACGAGGTCTACTTAAATACCAATCGTCTAGAGCAGCACATTGCCTCCCGTTCACTATTTAAAGTTACTGAGGACAAGACTGAGTCTGGTTGAGCCAAATTGACCACTAATCAGGCATAATAACTGTGTAATACATTAACTCCAAATATACAGGCATAAGTATGACAGTACGAACATTATACCCAATAATGCACTGTAAATGAACAGTAGACATAATGATAAATGAATGTAAACTTTAATAAAAGTTATAAGACACGCAAACCTATGTTTCGTTCTCCACCTTCAGATAAAAACTTCTTTGGAGACTGGCGCCTTCCCCGACGCAGAATCGCATTGCATCTCACAGAGAGTCTCGCAAAGAGAGTCTCAAAAGAGAAGACAAAAACTCAAAATGAATGAAAAAGAAAAGAAAAATCACAAGGAGAAGTGATTTTGGTGTGAGAAATGAGGAGGGGGAGGAGTTCTTTATATAGAAAAAATGGCGCCTGAACGTTCGGGCCGTCTGCCCGAACAAATATTATTTTTTTTATTTTTTATTTTTTTGTGCAAACCTAGGGTATTACAGTTGGACTTTTGGTTGGAACTAATAATGGAATATTCAACTGATATAGTGACTTTTGTATTGTACTATGTTGAATCTTGATAGTAATAGAATCTCTTTACCAACATTTGGTTGTTGGTACACCCAAGAAGGGGGGTGAATTGGGTGATGGTCAAATATAAAGTCTTTTCCAATGACTTAGTGATATACTTTGATACGTTAGAATTAAATCCACATACTCACCATAAAGTAAAATGCATAACATAAAGCACACTAGGATTTATAGTGATTCGGCCAAGCCTGCGTCCACTACCTAATCTACCAATTAGGATTTTCTCAATTCACTAATTGATTCTCTTACGAGTGAGAACCAAACCGTTACAACTGCCCTTTTACAGGTTAAAGACAAACCTATCCTTTTTTGGGTTAAAGATGAACCACTTATCCTTTTTCCGGGTTAAAGAAGAACCCATGTTCCTTTTGTGAGCTAAGGAAAAACCTATGTTCTTTTTGCGGGATAAGGAAAAATAATTTTCCTTTTACGAGATAAGGAAAAATCGTTTCTCTTTTACAGGTTAAGAGATAACCTATCTTTTTCCAGGTTGAGGACGAACCTTCCCTTTTACTGGCTGAGGAAGAACCATTTATTTTTTACAGGTTTAGAGATAACCTATCCTTTTACAGGTTGAGGACGAACCTTTCCTTTTACTGGCTGAGGAAGAACCATGATCCTTTTACGGGCTAAGGAGCAACCGTGATCCTTTTACAGGCTAAGGATCAACCTTGATCCTTTTGCAGGCCAAGGAACAACCTTGACATGATTTCAATCTTGAAATCATTAAGTGAACTACATTCACTTGTCCTGGTTGTTTCATTCCAGAAACACACCAACATACGAAAATTATAAAATAATGTTGGTTCTAACTAAGTAGAACACTTTACAATTAAACTCAGATACATAGCATTACAAAGATATATAAATTTGAGTACGCAATGCTAAGAGAAAATACACTTACAATCATTTACCTTTCAATGTTCGGTATTGCTCAAGTATAATTTCGAAAAGCGTGAATGATATGTCATTTGGATCAAGTGAATGCTTCTTCAAAAACATTGTGATATCATTAAACATTAAAGTTGAAAATCATAGGACTAGTGTAAAAGCATAAACACATATAGTATATATATATATATATGCGTGTGTGTGTGTGTGTGTGTGTGTGTGTGTGTGTGTGTGTGTGTGTGTGAAAACTTATGGTTCAGTATTCAGTAGTTAACATAACTACTGTAATAGTTTTATACCATACTAAGATATGAAATCAAGTACAATTGTATCTTACAAACTATCTCTCAAATTCTTTCATCAGCATGATTGATATTAAGAATAAATCCGAGCTGAGAATTTGAGTAGAAACCAGTTCTATATCATTCAAATGGATTTTTAAAGATATAATATAATTTAAGCTCAGTATGAAAATCTTTTGAATAAGTAAAGTATCAGTGAAAAAATACTTTGTAAGATTAAGACATTTGAAACTTTTGAAAGATTGAAAAACAACTAACATTCAAAAGGTTTTTGGCACAATAAAAATTATTGGTGAGTTGTTTGATTCAAAGTGTTGGTATTTATAGACTTAGTAAGACACAGTAGTTAGATACTTGAATTTCAAATTCAATGTGAACGTTTACACACAACGGCCAGAATGTTATATGAAAATGGCATCTGCAATTTTCACTAACATTCTGGTTCTTTTCAGATTACATGAATAAAGAAAGTTTCAGGAAACTTGATTCATGCATCAGAGAAAATCTCTGATCAATCTGAAAAGGATTATGTGCAAAGATTCATTCTAAAATTGTAGACTGATATAGTGTATCTGTCAGAACAGTGACAGTTGTTGAATTAATGTCTTGATTTCCTAATCAGCGTCCTGACGCATAATATCAACTTTGTCATTTTGTTCCTTAAGGGTGCTTATTATGTATAAGCGTCCTACTGAACAATGAAGTGAGGGCGCTACTAACTCGTAAGCGTCCTGACTTTCTTTGCTACAGAAATGACTCAATTTTGAGGGCGCTATAGCACAGTTAGCGTCCTGGTTACTTTTTAAATCAATTAAATGAATGAGGGCGCTACTTCCGGGTAAGCGTCCTACCTTTCAAAAATAAAACACGAGGGCGCTACTACTAAGTAAGCATCCTAACATATTTAAAACATTTGAAGAACAGTGCTAAGTATGTTGAAGGACAATCAACGTCCTAAAAGTTATTTAGTTGGTTCCCAGAGATAAGGGCGCTCCTATCCAGGTAGCGTCTTGATAGTTTATTCATCTTATAACTATGAGCGTCCTCAAAGATAACATCTTTGAAGAACTTAGACTCTTAGAGATCTTTCAGCAAGCTGATTCATAATCAGCGTGCTAACAACTTCAAAGATTGATTCTAAGTGAGGCCGCTACTTACAAGTGAGCGTCCTGATGAATCAGTTTAATACAACCTTAAAAGTTATCATCGTCTTAATGAGTCATTAGCATCCTGACTTATCAAGTTCAGGAGAGCGTTGTTGAATCATTAGCGTCCTGAAAGACTCTTTAAAAACAGTTTTGACTCATGATTAAAAATTCAATAAATACGATTAAAAACTTGGTCAATTTAAAATCAAATCAAACATAGAAAATTAAATCATTTGAAATACCTTAAAGTATATGTTTCAAAACATGCAATTTTGAAAAACGTATGCAAGTGATTTGTGCATGATTTTGAAAAATATTTGAGCAATATCGATCAGAGAAAGATATACCCTAAATACTGTATATTTCTCATATTTCTCATAATCTTTAAATCCAATTCTTCATTATGAGATCTTCGATGTGAACTTCGTGCTTGAGTTGAATTTTGTGAATGTTGATCGAACGATGTAGTCTTGAAGCACTTGATCGAATCGTTCGTGTGGGGTGATCTTGAAATCATGATATGATCTTTGAGGTCCTTTGATTGAAACGATCTTGAACGTCTGATATGACCTTGAGTTCCTTGATCGAATCATTCTTTAGTTTTTTGTTTTCCTGAGGTGTTGAGATAAATTCTTGATTGAATTTCGTTAGCACCGAAAATAATTTTGTTTGTAATCATTAAAATATACTTCATCACAGTATATTTAGGAACGTGCTAAGTGATAAATCGTTTAGGCCAACATTGGTTGGTTCATATGGCTTGGCATTCGTTCCTCTTAAGCGAGGTCGTGAGTTCGAAACTCTCCTCGTGTATGGAGCTACTATTTATTGGGAGACCTCTGCACCTTTGTGGTCCAACCCGGGTCGAATCCAAGTTGATTAGTCTCGCCGCAAAGTGGAGGAGGACACCACCTGGGCGGCGCACCGCAGTGAAACTAAAAAAATAAAAATAAAAATAGAATCTCTTTCAGTTATTTTAATGGAGCATAATGTCTAGATAGTTATAGGATCTCTCAGTTAATTAAATACTTAAAATAGTTTTTGTTTTGTTTGAAAATCATAATTTATCTCAAAACATGTTACAGATGAATGATGAAATTACAAAATTTCATATAACTTATAAGTTGAGCAACATAATTAATTTACTTACACAAAATTTTAAAAAATATACTTAAATAAAAATAAAAAAAGATGATTGTATATCATCACAAATTAATGAAAAATATTAATTGATGATTTAGCACATTCACTAGTTTGTATTAATACAAATTTTTGTTTCTTATAAAAAAAAAGAAAAAAGGAAAGACCAACTGCCCCAAAGTCCCAAACGTAGGGCCCTGAAGATGATAATAATGTTGTACCATATGAAGTGAGAGCAAAATAAACTGAAAAGGTTGTGATCATCAATATGTCACGATCAAATTTGTTATAAGTACCCTAACAGAAGCAACCAAGCAACCAAGGCAGTTCTAAATCAACACATCCAAATATGCTTTTTTAACAATACAAGTCTGTACATATAATTAATCCATGTTCTTCATAAAATTCGCCCAAAAAAAGATACTTCGTTTCTATAAAAAAAAAAGATAATCCGAAAATATCCTAAGTTTACACTAAATAACAAATTAAAGCTATTAAGTTACAGAATTACACTAAGCAATTCAAGCTAGTACATGATTGAAACAAGAAACATCTCATAACAGGGCAAACAATATCCCCTTCGTGCTATCGACCAAACTCTCCCTCTTATGATCTTTCTCTCTTTGCTCCAGGGGTATCGACGGTCCGGTTTAGATCGATTTAATGCTCAAACATAAACCAAATAAAAAATAATCAGTTTCGGTTCGGTTTAGCTTAATCGGTTTATTCCGAATTACCAAATCAAACTGAACCAAACCTTCGGATTAGGTTGATCGATTTAAAGTTTTACATATACATACATTAAATAAATTAAAATAATTAATTATACATGTATGTATATAAAGTAATTTTAACTTTTTAATGCATATTTTAAAAACTTAAAACTATCTTTGCTATTTAAAGATGATTATATAATTTTTTAATGAGAATATTTATATTATAAAAGAATCATAGATATTAAAATTAAATATTAATAGTTTTAATTTTAGAATCGGTTCGGTTCGGTTTAGATCGGTTTTCAAAGTCTTAAACCATAATTTAAACTAAACCTATCGATTTATACTTTTTTCAAACTTAAACCAAACCGAACTTATCGGTTCGATTTTGCGATTTGAACCAATTCATTAACACTCCTGCTTCGCCCTACATCCGTAATTATCCCTTCATGTCGCCTGTCTGGCTTCACCTCTTTTAGTTACTCCCCTTTTAGCTATTCTTTTGATCCTGATCCCTTTTAGATTACATAACAAAGCAAGAAGAGAGAATTTTTTTAAAATAAATGAGTTTCTATATGTATACGAAATTGCTTTTACCCACTTGAGAAATATTCCTTTGATCCGTAACTGCTTCCATTATATAATTCATTTTTATGAAAATGAACCGTGTTGGGCAAACACGGTTTGATTACTTGATTTATTCGTATGAAAATATCTATTACTATGGTATTTTTTTAAAGAAGTTCGAAAAAAAAGTTGGAGAAGTGTATGCGATTGGCCATTTGGTTGGAACTAATAATGGAATATTCAACTGATTTAGTGACGGCACTGGAAAATATATCTTGTTTTTTTTTGGTTTTGTAATGTATTTTCTTTGACTAAAAAAAAAAAAACACTGATAACTAGTTGAATCTAGAAAGTATTCTTATTCTTCCCCTTCTCTCTTTCAACACAAGGAGACCGAAAAGGAATCTTGGTCCGGCCAAAAAAATAAGAAGTAATATAATGTTATACCACAAAAAGCAAACTTGCGTTTCAAGAAGGACTTAAACTCGGTTCCAACTTAAATATTTAGGAAATTGAAAATTATACCACTTCAGCACTAGATCAGGATGCCTAGAGAGCAAAGAATAAGAGTTTCTTTTTCTTCTTCTTCTTGTTCTTTTTTTTTTTCTAATTTCACAAGCTATTGTTAATGTTGCAGTGATGTGGCAACTGCTACATCATGAAGCTTAGGCCCGTTTGGTTCGTAATTCGAATACAATTTTTTGTATTTAAAAATTCAAAAACATCAAAACTTGTTTCGTTCAAAAGATTTCGAAAACAGATTTTTATTTTTTATTAAGGAAACAGGTTGTTTTCAAAAAATAATAAAAAATTATTTTTCAAGTTTCTATTTTTGGATTGTATTCTTATTTTTGAATTACGAACCAAACACAGCCTTAAGCCTTTAACATTTTTCATTTTTCTATTTGTATTTAGGGTTGTTGATGTAGCCAAGTCTAGGGGTGAAATACCAACCTAATCACTTAATCGGGTAATGTACTGTATAACTCGAACTTTAACCCGACCATAAAGAAAAATGAGACCACCCAATCGACAAACTAAAGGGTCGGGTTAGTCTGGAATTACCCAACTCCTCTTTAAAATTCACCCCCGAGTTAAGAATAATTAATGAGCATTTTAGCTGGCAGTGGATAAATGACATTATAAAAGGTGGTTGCTAAATCCATCCGCTATTTACTCTCTCTCCACCCATCTACTCTCTCTTAACCCATCCTAAAATTTAAAATCAATTAAATACTCTCTCTACCCACTTATATTCTCATTTTCCCCCACATTTTCCAACCTCTCATCTTCTTCTCTTTTCTTCTTCTTTCATTCCTCATTTCTTGTAATTTTTCAACTATTCAACAATTTAGAACAACATTTCAAGGGTTACTTAGCAACAAAGTAACGAGATCTTACGATAAAATCAGGAGATTTCGTCATTTGAAAGTGTTATACACAAATCGGTATACGAAAAAGACTGGATCTTGAATTTGTAAGTAAAACACAACTTTTACAAGTTATAAGTTGATTTTTTTTGTGTTATTTGTAGATTTGTACCATATTTGTCAAAAAATACCAAAAATCAAAGAAAAACAAGATGAAAAATGGGTTTCGAAACCTATTTTCCACTTCAAAAATGACATGTTCGACCGACCAAGGCCGAACAGATCCCATCTGTTCAACCTTGGCGGACTGAATAGAATGTATCTGTTTAGCCAAACCTGCCCTACACAGAATGATTCTGTTTGGCTGGCTAACAAATGGGACTTGTCCGACTCCGGTTGGGCGGACAGGGGCTTTTTTTGTTTTTTCTCATTATTTACAATAATTTATTGTAATAACATGTTTTTTGTGTTTTCTTATTTAGATATACCGCCAAGACGAAGGAGAAGCGATGTCCCTACTACCAAGGAGCAAAGCTCCCAAAGAACTCGGCCAACGACTTCCACAAGAAAAAGACGTTTGATTCAAAATGAATTACCACCACCCGTCATAAATGAAGACGAACGAAAGGAGGCGGAGGAAGAGGATCCTAGTTGCCTGTTTTGAATATGGAGAATCCTTGGCAACTCAATCAATAAATTTTGATCAAGAGATGTTTGATTATGGGTTCGAAGAAGACAAACATAAAAGATGGTGTATAAAGTTTTATTTTTTGATAATGAGTGCATGGAAGAAAAAAAAAACAATGTCATTGAGTATCAATTTGATGAACATGTACATCAAGATCAATGTAATAGATTAAGTACAAACTCTTTTTTGACAATCAAAATTTTTCTTTTTAATCATCAATTGTTTTCACTTGTTACATTAGGAACAATTCTAGTAAAATGTAGAATACGATCTAAATATGGAGTCTCCCAACCCTTAGCACACGACAGATGGAACTTGGCCCAATTGGCAGCAACAAGTGGCAGAGGTCTAGTTGGGCCTAAAATAACCTACCATTCGCACTCTGAATCTAAGCTTTAAATGACGATAACACGCAAAGTCATTTTTTCGGTCAACCTCCCTAGTCCAAGCAATCAATTTATTTCTACTTTTAACTATGAAATCAATTGTGAATTCATCAGTGTAGTCCCTTATATTCTCAGAGCCATCATGATAAATTACAAGTCAAAATTAGTATTAAATGCATATTTAAATAAAAAAATACAAAAAAATGTAATTAATAAAAAAATAAAAAATATCCAAAAATGATCTATGCAGTCGGGGCCTACCGGACAGACCTATTTTGTCCTGCCGACCAGGACTGGACAAACCTAGTCCGTCTGGTCTTGGACAGCTGGACATAATAGGTTTGTCCGGTTGACTTTGACCAAACAAATCGTTTGGGGGTGTCGAAAGTGAATTTTGAAACCCATTTTCGATACTATTTTCTTCAATTTATGGGTATTTTTTGATAAAAAAATAAGTCTACAAAACTAATAGACGTGCCACAGGGCGAGAATGATAAGTAGGTTTTTAGGTGTGTTATATGTCATAGTTTCAGTTGATTATATTTTGGTTTTTGCATTTATGTGTCATTTTATGTGAATGTTTTGATAGTTTTTACAATTGGTTTATGTTTGATTTTGTAGGTTTTAAAGTTGTCTTCAAGTGATATAAAAATGGTGAACAACTGGTCAAGCCTTAGAAGGTAGAAACAAAAGCAATACAATGGCATAAAGTGGAGAAAATGACTAGAAAAGAAAGAAGAAAACCAAAAATCCAGCAAGTTGGGCGCCGTAGCGCTCGAGCACCAGCACTGCAGCACTGGTGGTGATGGAGTTAAATAAAAAACCAGCAAGGAGGGCTCTTCAGTGCCTAAGTTGAGTGTTGCATCGCCCGCGCTCACAGTGTTGGTGCTTGAGTAGGATTTTTTTCCTATTTCGAGTTTGTTTCTTCACCAACTTTTTCCCACCTATAAATACATCAAAAGGGAAGGTTTTAAGGGAGAAATCCATTGAGAGAAAAAGACAAGAAGGTGCAAGAGGAAGGTAAACATTTCGGAAAGCGCGAAAAAGTTGATTCAAGGATTGAAGGATTCATTGCAAGATTTTATTTTTTGTCATTTTCTCTCTTGTATTTATATTTATTTCTTTCAATTATGTCAACTCTATGGATTTTGAGTTTTCATATTTTGATTATGGGGTAGATTTGGTTTATAGGGTTGCAATTGAGATTTACATGTAGCTTGGATTTGAATTTGAATTTTTGATGTTAATTAGTTAATTTTGAGTTATTTGCTTTAATCTATGCTTATTGCTTCTAGTTAATTGCCCATTGATTAGATTGATTTGTTAAACTTAGATGAACTTGAGACAGAGACTCTAGATTTAAAACTTGATTAAAGTGACGTATGATCAAAAGGTGGAAGTCATGAATTCATGTAAGATAGGAATATACTTGCATGACATATGTAACCATTAAAAGAGTAAAAACTTAATAAATGTTGTTTTAATTCAAATCACATAGGAATTGTACTACCCTAGGTTTTCACAAAAAAAAAAAAAAAAATTGTTCGGGCAGACGGCCCGGACGTTTAGGCGCCAAATTCTCAATATAAACAACCCTTCCCCTCTTCATTTCTCACACCAAAATCACTTCTCCTTGTGATTTTCCTTCTCTTTTTCTCTCATTTTGAGTTTTTGTCTTCTCTTTTGAGACTCTCTTTCCGAGACTCTCTGTGCGGTGCAACGCGGTTCTGCTCAAGGGAAGGCGCCAGTTCTGAAAGGAGTTTTTATCTGAAGGTGAGGAACGAAACATAGGTTTGCGTGTCTTATAACTTTTATTAAAGTTTACATTCATTTATCATTATGTCTACTATTCATTTACACTGCATTATTTTGTATAATGTTCATATTGTCATACTTATGCCTGTATAATTGGAGTTCATGTATTACACTATTGTTATGTCGGATTAGTGGTCAATCTAGCTCAACCAGACTCAGTCTTGTCTTCAATAACTTTAAATAGTGAATGAGAGGCAGCGTGCTGCTCTAGACGATTGGTATTTAAGTAGACCTCGTGTCTCACCTCTCAACTGGAGACTGATCTGGTTGATCTTATTTGAAAGCTATCAGCTTATACAAGTAAAACTGAATGTCATAACCTTGCATGTAGTGATACCGACCCTGATAAGGATCACTAGACGTTGCCAAATCCTGTCTAAATGTTAAGTAAAGACCAGACCAGTTCATGCATTGGCATCATACATAGCATCACCTAGGGACGTATGTGGTTTATGATTCATAGAATAGTTAGAAGCGATGCTCGCTATTTATTATATTTCTCTGGAGAGGGACGTACAATGAGAACCTGACTACTCTGGGGAGGGACATCTGTACGTGAATCCAGAGCGTCGTTCCTGAGAAGGGATGTACAATGAGAACTCGGCTACTCCTGGGAAGGGACATCTGTACGTGAACTCAGGCGATGTACAGTCATCAAACCAATACGAGACATTAAAGACTTCGACATCATCCTCGGCATGGATTGGCTCGCACCACTGAATGCAAATATCGATTGTATGAAGAAGCAAGTTCAGTTAACCTTGCTCACGGGGGAGTTTGTCAAGATTCAGGGAACAAGGAAATGGATACAAAACTCGACTGCTGCACTTCTCAAGGCATAGCTTCGAGCTCTATCCCTTGGTGATGAAAATGAATCACCAGCATTGTACCCTCTAGAAGTACACGGTGTCCCGGTAATATCTGAATTCCCAACAGTTTTTCTAAATGACCTTTCTGGTCTACCTCTAGTTAGGGAATTCGATTTTGAAATCAATCTCATACCTGGAACCGGGCCTATCTCAATTCCACCATACAGAATGTCAAATGTCAAGCTAGTCGAATTGGACAAACAACTGAAGGAATTAGAGAGTAATGGCTTCATCAGAAAAAGTTCATCACCCTGGGGCGCTCCAGTTTTGTTTGTTCGCAAAAAAGATGGTTCGTTACGACTTTGCATCGACTATCGCAAGTTGAATAACGTCACCATTAAGAACAGATACCCGTTGCCCAGGATCGATGACTTGTTCGACCAACTTAGAGATGCCAACTCCGGATCCGAGAGTCGGACATTACCAAGACGACATTCAGAACTCGGTACGGTCACTACGAGTTCTTGGTCATGCCGTTCGGTCTAACAAATGCACCTGCTGCATTCATGGATTTGATGAACCGCATCTTTAGGTTATACTTAGACCAATTTGTAGTGGTTTTTGTGGACGATATCTTGATATATTCCTCAACCGAAGAAGACCATAAGATACATTTGAAGATAGTCCTCCAGACCTTGAAAAGCCACCAGTTGTATGCAAAGTTGAGTAAGTGCGAATTTTGGGCAAAGCGAGTTCAATTCCTAGGCCATGTGGTTTCAGGCAATGGCATTGAGGTGGATCCTTCTAAGGTTGAAGCGGTTTTAAACTGGAAGCAACCTGCCACTGTTACTCAGATTAGGAGTTTTCTTGGTTTGGTTGGCTATTACAGACGCTTCATCAAGGACTTCTCAAAGATTGCTTAACCTATGACCAAGCTCACTCGGAAAGACGTGCGATTCATCTGGAATCCCACTTGTGAAACATCATTTCAGGAATTGAAGAAGCGCCTCACGACGGCACCAGTACTCATCACTCCAAGAAATGCACTTGGATTTTCACTATACACTGACGCCTCTCTCCAAGGCTTAGGTGTTGTACTAATGCAATAAGGACAAGTTGTCGCATATGCCTCGAGGCAACTGAAGATTCATGAGGGCAATTACCCAACACATGACTTAGAACTTGCAGCTGTCGTATTTGCACTGAAGTTATGCCGTCATTACCTATACGGTGAACGGTTTGAGGTCTTCTCGAATCACAAGAGTCTTAAGTACATCTACACCCAAAGAGACCTAAACCTCCGCCAAAGACGATGGTTGGAGTTCTTGAAAGATTATGACTTTCAACTCCAGTACCATCCCGGTAAGGCCAATGTTGTTGCTGATGCCCTGAGTAGAAAATCTTATGTTGCTTGCACTCTTAACTTCAAAATGGGAAAGTTGGCTAAAGAGATGGAGAATTTTAGCCTACAACTGATCGAGGAGGGAGCAAGATCACGACTTTCTCAATTGTCAGCCAACTCTGAGCTGGTTCGAAAGATTTCAGTAGCTCAAGCCAACGACCCTATCTTAATGGAGAAATGTGAACTTCTACTCAGCGGACATGACCTTCCTCACTGGTAGGTCTCTGAAGACGGGGCCGTTTTCTATAAAAAGCGTCTCTGTCTACCGAACGATCCTGAGGTTCGAAAAGAAGTGCTCACTAAAATGCACTATTCGAGGTTCGCTATGCATCCTGGGGGTGACAAGATGTACAAGGATGTCAAGTGACAATTCTGGTTTTCTGGAATGAAGAAGGCGATTGCACACTTCGTTGCTCAATGTCTCGTTTGCCAGCAAGTTAAGGCAGAACGAAGACTTCCCTCTGGACTTTTCCAACCGTTACCTATTGGAGAATTGAAGTGGGAGAACATTGCAATAGATTTTGTTACGGGCTTGCCTCGAAATAATAAAAGGCAAGATGTTATTTGGGTTATCATTGACAGACTTACAAAGTCTACACACTTTTTGCCAATAAAGTTCACGGATAACCCCGCCAAACTCGCTGAACTATATGAAAGAGAAATCGTACGCCTCCATGGCATACCACTCACGATCGTTTTTGATCGAGACTCTCGATTCACATCAAAGTTTTGGCAAAGCTTCCAGAGTAGAATGGGCTTTAAGATCACCATGAGCACAACCTTTCACCCTTAGACTGATGGACAGTCAGAGCGTCTTATCCAAATCTTGGAAGAAATGTTACGGTGTTGCATTTTGGACTTTAATGACGCATGGGAAAAGTACTTACATTTAGCTGAGTTTGCATACAACAACAACTACCAAACTAGTATCGGCATGGCACCGTACGAGGCTCTCTATGGTCGCCCTTGCAGATATCCGGTGTGCTAGTTAGATATGGCAGATCGACCACAGTTGGACCTTGAACTAGTTCAAGAGACTTTTGAGAGGATTACACTAGTAAAGGAACGACTCGTGTTGCACAAAGTCGACAGAAGAGCAATGCTGACAAGCAGAGACTGCCTCTAGAATTTGATAAGGGGGACTTGGTTTTTCTAAAAGTTCAGCCCACAATAGGTGTCAAACGCTCTGGGATCAAAGGAAGCTCTCCCTACGGTATATCGGTCCATTTCAGATCATTGAACGTATTGGCAAACTTGCTTATCGTCTGTCCCTTCCATTGTCCATGTCTAAGGTTCATGACATTTTTCACGTATCCATGCTTCAAAAGTATCGTCCTGATCCTTCGCATATTATCCTCTAGTTGAGGTTCGGGTTGAGGAAGGAAATAGGTATCAAGAGAGAGCGATACAGATTTTGGATAGAAAAACTCAAGAACTAAGGCGACGTAGCAAACCACTTGTGAAGGTACTCTGGGATCACCACGGAGTAAAGGAAGCAACATGGGAACTAGAAGCAACAATTAAACAGAAATACCCTGAATTGTTTTCTAGTAATAACTGATGATGTGATCCATGGTACTATTTCACTTATTAATAAAATGATGGAACTTTGTTTACAAATATCTTAATACATCGTTTCACTTGAATAACTATGCAGATGTCTGAAAATAATATCAACGGATATAGTGATGCACACACGCAGTGGCCTCCTTGGCAACCAGTGGCGACTCCTCCAGGATCAGAGTCAAGTAACAACTACTTTGCATCACCAACTCCATCGCCACACAGACAACGATTCTTATCGCCAGAGCGTGCATGGATTTTTCGTAACAATTTTGCCCAAAACAATCTCGTGCCCTCATCTTGGCAGGACCTTCTACCAAAATTGTCAGGCGGCCGGATTCGAGCAACAACACGAAAAAGCATCCCACCACTCAACTTACCTCCCCTCAAACAATGTAACCAGCGCCCTACACCACCATCTGTTAAGCAAAGGTTGGAATCTTCTGAGGACAAATTTGACTCCATTTACTCTCCATGGTTTCATGATGTTGAGGATTCCACCGGCCACAGTGACATTCAGGGACCATACAGGTACTACCCTGAACTAGCAAACGATGACACTGGCAGTGAATCTCAAGCAGATAACCATTCTCCTTGTGATTTTCCTTCTCTCTTTCACTCATTTTGAGTTTTTTTCTTCTCTTTTGGGACTCTCTGTGCGGTGCAACGTGGTTCTGCCCGGGGGAAGGTGCTAGTTTTGAAAAGAGTTTTTATCTGAAGGTGGGGAACGAAACATAGGTTTGAGTGTCTTATAACATTTATTAAAGTTTACATTCATTTATCATTATATCTATTATTCATTTACACTGCATTATTGCGTATAATGTTCATACTGTCATACTTATGCCTGTATAATTGGAGTTCATGTATTACACTGTTGTTATATCGGATTAGTGGTCAATCTGGCTCAACCAGACTCAGTATTATCCTCAGTAACTTTAAATAGTGAATGGGAGGCAGCGTGCTGCTCTAAACAATTGGTATTTAAGTAGACCTCGTGTCTCACCTCTCAACTGGAGACTGATCTGGTTGATCTTATTTGAAAGCTATCAGCTTATACAAGTAACATTGAATGTCCTAACCTTGCACGTAGTGATACCAACCCTGATAAGGATCACCAGACGTTGCCAAGTCCTGTCTAAATGTTAAGTAAAGATCGGACCAGTTCATGCATTGGCATCATACATATCACTACCTAGGGATGTATGTGGTTTATGATTCATAGAATAGTTAGAAGCGATGCTCGCTATTCATTATATTTCTCTGGAGAGAGACGTACAATGAGAACCTGACTACTCCTGGGGAGAGACATCTGTACGTGAATCCAGAGCGTCGTTCCTGAGGAGGGACGTACAATGAGAACCCGACTACTCTTGGGGAGAGACATCTTTACGTGAACTCAGGCGATGTACAATCATCAAACCAATACGAGACGGTGTCATACATACATACATATTGGATTGATTATGATGCTCTGATGTGTATTTAAGATATTTGATTATGAAGTTTGCTTTATTAATTGTTATATTCACGAACTATTTTACCCACTGAGTATATAACCTACCCCGTTGTTATCCAATTTTTCACAGGAGATTAGAGTGGACTGGGTGCAGGTTTTTGGGCCTACATTTTGCACCATTTGTATTATTCATTGGGAATTTTTGGGAGAATGTTCCCTTAACTATTTTATGTACAAATATATTCTGAAATTAATGAAATCAGACTTGTACTTAAACGTGTTTCTGCGCACTCAGTTATTATTATAATGCATTCGCGCCCCATCCGTGAGTGTCTCGCCGGTTTAAGTGCGTCCAGGCGGGGTGTGACATGAATACAGTGATATAATTAGACATAATATTTTTACTTGACTATTGGAAGAAACTTGTAAATAAATTAGAGCTCTTGGTTAACAACTCAATTTAATAAATTGATTGATAAAAAAATAAATAGATCTAGGTAAAGTTTGAGGGAAAATTGTAAACCTAAGCTTTGAAATATTTGATTTATTAAATTCTGAATTTATTTAGTGCAATTTAAATCTTTTGATTTGTTTCATAAGTAATTTTGATATTTATTTAGATAAGATTAGGTTGAAACAATTTTAATAATTAACTAGAAATTAGTGACAAATTTCAGTGGGAACGATATTTTACTTATCATTATATTACTTAAAAACGGTATTGTACACTTGTAATTATTTCGCAACAGTGAAAAACTTTCTGTTTCACTTGTTTTCCTTCTCACTGTCGATCAAATGGCTTGATTGGAGAAGAAACACTTTCAACACTTTCCAAATTAAAAAAAAAAAGCTTTTGAATACTTATATGATTTAATTAAAAAAAACAAAAAAAAATGATAAAGGTTGAAGATTAAAAAAGTTGAAGGGTTGGAGAGTTAGGTTTTAGGGTTGAAGGATGGGTGGATGAAGTGAAAATGGAGGGTTTAGGGTAATTTTTATGTATTTTTTTTGGTAATTTCACATATGAATATTCTTGTTTCTTAATTTTTTAACTCACAAGGGTGGAGAGAAAGTAAATGGTGAGTGGATTTAGGAGCCTACTTTATAAAAATGAACTTAATTTACACAAAAGGTCGCAAGTTATACACAATTTAAATGTATCCATTAAAAGTGACTGGATAAAAAATAAAAAAAAGGATGTGAAGGATCTTAGGAAGATAAAAAAAAAAAAAAAGGGAAGGGTTTTGAAAAAAAATATTTTTTTTAGGGTTAAAAAAAGGGTTTTAGCCTGTATGGGTGAGCAGGTCACCTGCAAACCCGACCAAAACCAAAACCTTCGATTGCGACTAGTGATTCCTCTTTGGCGAAGGCTGCGGTTTCTCTTTCATGTCTCTTTGGCGAAGAAGTTACTCCTTGCGTTTTCTATTCAACAAAAAAATCTTCCATTGTCCGTCGTCTTTGGCGAAGAAGAAAGAACCCCCCCCACCTGCGCCCTTGCATTTTCTTTTCGACGAAAAAACTTCCATCTTGCGACTCAAACGACGTTGGTCAACCACCCTATACGATTTATTCTGTGCAAAACCCCCCACCCTTTCTTTTTGTCGAAACCCCCAACCCTCTTGCACACTACCGAACATTTTCTTTTCAACGAGAAACCCCTTGCGAGTTTGCAATTTCAACAATACTAGCCAACCCCTACTACTTGAATCTTGTGATTGATTTGATAATTTCTCAAATTTCTTTTCCTCTTGCATATTTTTTTCTTTAAAGTTGATTGTAGTTTGTGATATTTATTTATTTATTCTAGATTTTTAAGAATTTTTTGGTGCATTGATCATATAAGCTTCAGCCACATTTTGTCTTTTTAAATTAGGACAACCTGACAACCCGATGGACTCGACCCGTTAACTGTAGCGGGTGAAACCCATGTGTTTGCGTGAAGTCGGGTGGCATCGGGTTGCCAACGATGCCACCCGATAACGGCGGGTCGGTGGGGTTTGGGTCGATAAATATCAAGGTAGCAAGTTATAAAATCAATGGTTTAAAAAAAAAAAGGTTATAAAGTCAATGATTCCACTTGAAAAAAAGTTATAAAATGAATATAAATGTATAAGTAAAAGTGGATGGATAAATAAAAGAAACAAATAACTAGGGTTTTAGGAAGTAAGGGAGAAGAAGAAGAAGTAAGGGAGAAGAAGAAGAAGAAGAAGAAGAAGGAAGTGGAAGAAGAAGAAGAAGAGGAAGAAAAGAAAAGACGGCGGTGAAGTGAACTCTCTCATTCTCGCACCAATAAAACGATAAAACAAAGGAAATTAAAGGGTTTTGGCGAACGTAATCAGCACTCAAAACTCCAAATAGCCGTAAACATACCTACCTCATGAAGGGTTTAGGGTTTTTCCTCTCATAATTGGAGAGGTAAGTTGCAGAGAGTTAGTTTGTAATTCTGTAGCCCTGGATTTTGAATGTTATGCTTCAGGGCTGTGAAGTTTAGATTAAGTCTTGAAATGCTATAGCAGAATATGAAAGTAATTAATCAAAATAAATCACTCAGCATATTGAAACAAAAACTATATAATTCAAAGTTAATTCTATTTTTGAAAGCGATAATTCCGTTCTTGTAGTCTTCCAATGCTTTATCCTTATCATCTTCAAATTTCTCTTCTATTTGCTTGTTTTTCTTCTAAGGATTAATTCTCATGTGTGTGCAGCGGTGTGTGAATTATTGAGCTACTCAACTTGCTCAGGATGGATGCTCAGGTATTCCCCAACAATATGAATTGTTTTGACTCTATTTCATTATTCATCTTAGTCATTATCATTTTCATTATATTGTTTTAGTGGCCGGTTCTCAAATGCAACACCAAGATGTTTCCTCTAGGGCAGATGTTGATGAAGTTCAGAAAAGATGGTCCTCCTCTCGGTGTTGAGTTCGATTCCCTTCCTCCAAGAGCATTTAACCATTCTAGAGGTATCAAGCTTTTTTCCTTTTGCTCTTAGCCTCTTACCTAAGACTTACTTGCCTTATCTGTATGCGCGCGTGCGTGTTGATCAGTATAATTTATAGATAGTGGATTACATTCATTCTGACACAATGATCGAGTTTACCAGCAGAATTATGAAGTTACTGGATACATTAACTTTTTACAATATGTTTGTGCTTTGCTTGTCATACAACTCATTAGGAAAATGCATGTGTTTGTCACTTGCTAAAGGACTTAATTTGCTCTATCCTTTTTTTATTTTTTTTATTTGAGAATAGGAATTTCATTGTTAAGTATACAAAGACACCTTTGTGTGTGTGTGTGTGCGTGCGCGTGTGTGTAATTTCTTCAGATTTTGAACCATAAAATTACTGAAATCTTTATGTAAATATACAAAGACACCTTTTTATAATTATAATGTGCAGTTTATTAATTGCTATCACTTAGGTTATGTCAAGAAGATTGGGTTTTGTCTGACCTAACAACTCTGATTTGGAAAAGTGAGCTTGTAGCCCTGTATATGTTTTTGGAAGTTGTTCAACGCTAAAAGGATTTCATTATCTTTATCATTCTAAATAGTAAATTTATTACTTATATGTTGATATTCGTCGTGATGAATCAGGTTTGAATCTTTGACGTACTAAATGAATTTAACTTTCTGTGGTACTATTTTTGAATTTTCGTGAAAAGCAAATGTTAAATGGATCCTAGTTTTTTCGGCTGAATGCTTTTGTGCAATATGATTTAATAATTAAATATAACTGATGCTGATGTTGAATTTGTTGATATTCCTTAGTTGATTTTTTCTCTACAGCTTTACTTACAATTTTAAGTTCCTTGATGTTTCTTTTTCATTTCTATGTTGTTATTGTTTGACTCTTTTTTCCTATTTCTTGTGTTCAATTAGATTCAAAATACGCAGCGAGTCAAAGAGGGGTAAAAAGGAAGAAGGTAGGACAAACAAATTTCTAGATGCTTAGATTTTTTTTATTTTTTTATTTTTTATTTTTTGTGTCAATCATCATACATCTCCATTTTATTTTGTTTTTATTTTATTTCATTTTTTTGATCTATATTACATGTCTCTTTCATTGTAGTGGTTTTGAAGAGGTAATGGGATGTTCACAATTTGTTCATGATGGGCTTTGTATTGATGCATATTGATTTTGTAAATACCAAATTGATAGTCTTATTCCAAGATCTTACTTTTAAGGCATAAAAAATAAGATAGAAGCTAAGGTTCTCCATTTGTTCACTGCAACTGCATGGTTGAATCACTTGACTTGGCTACAACTCCCTTTGTTTTACCATTCCATTTTGTCGTGTAAATTTGTTTAATAAATTGTTTTGCTTGATATTATTTCTTTGTTTGGTTTTACTTCCAATGAGTTTGGATAAATGGTTTCTCTGTTTCCTGTTTCCTGTTTCATGGAAAGCATAAGAATTTTCTTAAGTGAAAAACTCTAATATTTACTTCACATAAGAATAATAGTTGGAACGAGGTGATGCTAAGAGCATGTTTGCTATGCTATAATGGAAGCATGGTGGTAGTTACTGTTGCAATGGCAAGCATGTGGTGATCAATGTAATGGTGGTATTGGTAATGGAGTAGTTATAATGGAGACCTCATCTTAATGACTGCCTACTTAAAGGGGGCTCAAAATGACCTAACACTCAACTGTAGACTAACTAAGCACTCCATTCAATTGATTGAGAGTTCAGATTTTGAAGATTGGTATTATTTAAATGCTGTAATCCTGTTTAACATCTGACATGTTTTGGCTGGACATCATCCAGAACATTTCTTGATGCATCTTTTGGGAATTTACTATGCACCATTACATTTGTGACTTTCTTTTTATGATAATGCAAAACAGTAAGCCTCATAACTGCAATATTGGTAAAAATAAGAAGCTTGTTACATTCTTCCTACTCATGCAATATATCTTGACATAAGTCAAATAAGAAAAAAAAAAAATTTCTTGTTGAAATTTTATTTGCACCACAAACGTTTTTCAAAATGTTTCATAGTGCTCATTCTGTAGAATGATAAGTACAATGAAAGCCAAATGTAAATGAGTCATGTTCTTTTTTGATTCTTTCCATTCTTTCCCAAATGCCTACTGTACCTTAACCTTCAATCTACTACCTCTCCCATGCTTGTGGGCTATGAGAATAATTAAAGAAAGAGGGTTTGCAAGTCAGTTTTACAGCTATGGAGAGGAAGCGTGGTGCTAATGGTGCTGTGTGTGGTGATGATGATGATGTAGTGGTTATCGTGGTAGTGTCATGTTAAGTGGTGATTGTGTGTTGAAGATAAAGGAGAGAGATGGTTATTAGTGATGAGAAGAGGTGGTCTCACAAGACAATCAAGGTGCAGTTTGTCAAAGGATTTTTTTTCCTTAGCAAGGATCGAAAATTTGAACTTTCCCTAGACTTCGATCTTTTAAAATTCAGAATTAATTCAAGGAAGTCCAATTTGATGTGGGGCTTTTTTTTTAAAAATTCATCATTGTATAGAAGTATAAAGAATTCTATATAAAAGATCTATATTTCTTTTAGATATATTGAAATATAGTGTTGCCAAGGCGGCGCCTAGGCACCTTGGGTAGTGGCACCGCCTAGACCACCTCCTAGGCAGTCTGGGGAGGTCTAAGCAAATATATATAATTTTTTTAAGTTTTTTTGAATCTTTTTTTTGTTTTTGTTAAAACCTGTGAAATCCTCTCCCTCCTTCCACTTCGACTTCTGCAAACCCTAAACACATTTATGTATATAATTATTAATTTATATTATATAAATTAATAATTATTTAATATTATATAAATTAATAATTATTTAATATATAAATTCTATTAATAATTATATATATGAGACCAATGAATAAATAAATAAATTTTTCAGGGACCCCTAAATAAATATTTTATATCCCGTCTAGGCCCTGCTTAGGCCCCGACTCGCCTAATTAAGGTTTGCTGCCTACCACCGCCTTTCCGCCTTGACAACACTGTTGAAACAAAAATAATTATATACTTAACTCAATAATTTAAGAAATATATTGGTTTAAAGAAAGATTTATAGGGTCTATATAACGATTGCATGCGTAATAGGTTTTCGTTTTAAATTAAAATTTTGTAAATCTTATTTTACTTCTTCCTTAGTGATTCTGTAGTTTCTATCTATTACATATGAAATTGTACTTCAATCTCATATACTTTTATTCTTCAGCAATATTTTCTAACAAAAGTTAAAGTTAGTGTTGTCTTATTTTACTTTGTATTAGAGAAGTAAAAAAATGTGAAAGGTTCTTTTAGGTTTTACAAATTATTCCCATATTGTACCTAACTTTGATGAAATTTTGTAATAATTTGATTAAATGTAATTCATAATTCGATGAATGAGAAATCGATAAAATTCGATGAATTTGGAGAATTATGTCGAATTTTCGTTTCATGTTTCCTTGTTTTATGTCCGCCCTTTCATACAAATTCCTCTTAAATATTTTTTTTTCATGACCCAAAAATGATAATTTCGTGTACCATAGAAGTCATGCACTCTAACGCGAAGCAAAATAAATCAAACAAATCTAACTAGGTCCAATTCTGTTGTCTTTAATTTCTCAGTTTGAAATCCTAGCTGAATGACTGGACAAATATTTTTGTATTGAATTATGCAAGTTTATCACTTACAGGTTCTTTTTACATTGAGTTTCTGTGATGAAATGTGGCTATCCCTAGGGGTTGTTGAATGGCCTAGGTCTTCATTTGTTTGTAGCCTTTGAAGATGGTTAACTCTTCGCCCGTCTCAACTTCTTATTTTTCCATTCTGTCCCTTTTTTCTTCTCCTTCTTCTTTGCTTTTTTGATGAATTTTCCCTGTTTTGGAGGTAATGTCTCCATTAATGCATTATTGCGTCATTTCAGTTCTTAAGAGTTCTGTTTGGTGGAGTGGTTGCTTAATTGGAACAATATCTATTTTGCTATTTGGTGGTGTATGGGGTTGAAAGAAACAACCGTATCTTTAATGATTGTAATAGCAATAGCGCTAGGCTATGGGAGAAGACCCTGTTTTTGTTTGCTAATTGGGTAAGCTCCAGTAAGTTATCTATGGGGTATAGTTTGGGTAGTGGTTGCTTAATTGGAACAATATCCTTGATAGGCTGTAATTCCACTGGGACAGCTCGTGCCTGTAGCCTTTTTACTCTAGACTTAATATAATATATGTTTCTTGTCAAAAAAAAAAAAAAAAAAAAGAGTCCTGTTTTTCCTATTGATTTTTCATTTTGGAGCTTGTTCGCCAGAGTTTTATGTACTTCCATGTCAGCACATGCTGCATCCATCCTAAAACTTGTTTCAGCTTGTTCTTCTCGTTATTATTTTTTTGCTTGTTTGTTTTTAACTCTACTTTTTTCTTCTTTTAATTGATGTTATTATGGACCCTAATGGTATAGCTGTATAGGTGATGTGCAATCATTTTTCTCTGCTTGTTTAATTTTTACTTTTCTACTCTGTCAATTGTGCCTCAAATAGGAGAAAAAAGAAAATTCTTACCTAATTAAATGGATGCCTTTCTTTTTCCTTTTCTTTCACTTATCCTCCTTCCCTATTAACACTTGTTGTACTGTACATTTACCACTTCGACTTTTTTTTTTTTTTCTATTAGATATCGAAGTTGGACATTGTGGACTCCCTAGCTTGTGCAAAGAAGAATGGTCCAGTGAGGAAACATGGTATAGGGAAAGGTCTCATGACAGTGTGGCATGCGACAAATCCTGGTGCTGGAGGTTTTCCCATTGTTGCTGATTTTACATGCAAAGAAGTTGCTGATAGACGTCCCAACTGTACATTTTCTCGCTCCCTAAAAAAATTGGGTCAAGAAGCTAAAAGGTCACGACATCGCAAACTAGCTACGGTAAATATTTAATTTCTACCATGGTTGGTGTGTTTTTTGGATTTATATTATTGAACTTGTAGAATTGGAGCATTTATGATGTAGCTTGCAACTAGCAAATTGATCATGAAGTTTCAGCTGGGAAGTATTCTGACTTTTCCTTCTTGTTTTGTAGAAATTGAAGACTTTTGGGAAGAAATTACAGGATAGAAGGACTTGTGCCACTAAAAAAACAGTAGTAAGAATGACCTATTATTTTCATTTGTATAGTAAAGGCAAGGTAATGTTTTATGCATTATAGTTAAACTTTGACTTACAGGTGAAACATAATAAGACTGAAGATCCTACGAAGTTACACCAAGCTGAATGCAGCCTTTCAGTCGAAAGATCAAATTCTCAAGAATGCCTAAATGCATCAGCAGTATTGGTGGACGATGAGGAACTGGAGCTAAGGGAATTACAAGCAGGACCAAACCCATTGACATGCTCTGCACATATATCATCAAGTGGAATGCATGGTTGCTCGCTTTGCAAAGGTTTGATCTTAAATGCTCGATCGATATTCTTAAACAAATCAGATGCTTATTTCCCTGTGTATTTTACTGAAGTTTAAGGTGCGAATAATCTTTTCTTCTTGCAAAGCAACATATTCTTATTTAATTTTAACAATGGTACTTGTTCTCCTACAGACTTGTTGGCTAAATTCCCTCCACTTTCTGTGAAGATGAAGCAACCCTTCCATGTGCAACCTTGGAATTCTTCCCAAGAGCTTGTTAAAAAATTGTTCAAGGTATATCATTTGAAGTATCTTCCGTTGCTCCAAATGATTTTATGTTTCTAGGCAAGTGATATGGTGATGCGTTTATTATTCTAGTTTTTCAACCCCACATTACCCAGTGGGCATTATATAGTTTATAAAAAGTAATATTTAATAAAATATATTAATTTTATTACTAAAAAAATGCGAAAAATTGGAAATACACATCTAGGAGGATTGTCAAAAATGGAACATTAATAAAAGGTATAGAAATTTGGTTTTATTGATAAAGCTACCAACCCATAGAGAAGTTATTTGAATGTCAAGTGCATTGAAGAAGAATTCCAACTTGCTAGGGTGTCATGCATCTATTTTGTAATTTCAGCTCGATTCAACTCAACCAGCCTTTTTCCAACTGTATAGGGATGATTATACGAATATGCTTCCTCAATACTGCTCTATCAAGGACTAGATCAATAGATATATTATAAGGAATTATATCTTTCTTAATTATTTTTATCTATGTTGTTTAAGGTCTTCTTGTGGCTCTATCATTACTCAGTAGATCACTGTGTAACTATCAAAGCTATAATAGTCTTCATCTTATGTGTCCAACCATCTTAATTGTTTTTTTTTTTTTTTTCATTTTATCTCCATTTCGTGCTACTCCTATTATTTCTCGAGTACATTCATTTCTAATTTTATCTTTCAATATGTACCACATATTTGTTTTTTACATTTGTATTTTTTAATGGTGTAACGTGTTTTATTGCGTAACATTTTGTACTATAAAGCTTGGCTGGCCAAATAGTGATCTTATAAAATTTTACTTTCAACTTCAATGAGATGTGTTAATTATATAATACTCTAGAAGCATATCTCCTTTACCTACTTTGCTAAATTCTATGGTTCACACTATCTCTTATTTCTCACTCCCGATGTATAATTAAGCACACACACTTATCATTGTATCTCTTAGCTTTCGGTCTTCATCGTCTCTTCATTTGTGTTGCTAGTTCCTCTAAAATTACATTCAACTTATTCAATCTTAGCTCTACTAGTTTTGAATCATCTATTTGCTTAAAAAAAGTTTTGAATCATTTGGATCCTAAAGTTTCTTTCCAAGCCTTACATATAATATGTATTTTTATTTTTTAATTTAGTTTCATCAAGTAGCACCATATCTTTAGCAAATACCATATACCAATGTGACTATTGAATATTTTCTTTAATATGTCTAGTCAGTTTATCCATAACTATTGCAAGCATATTAGGGCTTATGGCCGATCCTTGGGTGTAAAACGATTGTAATTGGAAACTCACTAGTTTCTCTTATTGTTGCTTTTACGATGGTTATTCTTCATCATATGTATTCTTTGTCAAGTTCATGTACATAACGATCATTGTTCTCCTATGGAACCTGATAAGGTAGGTTGCCTTTTTATTATGAAATTTCCTAGTTTCTTATTCTACTCTTTCTTAGTCACCGACATTGGTCTTTGTTGCTTTACCCAAATAGGCAAGAATGTAAGCAAATGCTTTTGTAATAGTGAGGTTTGGTTTGAGTGACCTTCTCTTCGTTGTTTTTTAATGATGTGTTGGGGCTGGTACTTGGTGATGAGATAGGAAGCTTATTAAATGGTGGTTGTTTTAGTTCATCATTGTTCAATAGAGGAAAGAGATTTTCTTAACACAAAAGTTTAATTTCTCTGCAGGTGTTTCGTTTCCTCTATAGTAATGCCAGTTCAATTGATATGTATCATTCCTTTACGCTTGATGAGTTTGCTCAGGCATTTCATGATAAGGTCAAGGCACATTGCAGTTTGACTGTTTCATTGGTTTCTTAATATACTGGAGATTGTCCAAGCCTGAGAATTAGACATCTTTAACTTATCCTCTCCTCATATATGGTTGACAGGACTCCTTGTTACTTGGAAAAATACATTTGGCCATACTAAAGCTTTTCTTATCGGATGTTGAAATAGAGCTTGGTAGTGGATTTCTTCCCCATGCCAGCAAAGATTGCAGATTCCTTGAATTTCTACACTCAGTAAGTTGACAATGATGGATCATATATTGTTTTTGTCAATTTGAAAAAGAAAGTTCATCTGTAGTTGTTATTATTGTTCATATAAACTACTTTTTGTGGTATATGGCACAAATAACAACAAATTATCTCAAACATTTGGGACAGCCGCAAAGCTTGTTCCCCCATTAATCACAATGTTTTCCAAGTTATATTACTTAGATCCCTTTTATTTCATGCTTATTGTGCCTTCTTTTTTACTCTTTTAGAAAGCTTGTTCCCCCATTAATTACTGTTTTGCGAGTTATATTACTTAGATCCCTTTTATTTCATTCTTATTGTGCTCTTCTTTTTGCTCTTTAAGAACCCTAAAGTTGAGATTGTTTAACCAGGGGCCAGGGCTACTGCTTGTCATTTAGTTTTATCCACTTTCTTTTTCTTTGTCAACTATTATAGCTTCTCTTGACTTTCATGAATTCTTCTTAATTTTTTAATTTTATCTTACTAGTCATTTGATTCTTTACTCATTTCACTACGTGGCCTTAGACTCTCAATTTCTGCTACATGAAAATTGTGAACATCATGCAGAAATTATTTGCTGATCTTAGCTCTTAGATATCGCTGTTAATCACTTAATCTGTTCATCCATTATATAGAATGTTGAGGTCACATGTTGCTCTCTAAATCCATGTTTCTTTCATGTTTTTGGCCTCTCTAGTTTGGTTAGAACCCACAACTAGGTTGTTTCTTTTAATTTGGGCTTTTGTTGTTCTATATTTTTCTTCCAACGAGCCACCTTAACACATTCTTTTTTTTTTTTTAAAAGAAACTATAAGATGTTATATATGTGTGAATCTGTATGTAAATAAGCTATACAAAAGGTGGTCCCTAACTTGAACCACAACATAAATCAATCTACACAAAATTGCCCCAGCCTTTAAGCCATTCGCTTAGAGCAAACCCATTACACAACTTGCTATTTGCTACCCAAAAGGAAGCAAGGAGATGAGATTGCTCCCATACCTTATCCGATGGAAACAATACACCATCGAACACCCTCCTATTCCTTTCTTTCCATAAGGACCATAGCACCGCAAAGCACACAACCTTCCAATGGTCTCTCCATAAGGAAGGAATATTTTCCATAAAGGGGAAAATATTAATGGTGTGGCCCACATCACCCACACCGGTCATGACAGGGAAATGAGCGCACCACCTACTCCAAACCTCCCTGGAAAAGGGACAACTCCAACATAAGTGTCCAACGGATTCCACATCCCGTCGACACAGATAACACCATGAAGGGGATAAACACATATTTGAAATTTTTTTTTGCAACATATCACGTGTATTGATTTTCCCATGGGCAGCTACCCATCTCAAAAGCTTAACCTTTGATGGTACCTGTGCATTTCGTATTAGGTTATGATAGGGGGAACGAGACAACAAAGGGGTACATTAAGAATAGCATCAAAGAAAGATTTAGTAGAAAAAGAACCCGAGTAATCCCAAGGCCAAAGAATTCTATCGTTGCCACCTAAAGGAAAACAACCCTCCAAACAATTAAGAAGAGACCCCAATTCCTGTTCAGCCCTAGGAGAAAGATTTTCCATCAAATGCAAATCTCATGACAGAGGGCCCCCGTCATCCCTAATAAAATCAGAGATAGGCCTATTATGGAGACTAGAATGCTGAAAAAGATTAGGAAATAACAATTGGAAACAAACATTCCCAGATCAAGAGTCTTCCCAAAACCGAATTAAATTACCATTTTCCAGTTTGAGTCTAGTTAAAGGAAGGAAAGAGGGATAAACATAATGAATGAATTTCCAAGGACTTCTATAGGTACTCCTAACGGCCACACCAACGTCTTGTAGATTATCCCTGAGCCCATGCCTGCTTCTGATCACCTTTACCCATAATTGCTCCTGCTCAATAAGAAAACTCCACAACCACTTTCCAACCAAGGCTTTATTTCTAGCTGAAATATTGCCAATTCCCAAACCACCCTGTTTCACCTTCATCTGAACAATTCTCCAAGCCACAAGATGAGATCCATGCACCTTATCATCATTCTTCCATAAGAAATCCCTCATCAACTTCTCCAAGCAATCAACCACCTTTCTGGGAATACTAAATATAGAGAGGTAATATGTTGGGAGGGCATCCAAAATTGATTTAATTAATGTAAGACGACCACCTTTAGACAAAAAACATCTCTTCCATCCATCCAATCTTCTGGCCACCTTAGACACCACTGGATCCCAAAAGTCAATCCTTGAAGGATTATCCCCAAGCGGCATTCCCAAATACTTCAAAGGCCATTGAACAACAGAACACCCCAAATGACTTGCCATATCCCTCAACCGTTTTGGCTGCACATTGATACCAGCTAGTTGACTTTTGGCCATATTAATTACCATGCCCGACAACCAACAAAAACATTTCACAACCATTGATGCATTGGAAATATGATCCTCATTACTTTCCAAGAAAATCAAGGTGTCATCCGCAAACTGCAAATGAGAGACTTCAACATTGTCGCTACCCACTACAAAACCCGACAATAGACTAGATTCTCTAGCCTTATCAAACATTCGACCCAACACATCCGCCACCAAGGTAAACAGAAATGGAGATAAGGGATCACCCTGCCTCAAGCGCCTCTCTCACCAAAAATCTTCCCCACCTTAATACACTTCTTCATATATCAACTGTCTGAGCTACTCTTACATTTCCGTTAAGGCTTTAGTTTGTATGTCTAACTTTACTAGTTATATCTTTCATATAACTGAACATCCTAATCTATGGTATGCGCAGTTGTTGAGCGTGTTTCTAAAATGTCTAGGGTGTAGTTCCTTTAAGATTTAAGAGAATAAGATATAAATCATCTTTTCCAATTTATACTCCTATTGCATTTTAAAGAGCAAAGCCTTTTGAGAACTTGTCTTGGACTTGCACAGATTGTTTCAGAATCACACGCGGTACATGAATGTTTACCTTTTTCTCACTGGCAACATATTCCAAACCAATTCTTAGTTAATTAGTAATAACGATCTTCCTCTCCGATGTTCTTCTTGTTGGAGCACCTGATTCATGTTGTCTACATAATAGGACATATTGTATAGTCTTCTTAAGGCAATAGGTGGTATTTCTGGTTGAGAACCTTCCAATTCAACAATATTATCATGACACACATGCAACTATGATCACCTTGTGAACACACTTGCAATTTAAGTGATCTTCACCCCATAAGATAATTTTCTATTCCTTACTTGCTAGCATTATTGCATCCTCAATCCTCATAGTGATCAAGTTTTGATGATTTTTTTGAATGAACTAGGAAACTTACTAGTATCATTAGATATTTAATTGGATCATCCTCGTATACATGGAGACAATCACGCATGGTAAAGGAAATGCCTTTACACATAGATGATAATTTTGCTAATGGCAGGCAGATTCTAGATGACCCCCTAAACTCTAGAAGTGCATTGATTCTAGCCTCACTTCATCTAGCTTCAAATATTTTTTGCACTTATTCAACATTGAGAAGTCTTATAACTTTTCTAGTTAAGTTTCTTTTTCCTTGCTTAAGTACTGAAGGCGTCTTAGCACAAAAAGTTCTAATTATGGAAGACTCAATAAGCTCATGTTTGAATATGAAAAACATGATACTAAGGCTAAGTAGTTGATAGCAGGCATAAAACCTTGTCAAATCAAATATGACATGAATCTACTACTGAATTGAATTCATGTAGCCGACCCCATGAAGTTAGGATAAGGTGTAGTTGAGTAATTGAATCGAGATAGTTTTTTTTTGGGATAGTATTATTGGTGAAGGAAGAGCAACCTGCAGTTGTTATGTCTAGTACTGTGAGAATAAGGCTAGCATAGCATTGTTCACAAAGAGGTCAACGTTGTAGCATAAAACTTGTGGAATGTGATTGACATTTCATCAAGGAGAACTGGAGGAGTTATAATCAGTATGCCTTTTGCAAAGAATGAAGACTAAGTAGCTGATATGTTTACTAAAGATTTGGGTGGCCCATCCAAAGAATTCTATGTGAGCTGGGTATGCAGGAGGATATCAACTCAATAGCTTGAAGGCAACTAGACAAGTGTCGTAATGCGTCTTCGTTAAGATTAATGATATGTGGTGGAAATGTTGTACTTGTTCTGTATTTTACATCTATTTTTGTTTGCTAATAAGTATCTATCTATTATATATGCTAGTATAATATATCTTTATTTTTATATAAAGATATATATATAATATATCTGATGTATGTATTCTGTATGTATATATATCTTGTCTCTTTCATTTTTTATTCTCCTCTAAGTTAGACTATAGATTTTAATGATTGGATTATGAGTCTTAACTCTCTTCTTGTGAGAATAAGAGTCTTAACTCTCTTCTTGTGAGAATAAGAGGTATGCATAGAAAACTATTTGTCTCAACAAAGAAACCCAAAATTTTGTTACTTTTTGGTTTTTAAAAAAGCAGAGATTTTCAATCTTTTGTTATGGTGGGAATATCATATAATAATTGCTCATGCTTGAAACGTAATTTTGTGTCCAAAATTTGTATAAGACGAATAAGATGTGTAGTTATTAAAAAAATGATTATTTGGGAAATTTCTATGAATTTAAACCATTTGTGGTTGCTCCTTAGCGTGGTTGGTAGTGGCCTTGCCTGACTGCAACCATTTGTTTTATTTTTTTTCCTTGTCTATGGTGTAGGTTTATTGCAATGATGGCTGCAGCCGGCTAAAGCAATGACTCTTGCTGGTTGGTTGATCATCATCTTTCAACTCCTCGGCTGCAAGAAATATACATTCAGAACAAGATTGAAACTTATTGTGAATTGGACCTTAACATGCAATTAAGTGGTTAAAAATGATAATGTTAATCCAATCTACTGCTGCTTCTATTAGAGCAATGACACATTTCTACACCGTGTATCCCCCAGAAATGCTCACTTAGGCTTCAAAAGCAACATGTCTAGTTTAGATGGCATTTGCCAACTCTACCATTAATATCTGTGGTATCTAAAAGAATAAAGGTTGCTAAAAGTTAACATACTAATAAGAAGTAGATGTAGAAGCTCTAAAACATAATCCAAAGCTTCTGACTTTTTTATTATAGAGCTTCAATCAATCTCCACAATGAGTAATGGTTTGTTCCAAAGCTTGTATAAAGTTATGCAGAGTTTCCAAACAATCCGTTGAAAATGGGTTAAAATCTCTCCACTTTGTTTGTTTGAACTTTGAAGTCTAGTAAGATATTGATTTTCCTGGTGTTGACTAAGAGCTTGCGATGCTAGGAAAGTTGTTGTTTCCAACATTATCATTTTCACACGTGCCCTTTTGTTCAATTATCACTGATGTCAGATGTATGTGTTCCTTTGTGGATGGTATTGTTATTTGCATAGAAGCTTCTCGTTGTTGTGTTTCCCTTTTGTTTCCAGTTTTCTATGTTCTTATATTCTTTTGTTGTTTCTTCTTGATAGGTCATAGCGACCTGTGTGCTGCTTTTTGTTTCTCTTTTGTATCAGCCATTCATTTCAACAAAATTTTTCAACTTCCAAAAAACTGATATTATTGTTAAGTGGAAGGAATCTTCTTAGTAGTGGACCATTCGCCCTTATTATTGGTTTCACCATAGTAGATTTTCCAACAATAAATCATTGAATCGCATGCATACACACTCTTTTTCTCTCTCAAACTCTCTGCAACTTCAGTTTGCAGAGATGACTATAGTTTAAAAGACTTCTCCCTCTTGCTATCCTTAACTGTATTTTTTCCATTAATCTCATAAAGAAAACAGCTGGGATCTCCTTCAGATGGGGTAGGCTGAGATGGCAGTTAGCCTGTTAGGTCTAATTTGTTGTTTATCTTATTCTATGATTCCATAGGATCTTTATTTGTTTACTTTATTTATTTGTTTCTGTGGTTTGACAGGTCAAACACCGACAATTTATTGTGAAGTTCTGGAATAGATCTCTGAACCCTCTAACTTGGGCAGAAATATTGTGTCAAGTTTTGGTTGCAGCAGGGTTTAGTTCAAAAAGAAGTCATTTGCAAAGGGAGTCCATTAATAAGGTATTCTGACAATATCAACTAATTTAATTTATAGATTTGTGGTTGAACTTTGTACCACTTTTGTGTAAATCATGTCCGTGTTCTAGTAGGCACCTTGTGTTATAAGTTTGCATCTTTGTCCTTGAAATACATTTATATGTTCAGTACGATGTTATTTCAATCGGAGCTGACAAATGACTGGAATTTTGAATCTCGTAGCTGCTCTGCATTTTTGAGAATTGGGTTGATATGAATTGAAATAAATAAATAATGTCTCTAGCAATGTAGTCAAGGGGCACAAGTGGGACTTGAAATCCCTTCTCGCGAGATGGGACATCATGCATGCCTATGAGCGTTCTTATTGTAGTCATAGCTCGAGTTTTACTGCATTATATTGTAGGATTTGTATCGGACTAATTCAAAAGAGCATGGTTGTTTCCTCCTTTTTTATGACATTTCTTCTTGATTCTTGTGCATTTATTCAATTACCTCATATCTTATCCTGGCTTATGAGCCTTTTCTAGAAAATGGTTGCTTAAACGTGATCGTTTCTTTTATTCTTCATACCTACTTTATTAAAACTCAAAAATGCTTATTTGTCTTTGTAACCCTTCATGCCTATTCTAACTTTATAAAGTGAGTGACCTATATCTACTTCTCTTAAAATCCCATTTTGCAAGATGGGACATTATTCATGCCCATGGGAGTTCTTATTGTAGTCGTAGCTTGAGTTTTACTGCAGTATTGTATGTACTAGTTCAAAAGGACATGGTTGTTTCCTCCTTTCATATGACTTCTCTTCTTGATTCTGGTGCATTTATCCGCATCCTGACTTATGAGACTTTTCTAGAAAAATGTTGCTTAAACGTGATCGTTTCTTCTATACTTTATACCTACTTTATTAACAACTCAAAAATGCTTCTGTCTTTGTAAACCTTCATACCTATTGTAACTTTATAAAGTGAGTGACCTATATCTACTTTTCTTAAAATCCCATTTTGCTAGATGGGACATTGTTCATGCCCATGGGAGTTCTTATTGTAGTCGTAGCTCTAGTTTTACTGCAGTATTGTATGTACTAGTTCAGAAGGACATGGTTGTTCCCTCCTTTTATATGACATCTCTTCTTGATTCTGGTGCATTTTTCCTCATCCTGACTTATGAGCCTTTTCTAGAAAATGTTGCTTAGGCATGATGGTTTCTTCTATACTCATACCTACTATGTTAACAACTTAAAAGCTATGTTACCCAGACTCTTTACTTTAGCCCAACGTACCCGTGTCCGACACTTCATCATACAACATGGGTATGGGATATGTGTCCGACACTTTAGATTTTAGAATATAATATGTAGATTCTCCAATGGAAAGAAGAGAAAGCATGAAAGAAGATAATGACTAATAGGTGAAATTCATTTAAATGGAAAAAGAAAATGGACAATAAATGAGTGAAAAGAAGAAAAAGAAAGAAAGAATTACATATAATATAGCCAAGTCCTCGTATCCTACAATTTGAAAATAAGCAAGTCGGACGTCTAATTACGTACCCATATCCGACACCCATACCCGAGTCCAGGTAACATAGCTTAAAAGTGCTTAGTTGTCTTTGTAACTCTTCGTATATTTGGAGTATCAGGTGATGGCACATATAATCTTTTGTTTGTTATATTCCTATCCTAGTTTTTATTGAAAACTCTTGTGACTTAAATGTAATTAAAATGCTAAATATGAGGAATATGTACGGCCATTTTCTAGTTTCTGCCTTCTTGAAGGTGCTTTGTCAAATGCACGTTATTTTACCTGATATTGATGTGAATTTATACTTTTGTAATATGTGTGGTAAAAACAAATTTTGCTGAAGACTGATTTTGTGCTTTTGATTGATATTTCCTCTAGTGTCACCTATGCTGCATTGTCTTCTTTGTTTCTTTCTTCTAGCTCATTGGTTTCTAAGATGCATTTTCTCTCTAGATTATTTTGTCTAGTTCATTAGTGTTTTAATCTTTAATTGTATGCTGACAATTTGGGCTGCTTTCCCTCTTTAGATTAATGAATCACCCATGTGCCTTAAAAAAGATTTTCATATACATTTCTATGCATTTGTTGTACTTGAATGGAAAATTTCTTACAGTAAGCTGTAGAATGTAGATTTGGATTTGAAATATGCATGTCAAGATTCACCTTGTTTACTTTATCTTGTCAACTCTTTGTAGGAAGATAATCGTCTCATAGAGTATGGATTATGTCCTGGTACTTTAAAAAGTGTATTGTTCAGTCTTCTTTCTGAGCAAGGAAATAATGGAATGAGAGTGTCTGAGATGGCAAAAGCTTCACAGGTGAGTTGTAGGAAAATCTCGCTCTCACTCTCTCATTTTTCAGAAAAAAAATTTATTTCATTTGACTGACAAATATCTGGTCCTGTTTTGAAGGTTGTTGAATTGAAGCTCACCGGCAGAACTGATGAATTGGAACATTTGATCTGTTCGACTCTTTCAAGTGACATCACTTTGTTTGAGAAGATATCACCATCTTCTTATCGCCTGCGTATTAATCCTTTAAATACTAAGGAAGCAGTAGGAGATTTAGACTCACATACTGACTGCGGAAGTATAGATGATGATTCTGGAGATAGCATCACAGAAGGAAATATTGATGAATCTGATGATTCTGATATGGATTCTGCTAGAATGCATCTGAGTATAGTAAATTATAAAGACCGTCATAAGAATACCAATAATATGGATCCCAATATGTTGGTTGAGCACAATGAAATTGATGAGAGCCATACAGGCGAAGTCTGGGTTTTAGGGTTGATGGAAGGTGAATATTCAGATCTAAGTGTTGAAGAAAAGTTAAATGCTTTGGTGGCTTTGGTTGATCTTGCAAATGCTGCATCCAGTACAAGAATGAAGGTATAAATTAGCCTTAAAACTTCATGTTCTAGTTTTGGTGCAATGATTGATACTTTTGTCAAATTTCTATGCTTTCTGGTGACCTAATATGATTAAGTTGTGAAGTACATGAAATATAGACTTAGTATAAAGGGCATACTAGTGCACAAGGGTCGTGCTAATGCAAGGTTTGGGGAAGGGCTGATGTACATTATACATAGGTTTACCCTGCAATTTGATCTGTTCAGAATGATTTGTTTGATACTGCTATATGGTTTAATTTGTTTGATTGACGTTGAAGCAAAATGAATCTAAAATGAACTATTATGATTAAGTTGCGAAATACATGAAGATTGTAAAGATGGTGATGATTCTTGAAGTTACTTCTAGAGCTCCTTATGCAAATTACTCCAAAACAATTTAGAAACCTTTAGAAACGCTTGAAACTTACTTTCCTAAGCTATTTAAAAATTAAAACATAAAAACTTTCAAATCCTATTATAAGAAAATATCTTATGATTTGGACGGAGATCCTACTTGCACTCCCTTTTCAAAAAGGTTCCAAATCCTATTTTCTCATCACACATCATAATGGTCATATTAGCACTGATGTTTTTATTTGATAGAGAAGAAAATCCTTTATTCATGCAAAAGTAATGCAAAATCATAGGTCTAGATGTGTTCTCGTAGGTGTAGGATGTCTAACACAAAACACAATGAAAATGGGTTTTCAACATTTCGAGAATCAAAATCCTACTTGATGCAAAGTTCAGTGGCCTAGAGGTTGTGAATTTCTAGGCCAAATGATGTGTTTGAATTGTTATATGTGATTTCTCATAGGTGTAGGATGTTTAACACAATGCTAATGAAAATGGGTGTTTAACATTAATTAATTGTCAAAAATCAATATCCCACCTGATGCAAAGTTCAGACCACCTAGGGGTTGCGAATTTCCCGGTCAAATAATGTGCGGAAGCTTAATTTTTTTGATTCTTTTTAACTACTAGGGTTAGTTGTATTTTCCTAATTACTGTTTTTTTTTACTTAGTTATGACCTCAAGACTGTGCATGTGGAGAACATGTAGATTGACTGCTCTTTCTAAGTTATTGACTTTCCTTAGTCATGATTTATTGTGCATTGAGGATCATTTGATTCATATGATCTTGGCTAGGATTTTGTAAGAGTCTCAACAAAAGGCATTTCTACCATCCCGCATCATGGTGGAGCGAAGCTTAAGAGATCATCAGCAAAGCAGATCAAATTGCAAAAGCCTTCCTATGGCCATGTGACAAGCTTAAATAGTATGAAGGAAATGAGCAAATCATTAGAATTTCTTCCAATTGATTCTTCCATACCAATCTCAAAGCCTTGTGGGAAGGAGAACTCCACTAGCAGGAGGAGTGGTTTCTGTAGGCAGGGACGCTCCAAAATGATGGAGGAAGTAGTGTTGAAAGGGCATCCGTTGCAATCTATACTCTTAGGATATGATCGTAGATTCAATAGCTATTGGCTTTTCCTTGGCCCTTGCAACATGGAGGATCCAGGCCACAGGAGAATATATTTTGAGTCTTCTGAAGATGGCCACTGGGAAGTGATTGATACTGAGGAGGTAATAATGGCTTATGGGGAACCAGTTCAGCACTTTGTGGCGTTCCCTTGTTATTGAAATCTACATATGCTTCCTTTCTTTTCTTTTTATTTTTCTTTTTATTTATTTTTTGTTCTCTACGTTTTCTTCTTTGTGAGAGACAACTATTGACTTAAAACTCTTGCAGGCTTTATGTGCTTTATTGTCAGTTTTGGATAGCAGAGGTGCACGTGAAGCATGTCTTCTTACTTCTTTGGAGAAGCGGGAAGCTTTTCTTTGTCAATCCATGTCCGCAAAATTTGGAAATGACGATGAACCTAAGCAATCAACACAATCTGAGCAATCTAGCATTGATATAAGTAGAGCTGATGGTTCTCCAATGTCTGCTGTGGACAACAATCTGATCCTTTCTGAGACTGTTAAGGATTCTTTGGTTTCATGTGGTGCAATTGTTCTTGATGTTGGAAGGAAGGAAGAAGATGAAAAACAAAAATGGAGTCGCTGTCAAGCATTCGATGCATGGATATGGGATTGTTTCTACTCCGGTCTTAATACAGTAATGTATGGCAAAAAGTCATACCTTGATTCGCTGGCTCGCTGTGCAAGTTGTCATGACCTATACTGGAGAGATGAAAGGCATTGTAAGATATGTCATACCACCTTCGAGTTGGACTTTGATTTGGAAGAAAGATATGCCATCCATGTAGCCACTTGTAAAGAGAAAGAGGATGACAACATGTTTCCAAATTATAAAGTTCTACCATCACAACTACAAGCGCTCAAAGCTGCGCTTCATGCTATTGAGGTGAGCAATTGTTTGGCAAATGGTTCTTTTTTTACATTGATTCATTATATATTTGTCTTCATGATTGATATGTTCATTTGAAATTTTGATCATATAAACTTTAGAAGTGTGTTTTAGAGTCCATATACTGCATTAAAAAATTTCACTTAGTAAAGTTTCCTTTTGTTTTTTTACCATTCTTATATTTATGTCTTGGAGACATTGCAACAATCTTTTCCAAGCTACTCATCAATACACTTTTTTGCAAGTAATATTTACTAGCAAAAAAAGAACTATGGTGCTATGTGCATGCTACTTGAGCAATAACTTGACTTCTGTTAGTTTTTTTGTCTATTCTTTTACTTGTAAACATTTTATATGAAATTTACTAAAATTGTTAGTAGGTTGATGAAATATCTATTATATTCTTATGCACCATTGTTAACAATTAAAACTCAATTTTCTTCCTTGTTTTCATATTATTGTATTGTCAGCAAGACATTCTAAATGAATACAGTTTTTTTTTTAGCAGAAACAAATATATCATTAGAATTAATAACTGCAAACTGAAAATACATCCAAGGAGGCACCAAAAGTGCGTCCAAACATAAAAGTTCCATCACCTGGAAACCCAATTCAAGAAAAAATGGCTGAAATTACAGCTGAAACAAGCAACTTCCCCAATCCAAAACCCAATCCGACAAAGAGGGACCCTTAACAAGCTCCGCCGTGTGCACCCAAGAGCTAGCCACGAACCTAATGTCGTCCCATAACTTATTGGCCTCCCTGCGATTCTCATTGAAAATTCTGTTATTTCTCTCAAGCCAAATATGCCATAGTGTAGAAAAAGAAGCTACTAAAGCCACCTCTTTTGCTACGCTAGAAGTGATGGAAGTATTTGACAATGTCATGCACTCCGTTAAACTAGATGGAATGGAAAACCTACCCCCTGAGAAGGACCATTTTTTCCACAATTCATTTGCCACCTTACACTGCAAAAAGAGATGATCTGATTTTTCCTCCGCCTGAAAGCAAAGCACACAACACTGTGGAGACAAATGCATATTAGGAAGACGTCTTTGAAGTAGATCCATGGTATTAATCTTCCTATGGGCAAGTAGCCAACCAAACACTCTAGCCTTAGATGGAATATGTGTTTTCCAAATGTTTGCCGCTAATGGAAAGTGTGGTATGTATTGATTGACTGAGGTTTGAATGGCTTCACCTAGTGATTTACATGAGTAATCCCCATTAGGTTCTAGAATCCATTTGAATTTATCTCGGTTATGCGATAGATGGATGGGTTGTAGGATAGCTAGCAAATTGACTATTTCCCCTTGTTCCCTAGGTGTTAAGGCTCTATAAAAATGGAAGTTCCATGATATGGAGTTGGATGGAAGTGGGTGATCCGAGATGATGAATTTGGAAATGGGTTGTTTGTGAAGAGAAGATAGACATACAAGCTTGGAAAGGAAGATGCCAAGGAGCCATTGCCAACCTAGTTGTCCTCCCAGAAACAAAAGGAATCCCCATCTCCAACCATTGAACGGACATACTCAGCAACCACGTCTGCCAAACACCCAATTAACTTCCACGGCCCTCTAAAAGAAAATCTTCCCCTGTGAGTCTCCCCATCATCATGGAATAGTATAGATGATCTCCCATATCGACTGACAATCACCCTCACCCATAAGGAATTTTTCTCATTCAACATTCTCCAAAGACATTTTCCACATAGAGCCAGATTCTTCAACGTGATATTCCCAATGCCTAGACCCCCCTTCTCTATTGGCCTCTGTACTGTTTCCCATTTGATAAGATTTTTTAAACCATTCTCCCCCTTGCCCGCCTAGAAAATTTTCTTGATCATCTTCTCAATTCTTCAAGCGACACCACATGGGATTTCGAAAATTGAGAGGAAGTACGTTGGGATAGCTTCTAGCACTGCCCTGATCAATGCTAGTCTGTCGCCTTTAGGCAAGAAAGCACGTTTCCATCCCTCCAATCTGCGAGATATGGTGGAGATGACGGGATCCCAGAATTCTTTGGATTTAGGATTTCCCCCCAATGGTAAACCCAAATATTTCATAGGCCAACCACCCACAGAGCACCCCACAGAATTAGCTAGCCTTAGGATTACATCTGGATCCATATTAACTCCAGCCATCTGGCATTTCGCCATGTTCACTTTCAACCCAGAAAACTCGGTAAAACAATGAAGGACATGCAGGGCATTGTTCACATTTGTTTCTCCTCCTTGCAACAAAAATAGGGTATCGCCAGCATACTAAAGCAAAGAGACTTCAACTTTATCCTTACCCACTTGAAAACCTTTCACTAAATCACACCTTCTTGCTTGGGACATCATTCTAGCAAGGCCATCCCCTACCAAAGTGAAAAGAAAAGGGGAAAGAGGGTCACCTTGACGAAGATCCCTACTCGCCGCAAACTTTCCCCTTGGTCTCCTATTGATAACCACTAAATATGTGACAGAGGTTACACAACCCATCATCCAACTAATCCATCGGTCCCCAAAGCCCTTTTGTTGCAGCACATGCCAAAGAAATCCCCAGTCTACTGTGTCGTAAGCCTTGGCAAAATCCACTTTAAACATAACCCCTGCCTTCCCCCCCGCCCTGTAGTCTTCAATTGCTTCATTGGCCACAAGAACTGCCTCTAAAATTTGCCTTCCTTGAATAAAGGCAGCCTGAGATTCATCCACTGTTTTGTGCAACACAGATTTGAGTCCCGAAGACAATGTCTTAGAGATTATTTTTTACAGACTAGTGACTAGGCTTATAGGCCTATAATCTTTCAAGCTCCGGGAGTCGCCTTTTTTGGGGATTAAGCATATGTATGTTTCATTAGCCATATTGTTAATCACCCCACTATGATATAACTCCTGGACCACCTTCATAATATCCCTCTTCACCACATCCCACGCCTTCTGAAAGAATGACATAGTGAACCCGTCTGGCCCCGGAGCCTTAGCCCCATCACAACTGAAAATCGATGTCTTCACCTCAGCCTTCTGGAATGGTTGTTCAAGAACCTCCCTCTCAGTTTGAGAAATAGCCCCCCAATCAAGCTCCTCGATCAACCAGGCATGACTTTTCTCATCATTATACACCTTAGTGAAGTATGCAACAATCTCATCCACCACTTCTTTTTCCCCCCACAATGCATTCCCCATTCTCCTTCTCAATAGAAGAAATCATGTTCTTGTTGCGCCGGCTGTTTAGCAATCTATGGAAGAAACCGGAATTTGCATCCCCTTCCTTGAGCCATTTAATTTTGGCTTTTTGAAGGGCCATCCTATCCTCTCTGAGACAAATCTCTTCCAATTCTGCCTTGTAGAGTTTTCGAAAGGTTTCCATTTCTTCAGACCAAGCACCTCTCTCCACCATACCATCCAAGGACCCAATGATCGCCTCAATCTCCTTCTTCTTGAAACTCATCGCCCCAAAAACCTCTCTATCTCAATCTAAATGAATACAGTTGTAAAGGTCATAGCAGGAATGCTTTGGTAAACCTATTTTTATTAGCCAAACCAGGATTTCAATTTTACTGAAAACTTATCCAATTTTTTAGTTTATTAACTTTTGGAAATGAACGCCTTGTCCAAAACGATACGATTGATTGTACATACACTTATTGATGAAACTTCTAATCAAATACAAGAAAGTAGAAAGCACATAAGATAGATACACAAGTCTCTAACTACTTTAGACAGCCATGTCATTGCAGCACTCCTGCTACCTACTATTCAAGGCACCTGATTATCTAATGGTCATGAAGGCAACCACGTTATTCATGGAACTAAAATTTTATCAAAAAATAAGTGGGTGCACATAGACCATTCCAGTGTTGTCAAGCTGGCGTCAGGATAATGTCTAGGTGATTGGTCCCATCTAGGTGAAGTGGTGTCTAGATGATGTGTAGGTTTTGAACAACATTTATTTATACCTCCCTAAGTAAATAAATAAATAATTTTACACACAAGCTCTATTCGTATGATTACATGCATATTCTGCAATATGAAAGAAATATAATATTCGTGGTGGTCACTATAATATTTTCATAAGATTTAGTGTCAAATTTTGCGCAAATCAAATTGATAGAAATATATGTAATTAATAATTTGTTTGGGTTTGCACAGCATGTGACATGATTGAAAATTTAGATACTAGGTTTATTTGGGTACAGCAGTGGCTATTTGAGATTGATGCTCACATCCATGTACCATACTGTTGAATATTAAAACGTGGAAGCAGGGGTGAGGGGCCATTAGGCCCATTACAACGTTTTTAATCAAAGTCTGAGGCTTATCCTCAACCATAACAATTTAAGTGGGTATGAAAAAAATCATACCTCACCTCTACCTCTTCTATTTATTATTATTATTTTTCTGTACAAATTATGTAAATCATGAACATTTTTTTCTTTTTGTAGACCTCAGAACATGTAGGAAGACTTGTTTTAAGGTGAATCTTGATGTGTAATCCTCAAAGCCATTAAAATACTGGTCCTAGCCCTTTATTTCCAATCATCTATTTCTTTATTAGTTAAATTGGTATGTGCTTTTGTATGTTGAATTTGCTGAAATAATGTACTTTCTGTGTTCAGGCAGTAATGCCCAAAGATGCTTTAGTTAGTACCTGGACAATATCTACTCGCAAACTTTGGGTCAAGCGCCTGCGACGTGCCTCATCTTTGTCAGAACTTTTGCAGGTTCCTCTAATATATTTTTTGGGCTTAAAGCTTGTATTTTACAGTAAATGTGACGATCCTTAAATACATTTCTTTGCTTTCAAAATGACATATTTCTGTCTTTGTGTTGTAAATATCTTATAGGTTCTTACTAATTTTGTTGGTGCAATCAATGAGGACTGGTTACATTCATGCAACACTGACGACGGATATAATATTGCTCTTGAAGAAAACATTGTATTCTTTCCAGCAACAACCCAAACAACATCTGCGGTTGCACTCTGGCTGGTCAAATTGGATGCTTTGATTGCTCCTCATTTGGAAAGAGTTCATTCTCAAAGGAATTGGAGCAGGAGTAACAGGTGAAATAGTACATCGGTTTGTTTTATTTTTATTTATTTATTTATTTTTCTGTCGATGCTATTATATGATTTGTTTGATTTTTTTTTCCATTGATACTGAACTATTTACACTATTCATTTAGCTTTTTCTAAAAGAAACAAACAAAAATATAAAAGGGCAGCTCGGTCCACGAAGCCCCTGCCTATGCGGGGTCCTGGGGAAGGGTCAAACCTACATTTGAGTTTATTGTATGCAGCCTTACTTTGCTTTGCAAAAGGCTGTTTTCACGACTCGAACCCGTGATCACGAGGTCATACAACAACTCTAACCGCTGCGCCAAGGCTCCCCTTCGAACACAAAAATATATAAAATAAAAATACGGTATTACGAAGGAGGGCAGGAGGGTGAGAGTAAGACACCTTAAGTGTTTATATCTATACAAAATTACCCCACCCTTTCACCCAATCGTTAAGGGTGCAAACCCTGGACAATTTACTATTAGCAACCCAAAAGAAGCCAATAGTTAGGAATTCTTCCAAACTCGTGCTGACGAGCTTTCCTCTCCTTCCAAATGGACCATACATCCACCAAACATACCACATTCCAATGTCCTTTCCAAGAAGGATGAATGCAATCCATAAACAAAAAGACGTTGACTCTAGGCCCACCCTCATCTATTGATTCCATAATTGGAAAATGAGCACACCATCTAACTTTGACATATATGCCCTACTGACTCTGAACCCTGTTTACAAAGATAACGCCAATATGGAGAGATTCACATTTTTGGAACCTTTGTTATAGTACATCACTTGTGTTAAGCTTACCATGGGTACCCAACCCAAGAAATTTGAACTCAACAAGCCTTTTTGCCTACCATGTAGAGTTGGCTACATGAATCTACTTCCTCTACTCGTCCCTATCAAGAGCCAAATCTACTTTTATATCACATTATTGAAAGATAAGAAATAAGTTTTTTTTAAGTCATGAAATAGATTAGAAACAACACTAGAAAGCAAAGTCGTTAAAAGTCACATAGTGCACATATAGTGACATGGGCCCCTAACACTTGAGGATCAAAGCAAGGAAAAAAATCATTAAAAATGTGCAGTTGGTAAAGAGGTGGTTTTGGAAGTCAAAGGTTTTGGGTTCAACTCTTTCCACTGCCTCACCTTAGGGGTGAGGGGGATTAATGGGTTAGGAATCGGCCTGATACCTCCCTGAGAATGCGGTTTGGTGATGGTGACGGTGTTGGTTATACAACTAACTACTAACATTGTATCTTCTAAAAAAAAATCATTAAAAATAAAAATAATAGTAATTGCATATTTTATTAACTATGGTTCCATTTTAAATTAAAGTACCTAAATAAATTAAATTCAAATAAAATGGAGTAATTATCATGGTTACATTAACACCTTAAGGATGTTACGAATTTGATATAATACATTAGAACTCATAAGCGCATAGCCAGTCAACTCCAAATTTAAATTTAGTATTTATGTATCTATGGATTATAATCGTTACTATCAACATAGTCAGAATCGTAAATCAGAGGTGAATTGGTGGGGTCCTTTTCAATCGAATTGGGATTCAAATTGATGAATCATAAGATTCATGATACAATTGTGAATCGTATGTAAATTTACTTTTTAGAGACATTTATCTATATTGTTAATATTATATTAGATTTTCATTATAAAGTTTAATATCTTATTTTTTATTTGTGATTTAATTTATTAATTCTAATCATTGAATTTCAATGTTTGAAGTTTCGAACATTGAAACATAATTTAAATTAAACAAAGTTTGTCCAAAATAACACGTAAAGAATGATTCTGAGCATGGTTTCGAGCCCAATAAAAGAAAGAAAAAGAAATCTATCAACCCTAAAAAAATGAAATCAATTAGTTAAAACAAAACACATACTACAGAAAAAAAAAATGAAAAAGAGGGTTTTTTTGTAGTTGAGTGCGAACACAAGGAGCCAAAAAAAATATTTAGGTCTGAATCATTCGCACAGATCCAGACCAATACGGGGTGGGGGTTCACAGGTATTGGGATCCAAATCGATGGAGTGTGCGAATCAAATCGCAAATCGTAGGATTTGCAGAATCAAATTGGGATTCTGTCAACCTTGCTTATTATGATTTTTAGTAGAATTAAAATATTAGCCTAATTATTATCAATTGTTTAATAGTTTTAAAATTGGATTTTATGAGTCATTTGTGATAATGGGCTTTTCGAAAGGCTAAGGGTTGAGGCCTAAAGTCTCTTTTGAAAAGTCTAATCAAAAAATTAATTGGACCATGTGGAATTTAGGGAAGTGCTTTTGGAAAATAGATGATCTGGATTCATACAAGAGGCATGTACAATTTAGGTGTGTGCTTAAGTGTGCTTTGTGCTGGGTCGAGGTGCATGTCTGATTGCATATTAAGGTGCCCAAGCACATCCTACCTCAAATGGCGCTTGAGGCACACGTATGAGTGAGTCTTGACAACAATGCTCGAAAGGATAATAGTGGATCACCCCCAGTTATATTATAATGATCAGTGGAATTGAATTCCAAAATACTTGAAAACAAAATATTGGAAATAAATCCTTGCTTACCGCAATTGATATAATCAAAAGGAAACAAGAGTCCTTACTTTCAAAATAATCCAATAAAGGCTTGTGTTGTAGGATAGTTTTTGACGTAAAATTTATCGAAAGCAAAGTGTACTTTGCTTGTCTTTTACTAGATGATTTCCTTTGCCACTTAGCTTGACAAAGCCTTTCCCCAGCTACATACTTGAATAGGAGTTCAACAAAATTCTTTGAATTTTCATCGAATTTTCAATCATCAAACTCTAGCACAGTTTTTCTCTTTTCTTTGTAATTCATTTAGATTGTGTAGTTGGGAATAGACTTAGTTGAGTATTTACTGACAAGTAAAATATGTTGATATTTTTTACAAATGACCAACTACAACAGTAAATTGCTTCCAAACAAGATGAAAATATTTTGAAAATAAGGAATGATTCCCTAAGTTGTTTCTGACACAAAACATCTTGCCACCTGGATTGCTTTGTCACATCGGGCTAAGGTTGCAAAAGGTCCCACTTTTGGGAGTGTCTGCAAAAGAGTTGCGAACTTAGTATGGTTGAACGTTACTACTTAATAAATATATGGGTGTTAATATATAAAGAAATGGTATCTGCATAGAAATAAGAAAAACCTGCTGCTATAAATGCCCAACTTCCATTGCCTTTGCATGTTAATAGTTACTTTGAACAATGTCAAACTTAAAGCATTGATTTGGGAATATAGTTTCTTCAACTTTATTGTATGTTTCCCAGTGCAAGGGTTAGCTAGGGTCCCCCTTACAAGTGGTTTGTAGCATTACTGCCCAATTCCAGTGATTAGTATGCGAGGGATTCAATAAGCTAATTCGAGGAAGTTGAATTTGTTCTGCAAATTAGCATTGTTGTTTCTATCAAGGAAGGGTTGAAAGGAAAAAAGTATCCCCAGCCCTTATCCGTCTATTGGTTCTAGGTCCAACATAAGCAAATGAGGGAAGGATCATTGCAAAGCATCTAGCCTCAAAATGCAAACTCACATGTAGCTGTTATGATAGAATTGTTGGTCAAAAAATGATAATGATGGATTTCATTGTTTGAGAAAATAATTAATAATGGGCCATGCTTACATAATATTTTCTATTGTTTCTAACGGGATGGTGAACGGGAATGCGAATGGCTCCAAGAAGGTGGTGTTTAGGGTTGGGGCGAAATCCTTCTTGGTATCGAAGACGTTTTTGCTAAAAGTTGAGTGGAGTATTGCGGTGTGGTTGTGCTCTTGTAATGTGGGGGGTGTTGGAGCGAGTAAACTGAGATCGACTAAACAAACTGTCAGGGAGAATAACGGGGTCATATTTGTTGAAGCTCTGAAGAATGACAGAGGAAGCTTTTGTCGTCTCATGAAAGTGGCTGATGGTGGAGCGAAGATGATCATCTTTCCAGAGGAGGCTCAGGGTTGGGTCGCTTTCAACGATGGGCTACGGAAGGCGATGGCGTGTGGGAGCTCGCCTGCGGGCCAGGAAATTGGTTGGTGAGGTGAATGTTGATGGTGGGCTGGGGGGACAAAGGGAAGGCGATTGTTGATGGTGGTTCGGGGGATGTGGTAGCGTGTGGTCACCATCCTCAATTTGAGGAGGACTAGCCGCTATTCTGGAGCCTGAAAGTGGTGGTGCTTAAATGCCATTCATCTATCAGGTGGAGTGAGGCTTGGACGGTGATTTCAAATGCTATTAATAGATCGATCAACCTCTCGGTCCTGGCGAATGATCGTGCCCTTATGTGGTGCCGGAACAAAATGGAAAAGTCGACGCTATTGCAGAGTTTGAGCTCTTCGATAGTAGAGGTTGCAGTGTGGGTTGATTCTTGGCAGTGGCACGAACCATTGATTAGCTGTTGCAACGAATGGATTGGAGTGGACGACATTCCTCTGGAGTGCTGGGGAGCGGATGTATTCCAGAAGATCAGTGATGAGTGTGGGGGTTTATTGAAGGTTCATGAAGACACGACCAACCTCTTGTTTCTAAGATATGCCAAGCTAAAGGTTTGTGGGGTGGAGAATTATGTTTCGTCGCATCCATGGATTCCTCATGGGGAGGGTTCATTCGAAGTTCGTATCTTTAGAACCTCCAGTGAGCGAAGGCTTGGATTCTCTATGACGACGGCTAGGGGGAAGGGTCTTGGTCATGGCGGTCAAGGACCTTTCGGATCGAGAAAAGGTGGTCAGCGTGGGGGAAAATGCCATGACCCTCAGAAAACATGGAGGAGGGTGGATGGCGGGGTTCCTCCCAATGAGAACTCCGGAGACGGAAGAGGCGGTGACGACGACGACGACGACCCGAGTGGACGTACAAACCATTATGGAAGAGGGTGATGAGTGTAGGGGTTTATTGAAGGTTCATGAAGACACGACCAACCTCTTGTTTCTAAGATATGCCAAGCTGAAGGTTCGTGGGGTGGAGAATTATGTTTCGTCGCATCCATGGATTCCTCATGGGGAGGGTTCATTCAAAGTCCGTATCTTTAGAACCTCCGGTGAACGAAGGCTTGGATTCTCTATGGCGGCTAGGGGGAAGGGTCTTGGTCATAGCGGTCAAGGACCTTTCGGATCGAGAAAAGGTGGTTAGCGTGGGGCAAAACACCATGGCCCTCAAAAAAATGGAGGGTGGACGGCGGCGTTCCTCCCAACGAGAACTCCGGAGACGGAATAGGAGGTGACGACGACCCGGGTGGACGTACAAACCATTATGGTGTTCAACAGGTGCAGATGGGCGCATTTAATGCAGTTAACAGGTGTCTAGAGCAAATGGGTGGGCTGATGAAGCGGGGTAACGTGTCAAATAAGGTGCTTGGAATCTGTGTTGATAAGGAACCAGACGTGGGCTTGGGCTTGCCAGGTGACAAAGGTTTGTTGGGCGCTAGGCTGTGCGTTGATGGAGATGGTGTTGTTGGGCAGGCCGGGTATTGTGGGCCCAAAACAAGTGGCGAGTTGGGTGACCCTGGACCCAAAGTGAAATGTGGATCAGCTCCACCTGTTTCGGTGGCCCAGCAGGATAGTGTTATCGGGCTTGCTGAGCATGCAACCCATGATTTCTCTTCTAATCCCATCGCTTCTTTGGGGGAGGATATTGTGCTCCCTTCCCATGTTTTAGATTCATTACAAACTTGGTCTCCTTCTACGACGACATCCAATCTTGTGATTGAGTGCGCTAAAGTTGCCGACGCCAAGGAAATGGACGAGGTGCCGCAAATTTCGCCTCGTAGTATTGCTGGGCCAGGGTTGAGTGGTTCTCAGGGAGGTGAGGTTCGTCTCCTTCCTGGCGAGATTTCATTCTCCTAGGAAGGTGAGTGCATGGAAGAGAGAAATGCCAGGACGGTGTGCAGAGGTGTTCTACTGGGGGGGCTCGTCTCCAATAACATAGGCAAAGTTGACTTGATGAGGGGTAACTCGCATAAGCAATTGAATTGGGCGCGGGTTCTTAGTCAATCTAGGGCTGCCACAACGTCAAGATTGGGGGGGTGGCGACGTTGACAAGTGCGTGGACGATGATTGTTTCTGGGAAGGGGCTGCGGGGGATTTTGATGACATTGAAGCAAGGATGGATTTTGAAGATTCCATTGCTTCTTATTTCTCTTCTTCTGAACATGAGTAAGATGGCGAGGTGGAATTGGACGGAACGATCTTTGCTAATGCAGTGGATCACAGTAACGAGATATTCCAAAACTCAGACTTAGTTGGTGGCTCGGTTTTCTCTAACATGCATAAGTCTTACCTCTCTTCCATGTCTCTTCCCTTGCCCCCCTTCTTCATTTAAACATAGTCCAGATTTTCTCAAACACCACACCCAAAAACTGGGCTTTGTGCTAGTGGGAAGATCTCATATAGGTCCTTGAGGTTGTGCATAGTGCTATGGGTTATGGGCAGAGGTCTATGGTGGCAATGGGGAGTGGGGCAGCAATTGCAGGTTCTCAGGAGGACCTTGTGAATTATATGCGAAGGATGGATCTCGAAGTGTGCAGGATACAGAGAAATCAAGTGCTTGATGGTATCAGGAATTTCAAAGGACCATTGAACAGAGGGTTCTTGACTAAGGAAGCAGTGTGCAACTTGGAGAAGTTGGTGTCCAAATGAAGATACTCTCTTGGAACATTAGGGGGTGTGGTGAAGGTCAACAAAAGTGCTTGATTAGGAGGACTATTCAAAAAGCGAATTCGGACATTGTAATCTTACAAGAAACAAAAAAACAAGCTATGGGAAGGAGAATTGTTGGTAAATTGTGGAGCTCAAGATTCAAGGGTTGGGCAGTATTGCCTTCAGTTGGGTCGGCAGGGGGTATCTTGCTCGCTTGGGACTCACGATCGATTGAGGTCATTTCTTGTTTGTTTGGGATGTTCTCGGTATTCGTCCTTATAAAGCACTCGGAGTCTGGTCAGTGGTGGCTATTAGGGGTGTACAATCCCTCTTTCCCGTATGAGAGGCAGGGGTTTTGGGATGAGTTAGCTGGGCTTTCAGTGGTTTGTGGGATAACTGGTGGGTGGAGGGTGATTTCAATACCACTCAATCCTTGGCGAAAAGCATAACAACTCACAACTGACAAGAAGTATGCAGGATTTCGACCACTTGATTAGTGAATTGTGCTTGACAGACATCCCAATGGGTAATGCTAAGTTCACTTGGTCAAATTTAAGAGAAAACCTATTTTTTGCCAGCTAGACAGGTTCCTATTCTCTTCAGGGTGGGAGAGGCTATTCCCACATCACAAATTGGAGGCGTTAGCTAGAACCACGTCTGATCATAGACCTATTTTGTTGGATACGAGGGAGGTGAAATGGGGTCCACTATCGTTTAAGTTTGAGAATGCATGGCTCACACATAGAGACTTCCCGCAAGTGTCTAAGTTGTGGTAGCAGTTGATTGAGGCATATGGCAGGGAAGGACATAGATTTATGATCAGATTGGGAATGATGAAGGAGCTGGCTAAATCTTGGGGCAGGGAGGTTTTGGTGAAAGCTCTTTGAAGAAGAAAGAGATTGAGGATATTATTGCTGGCCTGGATAAGTTGGAGGAAGAGGTGGGTTGGTCAACTGAATCAGATTCATTTAGGAAGATTTATAAGGCTGAGTTGGTTGAGTTGTGCTTAAGAGAAGACAGGGTGGCTCTACAGAGGGCTACCTGAAGGAAGGTGATTGTAATTTAGGTTTCTTTCATAGAATTTGCAATAGTCGTTGGAACAAGGTTTCCATTATCAAGGTTGAGAAGGAGGATGGGTCGTTAATTGCGACTAAGGATGGGGTGGTCGAGGAAATTGTTCAGTATTTTAGGAACGTCTATTCTTCTCGGGGGATTTGTGGGTGGGGAGTGGATGGGTTGGAGTGGGAGGCTATTCGGTCAGAGGACTACTCGTTTTTGGAGCATCCATTCGAGGAGTCGGAGGTTTGGGAAGCGGTGTTTAGTTGTGATGGGAGTAAAGCACTTGGACCGGACGGGTTCATGATGACATTCTTTCAAAAATCGTGGGAGGTTGTGAAAGGTGATATCATGAGTGTATTGGAGGAATTTCATCAGAATGGTAGTGTTAATATAACGACTAATGAAACCTATATATGTTTTATCCCAAAGAAATCAGAATCGTGGTGCTTGAAGGACTTTCGCCCAATTAGTCTGGTAACGAGCCTGTACAAGATTATTGCTAAGACTCTAGCATTGAGGTTTAGAGAGGTTTTCCATAGAACTATTGAGGCCACCCAGTCTGCATTTGTTCAGGGAAGACAAATCTTAGGTGCGGTGTTCATTGCAAACGAAGTTGTGGAGGATTATCGAGCTCACCGGAAGGCTGGGGTCGTTTTCAAGGTGGATTTTGCCAAAGCCTATGACTTGGTGGAGTGGGGGTTTTTTAAATTCGTCATGCTTACGAAAGGGTTTGGCAAAAGGTGGATTCGATGGATGATGGGTTGTGTAAGCTGTGTCAATTATTCAGTAGTGGTTAATGGTAGGCCTAGAGGAAAGATCTATGCGGAGAGAGGCTTGAGACAAGGGGATCCATTGCCCCCATTCCTGTTTACTTTGGTGGTAGATTGCTTGGGAAGACTATTTACCAGGGCCAGACATAAGTCTTTAATTGAAGGTTTCCTAGTTGGGTGTGATGAGGTGGAGATCTCACATCTCCAATTTGCGGATGATACTTTGCTTTTCTTGAAGGAGGAGGAAGAGAACATTGTAAGCGCTATTCAATTGCTTAAGTGCTTTAGTATCATGTCCAGGTTAACTGTTAACGTGGCCAGGTGTCAGATGGCGGGTATTAATATGGATGCGGTGGTGGTGTTGAGTTTGGCTAACAAAGTGGGTTGTGCTATGGGTGTATGGCCTCTGCGATATCTTGGCCTTCCTCTGGGTGGAAACCCTATGGCTACAAATTTCTGGGAGTCTGTGTTGTCAAAGATATCCAAAAGGCTCGATGGTTGGAAGCGGGCTTTTTTGTCCAAAGGGGATAATTTGACACTCATCCGAGCTGTTTTTGTGGCACCGCCTTTCTATGACCTTGCATTGTTCAAAGTACCAAAAGGGGTTGCTAAGGTCATGGAGAGGAAATTCAAATGCTTCTTTTGGAGTGGGAAGGAGGGCGGTGGATCATCTAGCTTGTTAAAATGGGATGACATGATGAAACCTGTGGACAAAGGTGGCTTGGGAATTGGTAACATTAAGATGCGAAATATTGCATTGTGTGGCAAGTGGTTATGGAGATATTTTAAGGAACCAATGCACTGTGGGTTCAAGTGGTTAATAGTAGATATGGAAGGTTGGCTCCTCAGCATCAGGTTGGTCTTCGAGGGTGCTATAGAAGATCAACGTTCAGGAGTCCGTGGGAATTCATCTCATCCTTGACTCCCTAATTCTTTTTGCATACAAGGTTGGTGGTGGGGAGTGGGCATACATTCAGGTTTTGGGAAGATAATTGGTTGGGTGCTACCCCATTGGCTGAGCTGTACCCCCACCTTTTTCGGCTATCCTCATCCCATAACCAACCAATAGCTCACGTTCTTTCACCTGACAATACCAACACATCCAGCCCATTGTGGGACTTTCATTTCAGTAGAGCTTTAACTGTTCATGAACTTAGTGAGATCTCACCGTTTTTGGATTATCTTTCTACAATCAGGCTATCCAACTCTCTGGATAGTCTTGGTGGTCCCTTAATTCCAATGGATTATTTTCATGCAAATCCTTTTTCAATTTCTTATGTGATTCTCCTTCTTTCCCATCCTTTCCTTTAGCAAAAAATATTTGGCATGTTCAGGCACCAACTAAGATAAGGGTTTTTGGTTGGGTGTTAGCCCATAAAAGGCTTAACACTTGTGATATGTTGTAGAGGCGAGCTCCTAATAGATGTTTGTCTCCGCATTGCTGCACATTTTGCGTGCAGGATGATGAGAGTCTGGATCATATCTTTTTCTCATGCTGGTATGCCAAACAGATTTGGCATAGGTGGTTTATCTTCTCTGGTCATAAGTACATTGTGCCAAGGAATGCTTCAGAAGGGTTGTCTTTGTCACATTTACCACATCTTTCTCAGGCCGAGAGGGAAGTTGGGCTAATTGCATTCTTTGCTACTCTGTGGTCTTTGTGGTTGGAGCGTAATGCTAGGGTCTTCAATGATTCCTCTATGCACTGCGATAGGCTTTGGGAGAACATCAAGCTTCTAGCTTGTTCTTGGGTGTATGCTTCTTCCTCTTGGGGAAAGGGCATCCCCTCTCTTTGGGTGGTTGTTGAATTGGAATGCGTGCTTCTTGGAAACGTTGGTTGTGGGTGGGTTGTGCCTTGGGCTTTTTGTGTAAGTCTTGTATGTTTTGCTTTCCTGTGGTTTGGGAGGGGCTAATGTGTACTGCTAGTGCACTTGTTTGTCTTTTGTACATTTTATTCTTTATTAATATACTGTTTGTTTCCGCTAAAAAAAAAATTATATATATATATATATATATATATATATAAAGAAATGGCTTAATGAATGTTGCCCTAGTTTCCCATCGTGATCTTATGGTTTTGGAATAGCATTATCCTAGTTCAAATAATTCAAAGCCAAAAAAAGAAGAGAAAAGAGTGCTAGAATGCTAGGATTTCATTATTGAGTCTGAAAAGAATGAATAGGAGAATGAAAATACCTTATCTTGTCACAAATAAATTACTATCCGAATAACTAACACAATAAAATACGCCAATTCCAAAATTTCCCAACTGCTAATACAGTATGATACTCTAATATTTGGTATGTATTTTCACCTGTAAGATGGTTTTTCATGGACCAAAAATCAGTCTTTTTGTTTTTCGGTGTAAACATGATTTTAATGGTTATAGAAGTTCACTTTCATAGTTATTCAGAGATGCATCTTCACTTCACAAATATTTCTCCAACTCTATTTTGCCTTCTTTTTTTATTCCCTTCTTTTGACAAATCTGTGCGCAAAATGTGAATGACATGCTTGTTAGGGTTAGGCGAAGGTTCTTATTATGAAATTCCAACCTTGAGAATTGACATAATGCATGCCTTATTACTCAAATACTAGGATAAATGATTGTGCATCCTGCATATATCTTTAAGAGAAAAGACTGACTGCTTTGGGGAGCCTTTTTTTCTTCTTTAACCATCCATAGCTGCACCTACATGAATGTATTTGTAGCAGTTGTTGGATTTTGAAATTAACTACTACTACTCCTTTAAGATTACAGTTTGCTTATGTGATGTATGCATTTTTGTGCATTTCAGGTTGCATGCTCTTGGCTGAATAATTATAATATACATCATGGAATGAGTTCTCAATTTGGACAAAGATGATCATGTTGTTTTGCCCTCTAATCGGATGGCACCTGGGCTCTTTGATTTTTCTTTTGCGGTCGGTGCAAACTTCATCGGAACTTATATGGAGCAGTTCGTTGAGTTGTGTCATGGAAGTGTTTGTAATTAGCGTTGCAATGTCATGGCTGGGAGCATTTTTAGCCGTGGGACATGACAAGTTACACACTACACTAGTGAACTCAACACCCAGTTGTTGAGACAGTTTTGGTACTAAACGTGCACACCTGGGTTTACCAGTAGCAATTTCTAACAGCGCGCTGGTAGAATAATCTGTGCTGCTTTTGAAATCTGGTTGAGGTGACAATATCGTTATCATTGTAAATTATGATGGTTCATGTGAGTGACTTGAACCACTTTTTTTCTCCCTATTATTTCACCATTGTGCTATGTATGATGCATTTGTTGAAACGAATGCCAGGCTTGTGAATATAGAGCGAATTGCGTCACCTAATAGAATAGACTGAATTCTGCAGTTATGTTCTTATAAGAAAATTAATTTTGTTGAGGCGAACAAGTCTCGAGTTGAACAATAAAATGCGTTCAGATTCCCCATGACTTATGCCTAATTCATATTATTAATTAGCAATTGTTGTGTTATTTCCACGTTGTTGACTGAGTATTCTGATTGTGCTGCAATATTTTGATTGTTGGTTGAAATTTATTAGTTTCCCAGTACTTCCTGATTTTAGTTATTTATTGATGAAAATAAAGTATTTAATAAGGAAATATGTATATTTATGTCTTTTGATATAAGTAAAAGAATAAAGTTATTTTATGTAGTTAAGAAGTAAGGACAAAGAAACTCAACTAAGACTCTTCTCAATTAACTACAAATGATTGGTTACATGAATTTGCGTATTTCCCTTTCAGGGCTAAGATGGACATTTACATTCTAAACATTTAATCTTAGTTAATTTTTTTCATGTTGTTTTATGCCTGGTTCTACCTGTCATTGTTGTAAATTATTAAAAGACCATTCTTTCTAAATGAAACATCTAAAGGTTTTTCTTGTATATGTTCAAATCTTCTTAATCGATTTTTTTATTATTTTATCTTCAATTGGGGTTATTTTTACTATTTTTTGCATATGTTCATCTCTAATTCCTTCTTTTAAAGTTTTACCAATATTTATTTTAACATGCGCATTTTTGTTATTCTTAACATGTTCATGCATTTTTTTATTGTCCAACATTATGTTCTATATAGCATAATTGGTTCCTTTCAACATGAATGAGATGCATACTCTCAAAACACTTCTTCGTTTAACCCATCTTGTGTTTACTTTATGACTTACATCCTAATTTATTTCACCATCTTGATGAACAATTGATCTTAAATACTTAAAATTTCAACCCTTGGTATCTCTTGTCTTTGAGTTTTCACTGTCTCCTCATTTGTATTTTTGTTGTTACTAAAATTACATATAATGTATTTGGTTTTAATCCTACCAATATTGAACTCTTTAGATTCTAAAACCTCTAAGCATTTATTCTAGATTTTGCTTAATCAATCAATACTATACCATCTGAAAATAACATACACAATGAAATATCATCTTAAATATTTTTAGTTAATTCATTTATAACTGGCGCAAAGGGCTTAAGGTAGATCTTTGACCTAAACCTATTAATTGGCAACTCACTAGTGTCTTCTATTGTTGTTTTAACACTAGTTATTGTTGACCGTCCATGGTGGCAAGTGGCAACTTCTTTACGAGTGTAAAAGGAGATCTAGGAAACGAGTTCAAGAGACAGGCTAGAGCTGTCACTCTTAAGAGTGGAGTTCTCCCAGCTAACATTATTCCTTCTCACTATCTGAGATTTAGTCTTCATGGGTAGAAATCACAATGGAGGATGAATTAAAGGAGTTATGGAAGGCTTTGTCCGTTACTAAGGATGAAGATTAAGTGCTCGATGTTATGGGGGATTGTTAAGATGGATGTGTAAAGGACCTCAAATTGTGCCTATATGCAAAGATCATGACGCACAAACAAATTAGCTAGGAGGTTTTCAGACTAACCAAGAATCAAGTATAACAACATCAAGACCAGTAATTTTCAAAGAGATGGGATCAAACGTTTTTTATGCTGCAGTTTGGGAACATAATAGACGAGCAGGGTTTTTTTTATCGAGAGCCATGACATTTTGACAAGTCCTTGGTTGTTTTATCTGAGGCTGAACTACACTGGACAAATTTTGGGTCCATGCTTCTAACCTACCTATTGCATGCATGGCGAAAGAAGTGGGCAGGGCCATTGGTCCTTTTTTAGAGGCAACGGAAGACCAATGTCGTCAATGTTGTTGGGGAAAGACTCTTCAGATTAGGGTTGTTATGGATATCAATAAACCTCTAAGAAGGGGAATTAAAATTTGAATTCCAATGCTGTCGGATTTGTGTTATTTTTGTCTCAAGCTGACGCACACAATGAAGAATTGTGATCTTCTAATCCTAGAAGAAGATGAGAGCAGAAAAAGGCGTTTCCATTACAGTGCTTGGTTGCGGTTTTCTGAAGGGGGTAAATCGAATTCAAGCTCTACAAATCCAGTCGACCATAAAATGAGAATGGAGAATATAAGTAAAAAGGCACTGGAGATGGGATCGGAGGCTTGTTGGAGAGGGAGCAAGAAAACATAAGATGTACAAACACGAGTGACAGTAGCATTTATGGCAAAGATTTGGTTATCCAAGAAATGGCGAAGTCGCCAGCGAATCTAGAGGCTTCGCTGACACAATTTGACGTTGCTCAACTGGAAATAAAAGCCAGAAGTTCAGAAGGTGGCTAGTAGGAAATTGGGCCTAAATTAGATATTTATCTTAAAGTTATGAAAACTGAATGTGTGACAAATTAGTCTATTATGATAAAAGCCTACAATAACGTTGAAATTGATGAAATCCAAAAGTGGTTCCACTCTCTCAAAGGTCCAACCCACAACTTATCAAAATGAAACCCAAGTAGAGAAAGGTGAAGACCAAGCTTACATCATATTCATAAGCGGAAGTCATGAAGAGTTAAAAAATGCAAGGACCTTGAAATGGAAGAAACTAATCAGGCAGGAAAAATTGTTTTCTCAGGAGTTTTTACGGGAAAGTGAGGACATGCAAGGGAAGAGGAAGGAAACAGAGATTGATGGTGAACCTGAACCAGAAACGAAAATGTGAAAGGCCTATTTCAAAAATACATGTTAAAGGTAGGCAAAAATGAGGTTGACTTCCTAGAATGTTTGTGGGCTTGGTAACCCCTAAACATTCTGAAATATCTACATATCTACGACTTGGTGTGCATGCAGCATGGAAGATCCTGACGTTTTGTTTCTTTTGGAATCAAAGATTGCCCAAACTAAAGCTGTCTGGTTGTAGCATAGATTAGGTTTTGTAGGCTTCATTACTACTGAAAGGAAAGGACTTGGTGGAGGTTTGATTTTGTTTTGGAAATATTCTATCAAACTATCCTTGAGATCCTTATCAAAATGACATATAGATTCATGGGTGGAAGATGGAGATGATTTAAAATGAAGATTCATGGGTATATATGGCGAAACTGAGACTTCAGTAACGAGGGATACAGAGAACTAATTAGAAGACTTTATATTAATAGCTCAAATCTTGCCTGGATGACACTTGTGGGGATTTTAATGAAGTTCAGGACCAGAGGGAAAAAGGGGGTAAATTCAAATCGTCAAAGCAGGTGGAAGAATTCACGCGGGTGGTGGATGATTGCAATTTACTTGATCTTGGGTTTATAGGACCAAAATATACATGGAACAACAAGAGACAAGGAAATGCTTGTTGGTTTGGTCCACCTCAATGAAGAACCGCCTTCAATAGTCAACAAACGCATGCAGTGAATAGTATACAAAATCAAGCTGAATGGATGCGCGTGGGCTGGTTGCATGAAACACGTGGGCGAAGTGAATTTTGTTTTAGCTCTATAAATAGAGCTTTGTTTCTCCTTGTAAAATAATTCCTGTGAATACAATTGTTGCCTCCCGTGGACGTAGGTATTTTTGCCGAACCACGTTAATTTTTGTTGTCTTGTTTTTCTTTCATGCTTTCGCATAACAAATTGGTATCAAAGAGTAGGTGAAGCTTTGGAAGAAAACGGACACTCGGTCGAATTTTTTGAGATTTCGTCAAAATTTCGAGATTCTGTAACAGTGACCGGAATTGTTTTCTGATCACCCGTGGAGGTAGCTCTCGTTTCCAGGAATCCAATGCAATAAACGGCGAGCAAAACGGATAAGAAATGAGTTCCCAGGAGCCGATCAAAGTTTGAGAAAAATCTCTGTAAATTTTTTTTTTCAGCGCTCAGGGAAGAAGAAGGCGGGTGAACAAGACGGATCAGCCCGGATCCGACCCGACCCAACTGTTCATTCGGGTCTGACTATTCATCCGACCCACTGTTCATCGGCCCAACTGTTCATTCGGGCCTTACTATTCAATCTGGTCCGCTGTTCATCGCCCAACTGTTCATTCGGGCCTGACTATTCAATCTGGTCCACTGTTCATCGGCCCAATTAGCCCGGATCCGACCCGACCCAACTGTTCATTCGAGCCGCTGTTTATTTCGGCCCACCCACTCGGTCCGTCACTGTTTATCTCGGCCCAGTATATTCGGTCCGACACTGTTCATCACAGTCCGATACTGTTCATCACAGTCCGATACTGTTCATCACAGTCCGACACTGTTCATCACAGTCTGATACTGTTCATACAGCCCAGCCCGTTTTCGGCCTGACAGTTGACCGAATCCATTTTCGGTTGACCAACCATATCCGACTCATTTTTCGTCTAATTTCAGCAAAGTCAGACTCGTTTCCACCATTTCCGACCGTTCCGGACACAACCGTGCAATCAGTTTTTGCAGATTCAACTCCTAAGTTATTGATATAGCTTAGTTTGGAGTTGTTTATCATTTTTCAAGCACTTTTCGGCGTCATACATATATTCGGTCTTAATGGTGGAGGAAATTCCAACCACAAGCAAGCCTTGGCAAAGAACTTCGATATCTAACGCAAAGTTCGAGGTGGAGAAATTCAACGGCACCAACAACTTTGGTATGTGGCAATGCGAAGTTCAAGATCTATTATTCCGGGAATGATCACATATCGCCTTGGAAACCAAGCCCAAGGATATGTCCGATGATGATTGGAATTTTGTAAATCGTCAAGCTTGTGGAATAATCCGACTCTGTTTGGCGAAGGATCAGAAGTACTTTGTCATGAAAGAGACTACGGCATCAAGTCTCTGGAAGAAACTCGAGGACAAGTACATGACAAAAAGCATAGAGAACCGACTCTACCTCAAAAAGAAGCTCTTTCGTTTTGAGTACAAGAAAGGTACTCCCATGATTGCACATCTTGATAATTTCAACAAGATTCTCGCTGATCTACTAAATCTTGATGTTGACCCTCTTGATGAGGATAAGGCACTATTGTTGTTAAACTCTTTGCCTGAAAGTTATGAACATTTAACAACAACTTTGCTATATGGTAAAGATGTTATTAAATTCAGTGATGTTTCAAATGCTTTGGTGAACAACGAGTATCGAAGGAAGGACCAACGCGATAGCAAGGACGCATCACCAGAAGCCTTGACGGTATCCAGAGGCAGGGCTAACAACAGATCTGATAGATCCAGTGGGCGAGGCCGATCTCGCTCAAAGTCACAAGAACCTTCATCACGTCAACGTCTTGCAAAGGATGAATGTGCCTATTGTCACCAAAAGGGGCACTGGAAGAAAGATTGTCCAAATAAGGACAAGACAACTGCAAATGTGGCACAGAAGGCTGAAGAAGATTCTGCATTCTCCGTTTCATCTATAGACAATCAGTCTGATAGATGGATATTAGATTCTGGATGTTCCTATCATATGTGTCCGAATCGAAGTTGGTTCTCAAAATTGAATGAGTTTGATGGCGGAGTCGTGCTCATGGGCAACAACAATACCTGCCAAACAAAGGGTATTGGAACTATACGCCTCAAGATGCATGACGGTACAACAAGACGGCTCACGGACGTCAGATATGTCCCAGATCTGAAGAAAAATCTGATCTCCCTTGGAGTCCTTGATTCCAGCGGTTACAAAGTAACCATTGAAGGTGGAGTTCTGAAGGTTGTACCTGGAGCACTCTTGGCCATGAAGGGTACTCAGAAAGGAAATCTCTATTTCCTTGACGGACACACAGTAATCGGAAGTGTCTCAGCTTGTACTAGTTCTAATAATGTTTCATCAGACACTTTCCTACTTTGGCACATGCGGCTCGGACATGTTGGAGAAAAGGCTCTTCAAACCTTGATAAAGCAAGGTTCTCTGAAAGGTGCAAAGACCGGGAAACTTGACTTCTGCGAGCACTGTATCTTAGGCAAGCAGACGCGAGTCAAGTTTGGCACTGCAATCCACCGCACAAAAGGAACATTGGATTATGTTCATACCGACGTTTGGGGACCCTCTCAAAATGCTTCATTGGGCGGTAAACGTTGGTTTGTTACTTTCATTGATGATTTCTCTCGCTATGTTTGGGTTTATACCATGAAGCATAAAGATGAAGCGCTAGATATCTTTCTTATATGGAAGACAATGGTAGAAACCCAAACGGGAAGGAAGATAAAGAGGTTCAGATATGATAATAGAGGAGAATACAAGTCTGACCCATTTCAGAAAATTTGTGAGAATGAAGGGATTGTTAGACATTTCACAGTCCCAGGCACGCCACAACAAAACGGTGTTGCTGAACGCATGAATCGTACTTTGGTAGATAAAGTTCGCTGCATGTTATCTCATTCTGGACTAAGCAAGGCATTTTGGGCTGAAGCTTTGTCATATGCCTCTCATATCATCAATAGACTTCCTGCGACAGCACTAGATGGCAAAACTCCCAAGGAGGTATGGTCTGGACACCCAGTTTTAGATTATGATTCTCTGCGCATTTTTGGATGCACTGCATATTTCCATGTGAAGGAATCCAAACTGGATCCTAGGTCCAAGAAAGCGATTTTCATGGGCTTTAGTGAAGGAGTTAAGGCTTTCCGACTATGGAACCCTGAGTCAAAGAAGATTGTACAAAGTCGAGATGTAACTTTTGACGAATCTGTGATGTTAAAGCATACAGTTTCTGATAAAGAAAATCGAGATCTAGATTTTCCTCAGAAGGTAGAGTTAGATATTCCAGTAACTCCTGACAAGTCAGCAGAGATATCCAACCATCCTGAAGAAGACGAGGAGGAAATCTCAGTTGAGGTGGAGGCTCCAGGACCAGACATCAGTCAAGAACCAGAATCAATTGCCACCAGTTGACCACGAAGAGAAATTTGCAAACCTGCTCGGTACACTGACATGGTTGCATATGCATTACCAGTCACCGGAGATGATATTCCATACAATTACAAAGATGTTAGTCAAAGTATGGAAAGTGATAAGTGGAAAATGGCTATGCATAAGGAGATGAAATCACTCCATCAGAATCAGACTTGGAAGTTGGTTCCACTTCCGAAAGGAAAGAAACCAATTGGCTGCAAATGGGTTTTCGCTAAGAAGGAAGGCTCTCCCAGCACAGCCGATATCCGGTACAAAGCCAGACTGGTAGCAAAAGGCTACGCTCAGAGGGAAAGAATTGACTACAATGAGGTATTCTCACCTGTTGTTAAGCATTCGTCAATTCGAATATTATTGGCTTTGGTTGCACAACTTGATCTCGAGTTAGCCCAACTCGATGTCAAAACTGCTTTTCTGCATGGTAATTTGGACGAAGAGATATATATGTCTCAACCAGATGGATTCAAAGTACCAAGAAAAGAGAATTGGGCTTGCAAGTTGAGCAAGTCATTGTATGGCCTGAAGCAGTCACCGAGACAGTGGTACAAGCGATTTGACAGCTTCATCCAAGGGCAGAAATATACCCGAAGTCAGTTTGATCATTGTGTTTACTATCGCAAACTTCAAGATGGTACATTTATCCATTTTCTTTTATATGTAGATGATATGTTAATCGTATCTAAAAGTACGGTGGAGATCAACAAACTAAAGGCTCAATTGAGCTCAGAGTTTGAAATGAAGGATCTTGGAGAAGCCAGAAAAATTCTCGGGATAGAGATAACTCGAGACAGGGCCAAAAGCACAATCTGTTTGACTCAGACTCAGTATTTGAAGAAAGTTCTTCAAACTTTTGGCATTGGCAATGACACAAAACCTGTGAGCACACCATTGGCACCACATTTCAAGCTAAGTTCATCAATGTCACCAAATTTCGAGGATCAGAAGAAGCAAATGGAGAATATTTCATATGCAAATGCAGTTGGTGCCTTGATGTATGCTATGGTGTGTACCAGACCTGACATTTCACATGTTGTAAGTATGGTAAGTCGTTACATGCACAACCCCGGTAAAGGCCACTGGCAAGCAGTGAAGTGGATTCTACGGTATATTCATGGTACTGTAGATATTGGTTTAAAGTTCGAGAGAGATACGAAAAGTTGTAAGCATCTAGTCGGATATGTGGATTCGGACTATGCTGGAGATCTTGACAAGCGCAGATCTACTATTGGTTATGTTTCCACTATGGCAGGAGGACCAGTGAATTGGAGATCAACACTACAGTCAACAGTTGCTTTGTCTACTACAGAGGCAGAGTACATGGCAGTAACGGAAGCTTTCAAGGAAGCAATCTGGCTTCACGGATTGACTAAAGACTTGGGAATTGTGCAGAAGAATGTTGAAGTTTTCTGCGACAGCCAGAGTGCCATTTGTTTGGCAAAGAACCAAGTTCATCACAGTCGAACGAAGCATATTGACGTTCGTTTTCATTTTGTTCGAGAAATAGTAGAAGAAGGGAGTATTCTTCTGCAAAAGATCAAGAATGCAGATAACCCTGCAGATATGCTTACAAAGGTGGTTACAGGGATCAAGTTCCAACATTGTTTGGACTTGATCAACATCTCACGAGCTCGGAGTGCCTAAGGGCACTAATGGAGGCAGCAACAGTTTTTTTTTTAAGGAAGTTTGCTAAGTGGAGATTGTTGCTCAGCAGCTTTAATTGACAAATTGCTACAGGAGTGGAAGAGCCCTGTTCCACATGAGGTGGAGGTGGAGATTTGTTGGTTTGGTCCACCTCAATGAAGAACCGCCATCAATAGTCAACAAACGCATGCAGTGAATAGTATACAAAATCAAGCTGCATGGGATGCGTGTGGGCTGGTTGCATGAAACACGTGGGCGAAGTGAATTTTGTTTTAGCTCTATAAATAGAGCTTTGTTTCTCCTTGTAAAATAATTCCTGTGAATACAATTGTTGCCTTCCGTGGACGTAGGTATTTTTGCTGAACCACGTTAAGTTTTGTTGTCTTGTTTTTCTTTCATGCTTTCGCATAACAATGCTAACATTCAAGAATGATTAGACAGAGCTTTAGTTTATTTTAAGTGGAGATCATTGTTCAAGTAGGCTGATTGTGTTCGCCTTGGACATTACAGCTCCGATCACAAGACAATTCTAATAGATACATGTTGAAGGAATTCTCAGATGCATAGTCAAAGAGCTCATAGTCGTCCCATGTTTGAGGCCATGTGGTTTGGGAAAGTGGAGGTAAGAGAAACCATTTGAATTTCTTGGAGCAGAATTCACAATTTGAATGCTGGTATGAAGTTGAATTTGTCCAATTCTAAAAGTTTAAACGCACTAACGAGTTGGTAGGGCAAAATATGGATCAATTCCTAAGGCCATAGCAAAAATTTAGCATCAACTGGAACAAATTCATAATAGTATATTTTTTTAGAGAGATTGGAATACAATAAAGATGCTCGAAGCCAAGTTAAAGGAATTATACTTTAAAGAAGTATACTAGAGGCCTCGTGCTAAGCAAGAGTGGTTAAAAGAAGAGGATTGCAATATTAAGTTTTTCCATTCTAAAGCAAATGAGAGAAGGTGTAAAAATTTCATTCGCGGGCTCTTGAATGTTCAAGGAACATGGAGAGAAGACCCTTAGGCGATTGCTTATGAAATAGAAAGCTATTTCAAGGGCATATTCAGCTCCAGCCGACTGTCTAAGCAGATTATTGAACAAGTTTTGTTTGAATTTCCATGTAGGGTTATGGGAGCAATGGACCAAGAGCTATCACAACCCTTTTCCCAAGATGAGGTGAAGCAAGCTCTTCATCAGATGTATCCTACAAAAAGCCCAAGTCCAGACGAAATTCCAGCATTGTTCTATCAAAAGTATTGGAATACAGTAAGCGAAGATGTTTGCAAGGCATGTGTTTCCTTTCTTAATGAGGGTCGCCATTTCAGTGAGCTTAACAGAACACTTTTGGTTTTAATTCCAAAAATAAATAATCATATGAAAGTGTATCAGACCAATTAGGCTGCGTAATGCTGCTTATAAAATTGTGGCTAAAATGCAAGATAATAGAATGAAAACTTTTTACCTCGCCTCATTTCTCAATTCCAAAGTGCCTTCATTGGTGGTAGATTGATTATTGATAATATTTGGGCAGCTGATGAAATTCTCCATTACACGATGAATAAAAGGAAGGGTCAAAGATACCTTGCAACACTCAAATTGGATATGGCGAAGGCGTATGATTGAATTGAATGGGACTTCCTTGAAGCCATTTTAAGGAAAATGGGACTTGATGAGCTTTGTATCAACCTTATTATGAAGTGTGTAAAATCAATGAGGTATTCTATTATTATTAATGGGGACATTCATGGGAACATTTCTTCCCAAAGGGGCACATAACAAGGCGATCCTCTTTCTCCTTACTTATTTATTATTTGTGCGGATGGTTTATCTCACCTCTTAAATATGTTTGAAAAGAAAAGGTTGATTGAAGGCATTAAAATATCTAAAAATAGGCCTTCGATTGCACATTTGTTGTTTGCTGACTATAATTTGATATTTTGTAGGAATTTTACATTGAGATGTAAATACTATTTTGCATACTTTAAAGCTATATGAGGAGGCCTCAGGGTAATGAATAAATTTGAAAAATTAGTGGTGTATATTAGCTCAAATACTTCTGTGGAGATGAAAGAAGCTTTTAGCAATATGCTAAGAATTTGAACTAGTGAAGGCCACTCTGAGTATCTTGGGCTCCCATTTATGAGTAAACGAACAAGACTCAAATGTTTGCTTATATAAAGACAAAAATGTTGAATACGTTGCAGAGATGGAAGGAAAAACTCTTCTCTTTGAGGGGGCAAAAAAGTTCTTATTAAAGCAATTGCTCAAGCATTATTGCCATTTACAATGAGTTGTTAACGTTTTCATCTTCAGCTTTGTAAATATCTAAATGCAATGATGGCTAAATTTTGGTAGGGATTTTCTCTGTTAATCAAATTACCCTCACGACCCGCATATGTGAGAAAAAATATTTTGATGATTACAAACCACATTCCTATATTATATATATAGCATCTTATTGTATGAAGGTTTGATGATGCATGGTGGAAGAGCTATCAAGATCAAGTTGAAGACCATGATCGTTCGAAGATAGAATTTTATGTTATTAGAACTTGATAGGATTGTAGAATTTCTGGTATCACATGATTCAACAAGTGCTTATGCCTTTGCATAATTGCATGTTTTAATCGATTTATTTTTGAAGAATTTTCGTTGATTTTTTCGATCACTCATGATGGATTTTTAATGATTGATTTGATCCAAAATACCGAGTTTTAATCTTGTTTAATCGAGTGTTAAGATTCTGGAAAAATGTCACAAATATTTTTAAATATCTATCAGGACTCTGATGTCTCAGCAGCGCCCTCCTTTACTTATCATGTCAGGGCACTGATGATACATTACGACACTAATTGTCACGACGCCCCTGACGTAGGCTGACTTCATGACTGGCACATGGTACTATACACTGTACATACCCATATACAATATATAATACACTGTCAGCCTTCACGTAGTCTCACAATCCTTCCCAACATTTACAGAATTTTTTTTCCTAATATATACCACAAATCAAATCCAATATAGATCTCTATAATCATTCCATTCATTCACACATCACATTTTCATTTCATCATCCAATATATTAAGCTATATATATGCCCACACATCCCATCTAGATGATAATACATATATATATAATGTGTGATAAGTATACATATCGAACTAACAATATAAGTTATTTCCTCCAAGCGTACATACACATACCAGACGAAGGCTCACGTGATTGTCACTCACGGAGTTTCCTTTTCCCTTCGACTCAATACCTGAAATATTTGAGGAAATGGGGTGAGCAAACAACAGCTCAGTGAATATAGTTCTTGAGATGACAATTATATACATTTAGATGGGATGTGTGGGCTCGCAAAACCTCGTTCGGGTCTAATTCCTAACGAAATGACATCATTACAAACTCCAATTGCTAAAATCAGTTTGCATGATCCATAAAACTCAATGCATTATATATAAATATAACATGCCTACAATCAAACATTTTATATGCGTATAATGCCAAACAAGAACCAAATCAAGAAAACTATACTCACAGTGGTTACACGGGGTTTCTAAGCCAATATATCCGAGCAACAATAAAAGTCATTGCTTCCTCAAGAGCGTTTCTCCATGCACTTAAGCTCTCAATTTAAACACTGAAATTAACCATAGATTATCATGAGAATCACCATTTCAACTCACCAAAACACTATACTAAAAATATCAAATCATATCCAAAAATCATGATCTTAACATCGAAACGTCCGGAATTCAATTCTCTACGATTCTATGATCTCAAACCGGAGTTTCATTGGATTCACATCACTGTTCGCATCACTGTTCATAGTACTATTCACATCACTGTTTGCATCACTGTTCATAGTACTATTCACATCACTGTTTATAGTACTATTCACATCACCGTTTACATCGCTGTTCACGTCGTCACTATTTATTCGGAAGATGTAAATTATACTAAAATTGTCAAACGGTCTTCAAAAACCATGAAATTCAATCTAACCACATATTCGGGGTCCCGACTGTCTAGGGAGTGTTTTTCTACCTTCCTCGCAAATTTTTATTCACGTTGGGTCAAAACCCCAATTTGTCAAAACGCCGTAAAATGGCTCCCATAGTAAAAATTACTCCGCTAGATAGGTGACATCTAGCTTAGATAGTAATTTCACGAAGAAAGAGAGTGAAAATCACTTACCCCGAGTCCGAATTTGACGCGAATCCCGCATTTCCCCTTTTTCTTCTTCCTTTCTTCTCGGTTCTTCCTCTTCTGTTTCTCTCCAGCAACTTCGTTCATTTTGTTTTTTTCTTTCGTTTGTTTTTTTTTTATTACATATGAGTACTGTTCATGGTATTGTTCTGTAAACAGTACCCGCAAATGAACAATAATTTTTCTTACTTTATTCCTCTTTTTCTTCTTCTACACTCAATTCACATCTTTAATTAACCAACCCCATAAATTAAGCAATTTAAATCAACTCCAATGTTTAACTTGTAAGCACCCATATAAGATGATCCCATAGGTATCATCTTCTTTCTGTACTAATCATAAACACGTATATTTGACTCCTACATATAAAATACATGTATTATATATCTCGATATATGTGTATTTCAACGTATGTATTTAATTAAAATTACGGGGTGTTACACTAATAATGTTCTAGGTTGAAAATTATTCATGTGTATCAGGATGTTATTCATGCATTAGCACCCTAATCTAATCAACCGTATGAACTTGTCAGGACGCTAATTGAATATCAGCACACTAATCGTTTTCTTAACTTAAATGTTTTTGAACACATTAGGACGCGGACTGAATATCACAACACATCCGTTTGATTTAAAATCACTTTGTGCTCCTAAAACATTCTTGAAAAACAAGTTCAAGCGCCATTGCCATGTATATATGTGTGTGTGTGTGTGTGTGTGTGTGTGTGTGTGTGTGTGTGTGTGTGTGTGTGTGTGTGTTGCCTTAGAACAAAATACACATCAAACCAGAAAATTGAGAATTCATTTTCAAATATATCTAACAGTTTTCACTTGTGCTATCACTTTTGAAAATTATACTTGTCTTCATCATTGAGCATATACCTCTGATTTGTTTTAAATACTTCAAAGCACGTTCTTTGGAATTGCTACACTTCATTTCATATTTGCAAAAGTTTTCTAGAAACGAAAAGGAGGATTGTGAACCTCTAATTTTTCAGTTGTACTTCATTATCCATCATTCGCTGAATACTGTGATACTCGAGGTTCAATCCAAAACTTTGTAAGTATCTTTTTCATTCTAAGTAAAGGGAATTATATCTCAATCTTGTATTCATTAATATTAGTGACTGTTGTCACTGGAATGGAGCAAATGTTCCTCAAACAGTAAAGATTGTTCTCAATCCTGTAAAGTTGAGAAATTGTTATGGTTGTTCTCAAGCCAGCGAAGTTGAGAAACTATAAAAGGTTTGATTTTCGCCTGTGAAGAAGGCCATTTAGTGGAGTTTGGACAAAATCCTAACTGAGGAGGTTGGGTAGTGGACGTAGGCGCGACCGAACCACTATAAATCCTATGTAGTATTATTTATAGTTCATTATTTATTGCTTTGTACACTTTGCCAAAACCTGTTACATTTATTGTAATATTTATTTTAAGAGAAAGGCATAAACCTGTTAAGTGCTAATTTACCCCCCTCTTGGACATATCTGGGCCAACATTCTCAAGCTGGGGCTAAGATCAAATATATATTGGAGGAGGTGGAAGTTTTTGTGTAAACCGAAAATGTTGGGAGCATGGGCTTTAGAAAGCTTGAAGATTTTAACAAGGCACTGCTTGCCAAATAAGGGTGGAGATTATTGAACAACCCCTTCCCCTTGCTTGCAAGATTACATAAAGCCAAATATTATCTAAATTCTGATTTTTTTAGAAGCTTGTGTAGCAACAGGTGCTTCTCCAGCTTGGTATGGTATTATATGGGCTAAAGATTTACTAGTGAAAGGCCTTAGATGGCGTGTTGGAAATGGGTAGCCAGTGATGAAACAAAAACTTATAGTGGGTTTTTCAACCAATCAAAGCACCAGTCGAGAGAAACTAAAAAGATGTCATGCTCTGCAGGTTTGCTTGCTCTATATTATGTTTTGTAAGTTCTATAAAAGTAGAACATATTATTGGTGTTAAATAATAAACAAGTTTGAGTCTAGAGAAATAAAAGTAATATATATACTTTTGTTAGGATCCTTCTGTGTTGCAGATCACACTTAACCATGAAGCTTAGTGGATTCCACGGGTTGGTGCTAACAGAATGAAAGTGAAGGTTGTTGCAGAATTGTAGTGCATCAATGGGATACCACCTCAAGATGATATCCAAAGCGAAGTGAAGGTTATTGTAGAATTGTAGTGTCTCAATGGGATACCTCAAGATGAAATACGAGGCATTTGGCTTTTCAGATGCTCAATGATAAGTCTAGAGTTGCATATGTATCAATGTCACTTCCTAATGAGTTTTGGGTCACTAATTTTTTCTCTAATTTATTCTATGCCCTTTTTATTTTTTGGCTTTGTTTTTATATTAAGTACATATAGATATCACCCATCTCTATTAAGTTTATCTTTTTGTGATTTTATTTTATTATGTTCCAGTTCTTTTTAATCTTCATCGATTTCCTATTTGCATAAATATGTATCTCACCAACCACACATCTATGTTGTTCCTTAATTTATTGTGTTGAGTCAAATGTTTTTTTTTTTTTTGAGAGAGAAAACAAATTGTATTGTATATATATATATATATATATATATTGAGATAGAATATATAATGACAGTAATATAACAGAGAACCAGAGATACTTGTTATCTCAAGGAACCCCATGAAGAATGTTTTGATGATTGCAAACCACTCTATCTTGTGAACTAATGAATCTATTGAGTATTTCAGTTAAGTATTGAAGATTAAATGACTTGAGCTTATTCATTCAATTAAGAAGAGATCAAGCTAAGCTCAAATGAAGATATGATCAATCAAGATTCAAGTTACGGAAGTATTATGGTCAGTTAGGTGTTCTAGATTTGTAGAATCTTTACTCAACATACTTCAGCTTGATTCAAATCCAAAACATTTTCGAATTCAACTTTAACTCTCAAAATCTATTTTCATTCATCAGATTTTAAAATGGTCCAATCATGTTTTAAATTACTCATTTCAATTCAAAAATGTTCTTGAAAGATTCTTTTTTAGAATGATGATTTTGATTCGAAATATTTTAATCCAATATGATTTCAAAAAATTAGTTGAAATTTTTATTAGTGTCAAGTAGGACACTCATAGTGTTCAGGACGCTCAAGCAGTGACCAACTCACTTAAAATCAGGCCTACATTGCAGGATGTTCCTATCGCTACAGGACACTCAAGATTTCTAAAAAATCTTGGGGCAAATTCTAGTAGGATGCTTAAGAGCAGTAGCGCCCTCCCTGAACTTACTGAGTTCATCCTATCTCACAGGTTATAATTCTATCAGGATGCTATTACTACTTTAGGATGCTATTAACAACGGTGTCAGACCTTGACAACTGTCTTTGTTGCTTTTCAAAAGTTGTCTTTCTGATTAATTTTTATTCTCATGAAAACTTTTTGTATCAAAAAAACTCAAAAGATCTGAGCATACCATTTTCATGACAAATTTGAGTCGTTTGACTCAAAATTCAACGGTCTCAAGAATTCAAATCTCAGTTTTGGCGCAATGCTCATTTATAAATAACCAGTTCGAAATTACGTGATCTTGTAATCTTTGAAAGTTAGTCGATTTTAGTAAAGGTTCGTAGGTTTCAGTTGTAAACAAGCCGAAGATCAGTCTGTATTTGTTGTAATTTGCTGCAACTACATAAGTTGCATTTTTATCCTTGAGTGGTGTAAATGTTGTCTCATACCTGTGAAGTTGAGAGTGTAATAGGTTTGATCCTCACATGTGAAGAGTGATCTATAGTGAAGTTTGAAATCCTAATTGGGGAGGTTAGGTAGTGAAGATAGGCATGTAGCTGAATCACTCTAAATCTTTGTGTTCATTTATTCAATTTGCTATATTTTTACTTTCTGTCGTTATGTAACTTTAAGATTCAAAAAACTGTTGATCTGTCCAATTCACCCCTCTCTTGGACACATTTCTAAGCCAACAATACTCTTCCATACGAAACCCAAAATGTGATTCACCCTACACCGCTTATGAAAATACCAACTATACCTCTATTACAAACAATAAGCCTAATCCCTCCACCAATGTGTAGCACCCATACCTTTAAATGACGTCATTTTGACCCATAATGTACTCGTAGAGTACCCATATACGTATTCATATATGTATTTGATGCTCAACACGCATAGGATCGAGTATCTTTGCATGATCTTAGGTCATAGAGAGTGCGCATGAAGTTTCAAAAACATCGAAGACCCGTTTGACGTCGAAACATGTCGAAAACGGTGTTTTGGATCCAGTGGAGCTCACTCCATGGAGGAAGAAATTTCTATCACTGATTGCTTCAATGACTTGATCTCCTATATCCGTGGTCCGATTGCCCTAACATTTTGTCAGCTTATTCTTCTCTGATAGATCTTACTTATGAACGGTGAAGATCTTGATCGGAGTTATCTCTTATGAGTTATAAGACTCCAAACACTATTTTTTGGATTTATGAATTTTTTTGCGCAGGTTTGATCAAATACTTCGATACCGCAATCCCACCATCGGATTGAGCTGAAATTTTACCAGAATGTTGGTAACTGACTCATAAAACTTCAGAACGGTTAAGATGGTAACTTGAGAAGTAGTTTGCAAGAACTTAATTATCTAAGTGAGATTAATTTCAACAGAAAACTGTTCCTTCTATTTATTAAGTGTATTTTTAAGTGTGGGCCCAAATTTTTTCTATAAAAGCAACTACCACGATTTTTGGACTCACTTGTTCATTTTTTCAGGTCTTAGAGAGTTTGAAGAAGGAGGAGAGGAGAAAAGGGAGGAAAAAGGAGGAGTTTTGGTGATTTGTGCTCAAGAATCACCCAAGGTAACCATTCTTCCCCATAATTCTCATTTTCTTCCTTCCATCACTTTCCCCCATGCATGAAAACTGATTTTTCAACCTAGGGTTTCGATGAATCCCAAAATTCTAGGGTTATTGGTCTAGGGTTTTCATGTATGGGTTGATTTATACTTGTTTTTCATACTAATGACCTTCCTTAACCTCAACCAACATATAATGAGTGTTTTCTACTCTTGGATCCCGAAATTTAAGGGAGAGGTAAGAAATCCAATGTTGGACTTAGGCTTTGATTTTGAGATATGTTAACCTAGATGGCATGGGGAGTCTATCAATGGTAAAACCTCCAATTTCTAACAAGGAATTGGTGGGGTTTCATGGTTTTGACCTAAACTAGAAATTTAGACCTAGGGTTTACTATTCAAATTACATGTGATTTATGATGAATGCCTGGGTAAATATGGATGTATGACACTCTAATTTACTGATCTTGAGTATAGGAAACCCTATTGTAGTGTAATTTTGACCTAGGCTATGTAATTTGGCAATTTCCATGTGAGTTGGGGATTTTTGCCCAAATTGGGGCTTTTGACCCAAATCAAGTCAATTGATAAAATTGACTTGGGGATTGTTTAATTGGACCCAAATTGAGTAGAATCATGGGTTTAGAATGTTTGAACCTATGTTAAATTGATATGACTTAGTTTATTTTAACTTTATATTTTGTATTGGCCTAAATTGGGGATTTTGACCAAGACTTAGTCAATTTATGAAATTGACTTGATGAATAGTCTAATTGACCTTAATTATGATTGAATGTCATGTATATTGGTGGTTGGATCATGGGATCAACCTATTACATTCAATTTGGGTCAATCTTGGTTAAATTTGAGTTTAAATTATCAAATTGGTCAATATGGAATTTGGCTCAAGGGGGAGTAACCAATTTAGAATCTAATTGACTTTTGATTTGGGTTTAAGCATGGGTTTTTGGTTTGGCACACTTATAGGCTGATTTTCAGTTTGTGTAAACCATATTATTTTCAGGGTTTTGTGATTGATCTAGAACTCATATAGTCAATTGGAGAGTTGTGGTGATTGGATTGGAATTGGATTGGCTAGACTTAGCCAATCAAGTGTGAGTGTTCTTTTACTTTTTGATTATTTATATGTGGCATTGTAGTATAGAAATGTTTTAAATGTTTATGTATTATGGTATGCATGTTTTAATATTCCATGAAATATATTTAAGCATAGTCAGTGGGATGACAATTTGGGTTGAGGCTCCTAGTTGGGTTTTCCTTTTTGAGAATTCTCGTAAGTCTAGCGATGATCCCAGTTGTGTATCTGGCATAGGGTTTTATGGCTTGTGTATAGGTAGGTTAGCTTAAGTTAATCCTACGTGCTGCACAACCCCAGAAATCCTATTAGAATACGAGTATTGTGTGTGTGTTCAGGTGTTGTTTGTCATGCATCAGCCCTTTGATCCATGTACTCAGGAGGTGTTAGGATTGCATGTGCATGATTACAAATGATATGCATTGTCTTTCGTATGACATGATGGATTTATGTTAGCATGTCTGTAATCTTATTTCATCGTCATGATCTTGCCATGTTTTTATAAATGCACGTATATGCCACTTGTAAATGACATTCACTGAGCTTGTTGTAGCTCATACCTCACCCTTTTCTTTTAGGATCTGATAAAAAGGGGAAAGGAAAGGCCTGATTGCGGAGTTTCCCTTGATTTTGATTGATGTAGGTGTTGTACATTTATTTTTGTATTTTGATATTATGTACATGATAACACCTAGTATTTGTATATTTTAAACATAGATGGGATGTCTTGGGTTGTATTATTTTGTGGACTTTGGAATTTTATTTTTGGTAAATTTGGAGATGCAAAATGTTTATTCATTGTTGATCATGTTTAGATGGATGTTATATCAAGTTTGTGTTTTATTGAGATTCATATTTAATTAGGCTGACGAGACGCCGAGTGTAACGATGGAGGGTATACTCGGGGGTTCTGTGCTGGTCATGACGTCACATATAGTGGGTCGTGAAAAATGGCTGACCAGATAACCATTTGCACATGGAGATGTTGCCCCCCATGTGCATGCCAACATTTTGATTTCATCTCACAACCTAGACTTATCTTTAGAAATGTTTTGAAATATCCTATTGTTCAGGTCTAGCCATAAATACCACATAGTTGCATAAGCTGCAACTAGTCCCACATTCTTGTCCAATCGTGAAGACGAGGATTGGTGGGAGAAAGTTAGACCTTCTACACAAGTTGTGGCGATACGTATTCTCCTTCTAATGAAAGAAAACCATTTAGCTCACATCCTATGAGCTACAGTACAAGAAAAGAATTGGTGCTCTGTAGTCTCTTCATCCTGAAAACATAATGTTAAGAAAATAAAATAATGAACGACACAAGATGTAACGTGGTTCGGCTTTATGACCTACATCCACGGGAGAAGAGAAAGGATATTTATTCTTGTTTAATGTCTTAATGGAGGGACTTCATATATATAGACATACAGGGCTATGTACTTTTAGCTATAATTACAATTTTTAGTAACTGCTATATTCCTTAAAGAAAATAAATCCTTAAAGGAAATAAATTTGTAAAGAAACTAAATCTTTACAGGAAACAAATCTCAACACTCCCCCTCAAGCTGGTGAATAAAGGTTTACCATTCCCAGCTTGGACACATTTGCTTGAAATGCAGTATGATCTAACCCTCTAGTGAGCATATCGGCGAGCTGATTATTGGTAGACACATATGGAGTACAAATCAACCCACTATCAAGCTTCTCTTTAATAAAGTGTCTATCAATCTCTATATGCTTGGTTCGATCATGTTGAACTGGGTTATGGGCAATGCTAATTGCAAATTTATTGTCACAATAGAGTCTCATAGGGCCATCCCAGTGTATCTTCAAATCTGTCAAAATTATCTGCAACCATAATAGCTCACAAACCCCTTGTGCCATTGCTCGGAATTCTGCTTTAGCACTAGATCTGGTCACTACATTCTATTTTTTACTTCGTCATGTCACCAAATTCCCACCACGTACAATATCCAGTAGTTAATCTTTTGTCAACTACTGAACCAACATAGTCTGAATCAATATATGTTTCAAGAACCATTCTTGTGTGTCGTTTAAATAAGATGCCCTGTCCTGGAGTCCCTTTAAGATATTGTAGAACGCGATTAGCTGCTTGCAAATGAATATCTTTAGGATTGTGCATGAACTGACTTATTACACTTACTGCATATGCAATATCAGGTCTTGTGTGAGAGAGATAGATGAGTTTTCCTACTAGTCTTTGATACATCTCTTTATTAACAGTCAGGGCTTCTTCAGCTTCTCCAAGTTTGTGATTAAGATCAATAGGAGTATTCATTGGTTTGTATGCTAGCTTCCCTGTTTCTTTAAGAAGGTTTGTAATGTACTTCTGTTGAGAGATAAAGATTCCCTATTTAGAGTGTGCCACTTCAATCCCTAGAAAGTATTTCAATCTCCCTAGTTCCTTGATCTCAAATTCCTCGGTTAAACACTGCTTCAAATTTTGTCTCTCGTTCTCATTGTTTCCTGTCATGATGATGTCATCAACATACACTAATAGAGCTGTAACTCCCTCTGAAGTCGAGTGCTTAATAAACAGGGTGTGATCTCCTTGGCTTTTTTTATATCCCATACTTGTCATTACTTTGGCAAACCGACCAAACCATGCCCTCGGGGATTGTTTAAGTCCATACAGGGCCTTTTTAATTTGCACATTTTATCAGTGGTGCCAAATCCTGGAGGCACTTCCATATAGATTTATTCCTCTAAATCCTCATGAAAAAATGCATTTTTTACATCAAATTGTTGCAGATCCCAGTCATAATTAGCTGCCAATGACAAAAGAAGTCTCACAATATTCATTTTTGCAACTGGAGCAAATGTCTCTTGATAGTCCACACCATATGTCTGAGTATATCCTTTGGCTACCAATCTTGCCTTGTAGCGCTCTAGGGACCCATCTGCTTTGTATTTTACTATATAAACCCATTTGCATCCAACAAGTTTCTTTCCTGGAGGCAAGTCTACCAACTCCCATGTTGTATTTTTCTCCAGGGCTTCCATTTCCACATTCATAGCTTGTTTCCAATTTGTATTAGATAAAGCCTCGGATAATGACGTAGGAGTTTGGATATTATTCAGGCTGGTAAGGAAACTCTTATGGGTTGGTGAGAACTTCTCAAAGGATACAACATGAGATAGTAGACACAAGGGATGTTTAGTGCATTCCCTTGTTCCCTTTCTAATGGCAATGGGAAGGTCATTGTCAGGTTCAGAGGCTAAAAGATCATTGTTAGTTTCAGGAACTAATGAAATTTGTAAGGAGGGTTCAGGATTTGTTACCTCATTCTCAAATATTGGTTCAGATTCTTGAGCTTGCATCGGTTCAGGAGCTGCGGCTTTATTCCTTGAGTACACTTGTCCAGTCATCCGATCCTTAGTTTCGTCATTGGGTACAGGGGGTGTAGGAGATTCATGTTTGGTTTGTTGGAGGGTAAAAGGGTCAAAAAGATCAAAAGGGTTATCAAAGGAGTTCCGATCTTTATCTTCCATGATGACATTCTCCCCCGGAAGAGGATGAGCGGAAAAATAGGGCTCAGGTTCATAGAAAGTGACATCGGCTGAGACAAAGACTTTCTTTGATGGCGGATGATAGCATTTATATCCCTTTTGAGTGGAAGAGTATCCGACAAAAACACACTTAAGATCTCTAGGGTCCAACTTTCCCTTGTTGGGTTGGTGAACATGGACAAATGAAACACACCCAAAGATTTTAGGTATAAGATTATTGGAGATTTTAAGCTTAGGATAAAATTGAGGTAGCTTTTCCATAGGACTTTTGAAATCAAGGGTCCTGGATGGTAGACGGTTAATAAGATGTGTTGCAGTAACGACAGCTTCCCCCCAATAGGACTTAGGCATATTATTCTGAAATAAAAAGGCTCGGGTTGTATCAAGTAGGTGACCGTTTTTTCTTTCAGCAACTCCATTTTGTCGTGGAGTGTGATCACGGGATGATTCATGAAGGATCCCCTCGATTTGGAAGTAATTGGTCAATGTTTGATTAAAATAGTCTCTAGCATTGTGAGATCGAAATCTCTTGATTTTAGCACCAAACTGGGTGTGTATCATGTTATGGAAGGTAGGGAGAATAAAGCTCATATCGGATTTTTGTTTTAATAAGAATATCCATGAGACTCTAGTACAATCATCAATGAAAGATACAAATCATCGCGCTCCAGAAACATTAGGTATTGGAGAGGGACCCCAAATATCACTATGAATGAGATCAAAAGGATCGAAACTTCTGTCATTACTTAGTGGAAAAGATATACGTTTGTGTTTCGCAAGTTCACACACTTCACAATGAAAATCATCAACATTTAGAGATTTAAACAAAAAAGGAAACATGATTTTAAGATATCAAATAGAAGGATGGCCAAGGCGGCGATGATGGAGCCATAGTTTTTCTTTATTAGAAAATTTGTGCTTAGAAAGAAATGAAGTGGTACTCTTGAAAGGATGTACTGGTGTCTCAAGGTAATACAACCCGTCCTGTTCCTTAGCATGTCCAATCATCGTCCCCAAGTCTTGGTCCTGAAATGCACAGTAAGTAGGGAAGAAGGTTACATTACAACTCAGATCATGGGTCAATTTTTTAATAGAGATAAGATTAGTAGATAGTTTAGGAACATGAAGAACATTTCTGAGTGTAAGGGTGGGGCTGATGTGAACATCACCTATACCAGCAACTGTGGTTAAGGATCCATCAGCTGTGGCTATTTTCCGACTACTAGGACATGGGTTGTAGGTATGAAATATATTGGGAGAATTGGTCATGTGATTAGTAGCACCAGAATCTATTCAGCGCACGACGTGTGTGTCCTCTGATCATTTCCCCGATTGGCGACCATAGTTGAGCCTTCCAACTTCTGAGGAGTGAGCATAACACTTCTTTTGCTTTCTTCTGTCCGGATAGCAGAGATAGTCTCATTCAGAGTTAGTAACTCTTACTTGATCAAACTCTGCATTGAGTCCAGCCAAGAAGTCATAGACTCGATCCTTCTCAATATAGTTCTTTAAAATTACAGCATCTGCAGGGCATTTAGTCTCAATACACCTATAATGGCCAAGTTCCTGCCAGAGATTTTTCAATACATTGGCATATTCGGTGACTGTCATGTTGCCTTGTTTTGTTGTTCCAACTTTCACTTTGATTTCATACACTTGGGCTGCATCATGGGCTTTTGAGTATGTCTGATGAACGGCATCCCAAATGTCTTTGGCGGTAGTTAGAAACATGCATGTATCACTAATATTTGGCGCCATTGAATTCCATAACCATGCCATTATAGAAGCATCTTCGTTATCCCATGCTATAAACTTAGGATCTCCAGGTGTAGGTCCAGTACCCAAAAAATGATTTAAATTTCCTTTGCCCTTCAGAAAAGTACATACCAGCTGAGACCACTTCAAATAATTTTTTCTATCAAGTCTGTAGGCTGCCTGAATGTTTGTAGTTCTCCTTTCTCCGTTTTGTCAACTACTTTGTCAGTCTGCACAATTTCTGAAGTGATCGACATTTTTTTTTAAAGTTTACAGGAAAATGAAGAAAAAAGAAGAAGAGATGCCTTAGAGTATGCAGAAGAGATGTATAACGTTGATGCTGCTGCTGCAAATCGCGATTTAAAGAAGAAGAGAAAGAAAGAAGAAAGAGAGAAAAGAGAGAAGACGAAGACGAAGACTGAGAAAGACGAAGGATGAAGAAGATGACTTCTGATAATGGTGATCGAACAGAAGACTGAGAAAGTTTCAACAGTGGAGAGATCGAACAGTGAGTTCAACGAAGATCAACGAAGAAAGGGATTTTGCAAGGGATTTGAAGGCGCGATTTTGCAGCACCCAGAGATAGAGGGATTTGGTCTTCTTCGCACTGCGACAACGAGGAAGATGAAGATGGCGACAGGATTTTGGGTTTGTGGGTTTTGTTTTCTTCGCGCATTTTTGCAGCATAGAGAGAGAGAGGGATTTGGTCTTCTTCGCTTTGCGACAGCGACGAAGATGAAGATGGCGACAAGATTTTGGGTTTGTGGGCTTTGTTTTCTTCGCGTGTTTTTGCAGAACTAGCATAAAGGGGATGGGTGTAGCTTATAGCGGCGATAATCAGGTACGAAGACGTTGAACCAGCAGCAGCGATCGAATACAGGTCTGAGTCGTCAATCAACGAAGATGACACTACTAGGAATGCGAAATCAGACTCCTTAAGGGAGGTCTCGAGTTCGATTCCTAGGGAGGCCTGCACTATTCATGAATAGTGGGGACAAATGATCCCGTGTACAAGAGACGTCCTGGTGTGGGGGTGGTTGTACTGGGATGGGACAATATTATGGATCCATAATGGCTGGCATTCGCCCCGAGAGGGTGCGCCCACACCTGGGTAGGGGGCACGCTGTGCAACCCAGGGTGTGACAAAGACGATGAACAGTAACAGAGGCTCAGTCGCTTTGATCTTCAGAGAGCGAACTTGTGCGATTGAAGAAGACGATCTGTTACAATTCATTTTCGACGAAGGCGAAGCTGCTCCGGGCGCTTCCAATGGCTGGATCACGATTTGCAGAAGACAAATCGATCCAGTTGCAGCTTCAGCAGCAGTAGCAGCACAGACGACGACGACGACAGCGTCGTGGTTTCCACGCTAGCGATGAAGGCAGCGACAGTGATGAATGTTCCAGTAGCGACGACAATGAAGGCCACTCAAGAGAATTCTGGCGATGAAGGCCGACAATGATGATTTCGACGATAAAGGTCGAAACAGATTTCCTAGTAATAAAAACCTAGGTCTCTGATACCATGTTAAGAAAATAAAATAATGAACGACACAAGATGTAACGTGGTTCGGCTTTATGACCTACATCCATGGGAGAAGAGAAAGGATATTTATTATTGTGTAATGTCTTAATGAAAGGACTTCATATATATAGACATACAGGGCTATGTACTTATAACTATAATTACAATTTTTAGTAACTGTTATATTCCTTAAAGGAAATAAATCTGTAAAGGAAATAAATCTGTACAGGAAATAAATCTGTACAGGAAACAAATCTCAACACATAAAAAAATAGCAATTTGGGGAATAATAGGCAGAGGGAAAACGCTTTTGTAACATGTCGTCCGTGTTGAGCTTCTTGTGAGCCACAAGCCAACGAAACACCTTTACCTTGGAATGGACATGCATTTTTCATATGTTGAAGTCAATGTGAAGATAGGTGTATTTGAATCATTAGAAAACAGTTCAAAGTAAGATTTACACGAGAACTTAACCGATTGGTCTAGTGGCTAGCAGAAGTGGTCTGGGCCATCGGAAGGGAAATGGCTTCTAATCTAGTTAGAATTTGATGAAGATCAACTAGGGCACTAAGGGTGCATAAGTGTAGGTTCGATCTGTTAAGGGGTTGGGCTCTTGAAGATAAGAAAGAGGTGATGGGATGGTTATGGAAGGGATGCATGGTGGTATATTTGCGAAAATGAGGTTGAGAGGCTAGTGTTCCCAATTCATTTATCTTCCTAGAATATGAAGGGGAGACAATTTCCAACTGCAGGATTGATATGAGGGAGAAGGTATGGGATAAAAGACGAGATGAGCTTCGAAGGACTGCGACCGGACGATCTGTTTACTCCTCCTGCTGAACTGTCAAACACCATTGATCCATGTCGACTCCAGATGATGTGAGACCATAAGGAATCTTTTTTCGAAAGAGCTATCCAAATCCATTTGGCAGCAAATGTTTTATTTATGATGCTCACATTTCCATTACCAAGCCCCCCTTGCTTATTGGCAGTTGAACCTCTTTCCATCTAATGAGATGCATTTGATTGCCAGAATCCACTCCTTTCCAAAAGAAGGTTCTATTCATTTTTTCAATTTGTCTTGCCACACTAAAAGGGATTTTAAAATAGAAATGTAATATGTTGGTAACGGTGACAACACAGATCGTATAAGAGTCTATCTTCCACCCCTAGATAAAAAGGTCTTCTTCCACTTATCAAGCCTCTTAGATATCATCGAGAGCACCAACTCCCAAAAATGTGAATGCAAGGGATTCCCACCTAGGGGAAGACCTAGATACCACAATGGCCACACTCCAATTGAACATCCCACCTTATCTGCTATACGGGAAAAGTGCTTCATAATCCATATTGATTTCAACTATTTGACTTTTTGCCAAGTTAATTTTCAAGCCTGAGACCGCTGAGAAACATTGGAGAAGTTGAATTTCACTCTGAACGTTGTTTTAACTACTTCTTAGAAAAAATAGTGTGTCGTCTGCTCATTGCAAGTGAGAAACCTCTACCTTTTTGGAACCAACCGAGAAGCCTCTAATAGTATTCGATTAAGACGCCTTAGATATCAATCTCCCTAGCCCGTCTGCTACCAGTGTAAAAAGAAAGGGGGAGAGCGGGTTTCCCTGTCTAAGGCCCTTCTTACAATTGAACTTATCCCTCGGTCTTCCATTTATAACAATTGAATAGGTGATTGAAGCAATGCACCCTAATATCCATTTGATCCATTTATCTGCAAATTCCTTCTCAAACAACGCCATCACTAGAAAGCCTTAATCTACTTTGTCGTAGGTCATTGCAAAATCTACCTTGAAAACAACCCCCCTATTTTTTCGAGCCTTGTAATCCTTAACTACTTCATTATTTGCAATCAACACTGAGTCGCGAATCTGCCTACCATCCACAAAGGTCAATTGATTAACTTCAATTGTCTTTTCCAGCATTGATTTCAGCCTAAAGGATAACACATTTGCAATTATCTTATAAAGTCTTGAAACAAAACTTATAGGTCTAAAATCATTGACTAACAAATAATGAAGTTTTTTTAGGATAAGACATATGTATGTGGCGCTTGTCTGAATGTTGATAACTCAGAAAGAATCGTCAAGGACCTCCATAATGTCTTCCTTCACTGTGTCCCAAGGTTTTTGATAAAATGACATGGAGAAGTTGTCCAGCCAGGGACTTTATTCCCATCGCAACTAAAAACCCCTGCCTTAACCTCCTCCAACCCAAAAGGACTTTTTTTCCTTCACCACAATTGGATCCCAATTTAATCCTTCTATCCTCCATGAGTGTGAAATGTGTGATGTGTATAAACTCTTTAAAATATCCCACAATCTTAGCAACCACTGCATCTTCAGAACATACCAATTCTCCATTCTCCATTTCAATCTTCGTAATAAAATTTTTATTACGACGATTTTTCAAAATATTATGGAAGAACTTGGAGTTTGCATCCCCTTCCTTAAGCCACTTAACTTTCGCTTTCTGAAAGGCCATACGATCCTCTCTAATGCACACCTCAGCGAGATTAGCTTTATATATTTGTCTGTGCACCTCAAGTTCCGCATTCCAATCTTCTTCCTCCTCCATATTGTCGAGATTGGTTATGACATCCACCAATTCTTTCTTTTTAATTTCCACTGATCCATAGACCACTTGGTCTTTCTCATGGTAATCATTTTTTCTGAAAAGTGAATACCACATTTCTGAATGTAAATCACTTTCTTATAGTGGATGAGAATCCTATTTTTCGAGGAATTACTTTCCTACTCCAAAAATAATAAAAAGAAGAAAACAAACCTGAGCATCTTAAAGATTTCATTCTCATATCCAACATTATTGCATACTAAGTGAAACAAATACCAAAGTCTTCAAAATTCTATTCACATCCAAACTCCATAGCAAACCCTACCTTTATGGCAAATTAAAAGTATATTGAATAAAAAATATTAAATGACATTTATGCAATGTCATTTATAAGCTCTTGATTTTAATGACTCTTAAAAAAATGTCATAAATTATAACTATTTTTAATGACTTTTCAGAAAATGTCATTTATGGACTCTTACTTTTAATGACACTTAAAAATATGTCATGTATTGTAATTATTTTACATGACATCAAATGTAATGTTGTTAAAGGCAAAAAATTTTAAGACTTTTCAGTGATATTTAAAAAGAAAGGACGTTATACTAAGTATAATGACACTCCAATAAAAATTTTCATTTTAAATAAGTTTTAATGACACTTATTCATGAAATGTCATAAAAATTGTGTCCTAAAAAACTATTTTTGTTATAGTGAATGTCAAACGTGAGAGATTTTTCAACTTATTTGATCATGTGCAATGCACGTTCACTTATTTGGTTTTACAACCAACTGTATGCAAGAAAATGTATTAAGATGATATAAGAGTAACTGTATAGACCAACAAGTGGTTGACTCAATAAAAATGGATTGAGTCCCAAGGACGTCCTTGTATAAAAATTTCAGGGTTTGATTCTTGGAGACACTCTCATTGAGAAAGGTCTACCATTTCGCTCTCACCTTAAACTTGGACTAGTAACATACCCGAAGGGTGTGGGGATATCTCGTGGAAAAAAAAAAAGAATGAAAAAAAATCCTATATAAATAAAACTAAATCTAGTTGAAATTAGGATTTAGCGAGACCTAATAACAAAGAGACAGAAACAAAAAATCAATTAAAGAACAAATCCTATATGATGATTTAATTAATTACTTAACATGGTAATATTCTCTATTTCAGTTATTCTTCTTTCTCTACCTTTTCATGATATAAAAATAGCTGAGGGCCTTTTTTTATAGGAGAATTAGGACAGTTAGGTAGGGTGGTGGGGACATTTTTCTTATTTTACTTATTTGCCTTTACTTTTTTTTTTTTATTGTAAGACATCATCATGTCATGTTTCCTTAGGAACGTCTTTTATTTACTTAGGAATTAAATATAAGGCTACTTCCTTGTTTGAATTGATTAAAAACTCTCTCAAAGTAGGATTCTAACAAAATAAAAAGTTATTCCACAGTTAAAGAATGAAATTATTTCCATTTTTCGAGCCTCATCTCAAATGCAATAATAATTCAAAATATTCAAAGACATTCTTTTCCTAATATTCCATAATATCCAAAAAGATTTTTCTATATATATATATATATATATTAAGTTAAAGAGAATATTGGTTTATTTTTCTTATTTTTAATTTTTATATATTATGTAATATAATATTGTAAAAAGACATTTATTAGAAAACTATTTGACTATTCTCAATAAAAAAATATAAAGTCAATTTATGGCAATTAATGATATTGTCATATGCTCACCAAACATAATCATGATTGCAATTTCTCTTTCTCTTATTATTATTATTATTATTATTATTATTATTATTATTATTATTATTTCGTGAATTAAATAAACCATCCCCTGAGAATTATTTGATTCAATCAATAAAGATCTTCAATTCCTCTCTAATATGCTTAAAATCATCTAGAACTCTAAGAGCAAGGTGAGAAGTCATGTATAGATTAACGAGACAAAAAAGTAATGAAAGCATTCAAATGTTCCATTATTTTTTCTTTCATGTCTCGCCTTTCTATCTATCTAACTTTGCAGACAATACAACAAACAAAAAAGAAACCAAAGACAGCCAACCTAAAAGAATACCACAAGACCCTTTTATCTTTGTATAATTTATATGATAAATGAATTAACCAAGCATATAGAGAATATTAACTCTATCATCCCTCTATATTCATGATTTGGTTTAAATATTACAAAGAAACTTGTTCTCTATCTATACTAAAATACTAATTACTTCTTTTAAAAATTAAAAATTAGAACTTTTAAAGGTTTAAAGAAAATTGAGTCAAGCTAATAAACATACTAGCCAGTAATATGTGCATGCATGTAAATTGCACTTTTCTTTTTGGTAACCTGAGGTATCTTGGCCAACTTATGCGTACTAACTAATCCGTAGGGACAATTCCATATGAGGAGAGAGAGTGGTGTTCCTTCAATAGGCATATAGGAGCCCTCACACACTCCACAACACAAAGATATATAATTGCATTATTTATACTATTTATAAAAGCTAAAACTTCTTAAATCAAAATGTGCTACGTATATAATAAATTCTTAAATTACTCATTACTCTTTAATACAAAATTATCAAATAATTTATATAAAAAATACATTTGTGCGTAATTTAATAATAAGTTGTTAAAAGACTTCTTTTAAAATGTCAGTAAATATAAGACTTATTTTAAGAATTTTTTTTTTCATTTTTGATGCTTTTTAATAATTTTTGGTAACTCTTAGCTCTCTTTTATTCACATGCGATACACCCTTGGGCTAGTTTATTATAAAATGTGTCAGTTAAAATTTCATTGATAATGCTATTGTTATTATTATATTTTTAAGAAGATTGTCTTTCAAATAAGTTAAAAGGTAGTATTTTCTAATAAAAATGTAAGAATAGGGTAAAAAAAAAGTTAAGAACTTATAGTTGAGAAGACTGATATTAAAAAATATAAGTTTAAGTAAAAATAGCAAATACGTGAACAAAAACTATTTAATTAAAAAACTATAGTTCCTTTCTCATCGTTAAAATAATATTTATTGATTCAAAAATAACGATAAAAGATTTTAAAGATAGTTTTTGGAATGACATAAAAAGAGAAATACTTAAATAACACAGCTTTCTAACACTTTTTTTTTAATATGGTACTTGAGAGCTATTGAATTATATCGAATGAAGTGTTAATTATGTAATTTTAGACAATTAATACGTGATTCAAAATAATTCAACAATTCTAAATACTATGTCAAGAAATTATGTTAAAAAAATGTGTCCCTAGGTGAAAAACGATTCATACATTCGCAAAATTGAACTCATTAAACTTGTTAGGACTCTTAAATTAGAAAAGAAAAAAAAATGATTTTGTATTTGACACGTTAGAGTCCCACCAAAAATTCCACCATATTGAACAAACCAACGGTGGATGGCCTGAGCTTATTTTTCTTTTCACTTCAGACGCCCGGTAGCTGTCACATTTGTTGTAATAATAATAATAATAATAATAATAATAATAATAATAAAAACCGTGCGATACACGTGCGTAATGTACGATGTCCGTTAGATATTAACGAGGGAAAATCTCGAGGTAATAAGGTAACTGAAAGTAGCGGGAGAGCACACGTTTGGCGAGTCCCTTGTAAGGTGTAAGGGTCGTTTTTGTTGACAAAAAAGAAGACAGGTAGTTGTCAATGGTAAGTGAGGAGGAGGCCGCTGTAATTATTGAAAGTCAAAAAGTGGGAGTTAATTGTAATTTACAAAACTTAAGAATCTGATTTGAAATATTTTGTTATATTTTTTTATTGTCTGAGTTGGAAGAGGGTGGAGCGAAAGCACTCCACTAGAGAGAGAGAGAGAGAGTCAAAGAGCAAGTCGTGACGAGCACCTAGGGTTTATGGAGTGAATTTTTATTTTATTTTTGCCACAGAGGTATGAATCGAGTTAGACGAGGATAATCTCTTTTCTGCTAGATTTTCTTTTTTGTTGATTTTTGGTGAAATACTGGTTTTTCCGCTTGGAATTTTAGGTTCCTACTTGTTGTTAGTGCTTTTTGATTTTTTTTTGAAGGGTTTTGTGATTGAATTAGAGGAGATATAAGTTTTTCTAGTAGAGATTCTTGGATTTAGGTGAAAGTTTTGCTCATTTGGAGTAGATTTTGGTGGGAAAAATGATCTTGTGGGTTGTTTTTTCTTATTTTTCTGTCAGTGTTTTAGATCTCTGATGGTAGTTTTCATGGTAAAACCGGTTTTTTCTTGATTAATTTATCAAATTCATGTCAGTTTTTATGAAACATTGTTCCGTTACAACTGTGGTGAACAACTCGTAACATCTGGAATTTCATAATTGGCAATAAATTATTGGAGTAACTTGACTTCGTATCCGTTTCATTTATGAGGATTTTTTCAATGAATTTAAGGAATGATGAAGATCTTGCAATTGTTTTGATGACGAGACTGAAATTCAGTAATCGTTCTTTGAAGTGTGTAAAATTGGACTTTTTTTTGTTTTTTTTGTTTGGCTTGATATATGTATCTGTTTTTTTTTTTTTTTTTTTCCTGATGACGTTTTCAATTTTGGCACTCTGAAAGTTTTGGTGTTTTTTGGTCTCTGTGCTTAGATTGGAAGAACTATGTGGTTGTGATTGGATGATGATATTGTGAAATTGAAAATGGAGTCTGCAAGGAGCTGGTTTCATAAGTTTCAACCCAGATCAGATAAATTAAGGCTTGGGGTCACCAAAAAAAAGGAAGCAGAAAATGGAAAGGATGCAGAGAAGCCTCCACTTGACAACGCGCCTTCAGATGTCACAAAGCAAAAAGTTGCTGCTGCAAAACAATATATAGAAAATCATTACAAGTCCCAGATGAAGTCCTTGCAAGATAGAAAAGAGAGGTATCACTAAGACATCTGGTCCTTGTATTAACTTGCCAGGTTTTTTTCATTTCTGTAAACTTCGTCTTCATTTTGCTCTTTAACTCTCTTCTTCTTAATGGATATATCTAGTTTTTAATCTTTAGATATCATTGGGGGAGGCATAGGGCATTATGTTTCTCTCCCATTTTGACTAAGGGCATTCCAAACTCTGTAAGAGGATTATGACAGGGGACTAGAGGATATCTGTGTTACTCATCCAAGAGGGGGGGGGGGGGGGTGGTGAATTGGGTGTTTTGCCCAATTTTTGTCAATTTTATATTTTCTTGTGTTATCCTTGAATTGGTTGAGGCATTTGTTCAAATATGTCTTGTGCAAGAGATAAATAAAGAAATTTAAATGCAAAGACACAAGGTTTTTACGTGGTTCAGAAAACCTTTTCCTACTCCACGCCTAGAGAAATCTTTTTTAGGATTCCACTCTTAGATTCTCTTACCGGGTGTGAATTAAACCGATACAAATGCCTTTTTACAGGTTCAAGACAAACCTATCCTTTTACAGGCTAAGGATGAACCTTCTATTTCTTTTTGCGGGATAAGGAATAACCTAAAATCCTTTTACCGGGCTAAGGATAAACCACTTGATCCTTTTTAAGAGAAATGGTGAAACTACCTTTGATTCCAACTTAGGAATCTTAAGTGAATCAAATTCACTCGACTTGGTTGTTTCAATATTGAAACAAACCAAAACTCTAATTACAAATATTATAATGAAGCTCAAGATTTAACAATTTCAATCAATACGAGATATGAAATTAAAGCTCATGGATTGAGAAAACTTACAACCATATACCTTTCATGTATTCATATTGCCCATTTGAATGATGTTGAAAAATGTGTATGATTGATGCAAAAGATGAAGTGCAAGCCGATAAAACGAAAGGTTCCCTTTGGATTTTGATTTGAAGATGATGAAGATGAAGCTTGAAATCAAAAACCCTTTCGATCACTTAAAATCTCTTGAAATGTATTTCTTCAAGGATGAAGATGGAAAACATTGAAGATTTCTTCAAAATGATGGAACTCTCAAAGATGCTACTTGAAAACTTGTTGAAATCACAAGAAAACTTCAAATGAACTTCAAAAGCTTGAAGAAACTTGCATTTTTAGCAAAGATGTGGAGAACAAAATAATGTACACAAGTTTCACATTTTGCTAAAGGTTACTCACAATGAGCCAAGAGATGTATTTATAGAAGTTTAAAAATCAAAAAAGTAAGAATCATGGTTCTATACACAAAATCTCGTTCTTGTTCAAAATACACTAGCAAACAGTTCTCTGTTTTTGTCACGGAAACGCGTTTCTGTTGAGTGAAACGCATTTCTGTGCATTTTTCAGAAATGGCCAAAAATGAGAAAACACGTTTCTTAAAGAGGAAACCTATGTTCCCCGAACTCTTTACTTTAGTCCGACGTACCCATGTCCGACACTTCATCATACGACATGGGTATGGGATATGTGTCCGACACTTTAGACTTTGGAATATTACTATGTAGATTCTTCAATGGAAAGAAAAGAAAGCATGAAAAAAGATAATGACTAATAGGTGAAATTCACTTAAATGGGAGAACAAAACGAACAACAAATGAGTGAAAATAAGAAAAAAAGATAGAATAACATATTATATAGCTGAGTCCCCATATCTTAGAATTTGAAAATGAACAAGTCGGACCTCTAGATATGTACCCGTATCCGACACCCCATACTCGAGTCAAAGTAACATAGGAAACACGTTTCTCTGTATTTTCCATAAATGCCTAAAAAGGAGGAAACACGTTTTTCTCAAAGGAAACGCGTTTCTATGTATGATTCCAGATAACATTATTATGGAATTTTTGGAAGAAATGCGTTTCTTAACAGGGAACGCGTTTCTGCTTGACACAGTGAAAATTCCATTAAGTACAAACAGGAAACGCGTTTATGTTTCCATAGAAACTTAAAACATGTTTTTCTTTGATAATTTTGCGATCAAAACATGTTTTCATGATAAACCAATGTTAAATACAATTGTATGAACTTTAAAACATTGTAATTGAAATACTTTTGAGATCAACACATAAATCAAAATCATTTTGATTAAGCAATCAAATTTTGACTTTTATGAAAACTGTTGACTTATCAAAACAAGTATGATTTTTAAAATCTTTTTAAAACATATGCATGACTTTGGAAATAAATGAGCAATATAGAGAAAAGAAAGATTACAACTTTATTCTGCTTATACTTGTAAACTCTCATTCTCTATCATTGAGTCAACTTGTCCAAGATTTTGACTTTGACTTTGTTTAATCCACTTGAGTTGCCTTTTGAGATCACTTGAATCTTGTATTGGCCTTTTGACTTATTCTTGGTGCTGAAACATGCTCAATTTAACTATTAGCACCATGGTTTTATTGTTTGTTAGTATCAAAACACTTACGAAAATCTTAAGTGGAAAACCACTTAGGTCAACACTCTGAGTCTGCAAATGTCTCGAAAATTGCTTTTAGCCATAAAGAGGTGCACACTTGAGTTTGTTTAGGTAGGAAGAACTGGAAAATTCATCGATCTGAATAAATGAAGCTTTTGCTGTGTATGTGTGTGCAACTGTGCTCTTCCTCGTACTATTGTGTGCATTTGTGCATTATGTTCTTCTTTGGCCTTAATGTATTGTTTTTGCTTTCATTTGTTGCTATTATTTAGTTGCAACTGCTATTTCTAGTACATTAAAACAACTATACTTTGATACCTAATGATAAACAAAAATGGGAGAAGGGGGAGAATGAGAGATTTTAACGGTGGCGTTGTTAAACTCTTAAGGATTAAATAATGTCTTTTCCATGAGGAAAGGGAGAGAATGAAAAGAAATGGAGATATAGATGTGACTTTTTATTTATATCTGAGAGAGATGACGAAAATTGGAATTTAGGTGAAGATTACGAAAACCATAACAACCACTGGGAAATCATATATTTATGGAAACATTTGGGGATAGAAATAGGGAATTCCAATGAAGTTTTGTTAGATTATGTGATAGAAAAGAGGGACATATGAGAGAGTAATGGAAAAATTCTTTTTAATGTCCTTATTTTTACTTTTTACAGGAGAAAGGGAGAGTAAATTTTGACGAAGATTTTAAATGTCTTCTGTGACGAGGTGAATAATGGTAAAAATAACAAGAATATTAATTTGACTTTAAAAAATCCCTTCCGCCTTGATAGTCATTATACAAAAGGGCAGCTTGGTGCACGAAGTTCCCACCTATGTGGGGTCCCGGGGAAGGGTCGGACCATATTTGGGTCTATTATATGCAGCCTTACCTTGCTTCAAATGAGTTCAGTGTACAAACATAGATCATTTTCTGATAAAGTTGGCAATTGACATTATGTTCCTTTCTACTATGTCAATCATAAGTTTTTCCTTAGTCCTTACACATACAAACCTTGTTATTTTGACAGAGTCTCTTCGATGTCTGTAGCATTTCTAGTTCACTTTCCTTCTTTTTTTTTTCGTAAGTTTTCCTTACTGCTATCAAAATGCTTAATTTAACATTGCTTTTAACCCATTTTATGAACTTTCTTTTTCATTAATTTCAGACGATGGATTCTAGAGAGAAAGCTGGCTGATGCCAAAGTTCCTAAGGAAGAGCAGTACAATCTGCTGAAGCACCTGGAAAAAAAGGAGACTGAATACATGCGCATACAACGACATAAAATGGGTGTTGATGACTTTGAACTCTTGACCATAATAGGACGGGGTGCCTTTGGAGAGGTCTCTCTCATTCTTTGTTTCATGTTTTGTTATTTCTTTCATTTTTCTTTTTGCTGCAGCATAAAAATTGCCTGAAGTTATTTTAAGCTTGGGGTGACATGTCTTTTTATTGTACTTTTCCCTTGGTGGAATACCTTCCTTACTGGATTCAACCTTTTCACTAGAAAATTTTATTTGGAATAGTTTTCTCATGTTTATTACTTTTGTAGTCTTCTTAAGTCTTTCAAATGTTTGGGCTTAGGCAGTCACTGGTCAAGAAACAAAGAGTTCTTTAAATATTTACACTCTAGTTTCGATACAATTTGTTTGATTGTTGGTCGATGGTTTATTTGAGGTCAAGGGAAAGTTTATTTATTATTACTTTTTTAAAGTCTGAATAAGTATGTTAATGGTAGTTTATACTTATAGAGTTGTTGTAGAGAAGAACAAAATCTGTGGGATTTATTTCCTTTAAGGATTTATTTCCTTTAAGGATTTATTTCCTTTACGGAAAGATGATAATTTTAGTTGTCGTTTTATTTAGCAGTCACTAAAATTGTAATTATAGCTATATGTGTGCATAGCCCTGTATGTCTATCTATATAATGTCCCTCCATTAAGACATCATCAAGAATAAAAAAATATTTCCTCTCTTCTCCCGTGGACGTAGACCTTGGAGCCGAACCATGTTACATCTTTGTGTCTTTTATTAGTATTTAACATGGTATCAGAGCTTTAAGCTCGTACAATTGGGAAAATTTTCTTTTCTTCCGACCTTTATTGCCGGAACCTTCCTCGTTGGCCTTCATCGCCATTATTCGTGTTGCTGATTGGTGCGTATGTCTTCATCACTGCTACTATATCACCATCGACTACTGCGTCTTCCTCATCGGCATTGCCGATATCCTAATCGTCGTCGACGCCTTCGTCTCCATTGCTACTGTGTTTCAGTCGCCGCTGCTCGAACCCACCATTGCTGATCTTTGACGTTGCTACTGATCTTCGTCGTCTCTCGCACATCTCTCTCACATATCTCTCTTGCACATGACTGCATCTCTCTAATCTCCATCGCCATCTGCAGCTCCTGGTTCACCTTCTTCGTCTTCATCTGATATTCTTCTTTTATTTTTATTTTTTTTTCTTCTTTCTTGAGTTTGTAAAAAAAAAAAAATGTCGATTACTTCCAAAACGGTGCAGACTGAAGAAGCAGTTGACAAAACGGAGAAAGAAGAACTACCAAACATTCAGGCAGCATACAGACTTGATGGAAAGAATTATTTGAAGTGGTCTCTGTTGGTGCGGACTTTTCTGAAGGGCAAAGGGAAATTAAGTCATCTTTTGGGCACTGGACCTACACCTAGAGATCCTAAGTTTATAGCGTGGGATAACGAAGATGCTTCTATAATGGCGTGGCTATGGAATTCAATGACGCCAAACATTAGTGATACATGCATGTTTCTAACTACCGCCAAAGACATTTGGGATGCCGTTCATCAGACATACTCTAAAGCCCATGATGCAGCCAAGTGTATGAGATCAAAGTGAAAGTTGGAACAACAAAACAAGGCAACATGACGGTCACCGAATATGCCAATGTATTGAAGAATCTCTGGCAGGAACTTGACCATTATAGGTGTATTGAGACTATATGCCCTGCAAATGCTGTAGTTTTAAAGAACTATATTGAGAAGGATCGGGTCTATGACTTCTTGGCTGGACTCAATGCAGAGTTTGATCAAGTGAGAGTTCAGACTCGCAGTAAAGAGTTGCCAACTCTGAATGAGACTATCTCAGCTATCCGGATTGAAGAAAGCAGAAGAAGTGTTATGCTCACACCTCAGAAGATGGAAGGCTCCGCTATGGTTGCCAATCAGGGAAATGATCAGAAGACACACACTCCGCGCGCTGAATCATCAAAGGTCCCAAATCGAGACAATAGGGACAATCTATGGTGTACTTATTGTCAGAAGACTAGACATACCAGGGAGAAGTGTTGGAAACTTCATGGCAAGCCTTCAACTTTCAGTAAAGAATGAGGCTACAAAGGAGGACAGCAGAAGACCAGTGAAAAAGCACATTTGTCTACTGACCAAACAATTGCAGACTCCCCGGTGCCAGAAGAATTCAGCCAAGACGACATTGAAAGATTGAAATCTTTGCTTGGCGCACTGGACAAACCCTCAGGTACCTGTTCGTTGGCCCATTCAGGTAATTTTCCTATTTCTATTGGATTTAACGTCTCTGATAAGTTTTTTGCTAACTCTTGGGTTATAGATTCTGGTGCTACTGATCACATGACCAATTCCCCCAATATATTTCATACCTACAACCCATGTCCTAGTAGTCGAAAAATAGCCACAGCTGATGGATTCTTAACTACAGTTGCTGGTATAGGTGATGTTCACATCAGCCCCACCCTTACACTCAAAAATGTTCTTCATGTTCCTAAATTATCTACTAATCTTATCTCTATTAAAAAATTGACCCATGATCTGAGTTGTAATGTAACCTTCTTCCCTACTTACTGTGCATTTCAGGACCAGGACTTGGGGACGATGATTGGACATGCTAAGGAACAGGACGGGTTGTATTACCTTGAGACACCAGTACATCCTATCAAGAGTAACACTTCATTTCTCTCCGAGCACAAATTTTCCATTAAAGAAAAGCTATGGCTCCATCATCGCCGCCTTGGCCATCCTTCTTTTTGATCTCTTAAAATCATGTTTCCTTTTTTGTTTAAGTCTCTCAATGTTGAAGATTTTCATTGTGAAGTGTGTGAACTTGCGAAACACAAGCGTATATCTTTTTCACTTAGTAATGAAAGAAGTTCAGATCCTTTTGATCTCATTCATAGTGATATTTGGGGTCCATCTCCAATACCTAATGTTTCTGGAGCGCGATGGTTTGTGTCCTTCATTGATGATTGTACTAGAGTCTCGTGGATATTCTTATTGAAACAAAAATCCGATGTGAGCTTTGTTCTTCCTACCTTCCATAACATGATACACACCCAGTTTGGTGCTAAAATCAAGAGATTTCGATATGACAATGCTAGAGACTATTTTAATCAAACATTGACCAATTACTTCCAAAACGAGGGGATCCTTCATGAATCATCCTGTGTTCACACCCCACAACAAAATGGAGTTGCTGAAAGAAAAAACGACCACCTGCTTGATACAACTCGAGCCTTTTTATTTCAGAATACTATGCCCAAGTCTTATTGGGGGGAAGCTGTCCTTACTGCAACACACCTTATTAACCGCCTACCATCCCGGACCCTTGGTTTCAAAAGTCCTATGGAAAAGCTGTCAATTTTACCCTAAGCTCAAAATCTCCAACAATCTTATACCTAAGATATTTGGGTGTGTATCATTTGTTCATGTTCACCAACCCAACAAGGGGAAGTTGGACCCCAGAGCTCTCAAGTGTGTTTTTGTCGGATACTCTTCCACTCAAAAGGGATATAAATGCTATCATCCGCCATCAAAGAAATTCTTTGTCTCAGCCGATGTCACTTTCTGTGAACCTGAGCCCTATTTTTCCTCTCTTTCTCTTCCGGGGGAAAGTGTCATCATGGAAGATAAGGATCGGAACTTCCTTGATAACCCTTTTGATCTTTTTGACCCCTTTAACCTCCAACAAACCAAACCCGAATCTCCTACACCCTCTGTACCCAATGACGAACCTAAGGATCGGATGACTAGACAAGCGTACTCAAGGAATAAAGTCGGAGCTCCTGAACCGATGCAAGCTCAAGAATCTGAACCAATATTTGAGAATGAGGTAACAAATCCTGAACCCTCCTTACAAATTTCATTAGTTCCTGAAACTAACAATGATCTTTTAGCCTTTGAACCTGACAATGACCTTCTCATTGTCATTAGAAAGGGAACAAGGGAATGCACCAAACATCCCTTGTATCCACTATCTCATGTTGTATCATTCGAGAAGTTCTCGCCAACCCATAAGAGTTTCCTTACCAACCTGAACAACATCCAGACTCCTACGTCATTATCCGAGGCTTTATCTAATACAAATTGGAAACAAGCTATGAATGTGGAAATGAAAGCCCTGGAGAAAAATACAACATGAGAGTTGGTAGACTTTCCTGCAGGAAAGAAACCTGTGGGATGCAAATGAGTTTATACAGTAAAATACAAAGCAGATGGGTCCCTAGAGCGCTACAAGGCAAGATTAGTAGCCAAAGGATATACTCAGACATATGGTGTGGACTATCAAGAGACATTTGCTCCGGTTGCAAAAATGAATACTGTGAGACTTCTTTTGTCATTGGCAGCTAATTATGACTGGGACCTGCAACAATTTGATGTAAAGAATGCATTTTTACATAGGGATTTAGAAGAAGAAATCTATATGGAAGTGCCTCTAGGATTTGGCACCACTGATAAAGTGTGTAAATTGAAAAAGGCCCTGTATGGACTTAAACAATCTCCGAGGGCATGGTTTGGCCAGTTTGCCAAAGTAATGACAAATATGGGATATAGACAAAGTCAAGGAGATCACAGTCTGTTTATTAAGCACTTGACTTCAGGGGGAGTTACAACTCTATTAGTGTATGTTGATGACATCATCATGACAGGAAACAATGTGAAAGAGAGACAAAATTTGAAGCAGTGTTTGACCAAGGAATTTGAGATCAAGGAACTAGAGAGATTGAAATACTTCCCAGGGATTGAAGTGGCACACTCCAAACAGGGAATCTTTATTTCTCAACAGAAGTACATTGCATACCTTCTTAAAGAAACAAGGAAGCTAGCATGCAAACCAATGAATACTCCTATTGATCTTAATCACAAGCTTGGAGAAGCTGAAGGAGCGCTGACTATTAATAAGGAGATGTATCAAAGACTAGTAGGAAGACTCATCTATCTCTCTTGCACAAGACCTGATATTGCATATGCAGTAAGTGTAATAAGTCAGTTCATGCACAACCCTAAAGATACTCATTTGCAAGCAGCTAATCGCGTTTTACAGTATCTTAAAGGGACTCCAGGACAGGGCATCTTATTTAAACGACACACAAGAGTGGTTCTTGAAGCATATACTGATTCAGACTATGCTGGTTCAGTAGTTGACAGAAGATCAACTACTGGATATTGTACGTTTCTTGGTGGGAATTTGGTGACATGGCGAAGTAAAAAGCAGAATGTAGTGGTCAGATCTAGTGCTGAAGTAGAATTTCGAGCAATGGCACAAGGGGTTTGTGAGCTATTATGGTTGCAAATAATTTTGACATATTTGAAGATACACTGGGATGGCCCTATGAGACTATTGTGACAATAAATCGGCAATTTGCATTGCCCATAACCCAGTTCAACATGATCGAACCAAGCATATAGAGATTGATAGACACTTTATTAAAGAGAAGCTTGATAGTGGGTTGATCTGTACTTCATATGTATCTACCAATCTCTATATGCTTGGTTCGATCATGTTGAACTGGGTTATGGGCAATGCTAATTGCAGATTTATTGTCACAATAGAGTCTCATAGGGCCATCCCAGTATATCTTTAAATCTGTCAAAATTATTTGCGACCATAATAGCTCACAAACCCCTTGTGCCATTGCTCGGAATTCTGTTATTTTTTTAAAAAATTATTGCACTGAAAATTGTCAAATAGTAATGAATAGGAGTGTAACCGGTTGGGTTGGGTTGGAGCCAAAACTCAACCCAACCCGAACAGTTCGGTTTGGGAAAAATAAAACCCAATCCAAAACAAACTAGTTCTTCAACCCAACTCAAACCAACCCAACCCGAACTAGTTTGGGTTGGTCATTCGGGTTGAGATCGCTTCATGTTCTTTAAGATTTTTTTAAGAAGATAGCTTGAACTTCAGAAGAAATAAAATAGGACAAACAAACCTATTCGCCTTCATTGAAGCTATGAAGAATAAAAACAAGTATTACGAAGAATGAAAGAAGTAAAAACAAAGGAGAAGCCGAAACGAAAAAAAAGAAAGAATTGAAAACAAGAAGAAGAAGAGAAATCTTAGGTTTGGTTTGGTTTGGGTTCCATTGGTGTCAACCCATGACCCAAGCCGAACCGTTCGGGTTGGAATTTTTGAACCCAACCCATCCCAGTCCATCTGGTTATGTTGTTTTCAAGAAATGACAAAATGTTGCTTTTTGAGTTTTCACTTTTTGAGTTGTATAGAGTTTTCGGATCGCTAACCAAACGCAGCCTAAACTTTTGGCTTTTTTGCAAGTTGCAATATTCCTTTTTCTTATCTTCACTACTTATTCTATCTTGGAATATATCTCGGCTATGTAGTTGTTTGTGAAATATAATAGAAGTGTTATGTGATAATATTTAATGTAATAAAAAGAGACCAAGATACAATGCCATCTTGATGGGGCAATTTGATTATTTTCTCTTTCCAAAATGGATATGGTTTTGTAAATTGCTTGATGCTTGCTTGTTGGCCCAGATAAAGTCCAAGAGGAGGGGTGAATTAGACTCTTTGCAGGGTTTTTAAAACCTTTCAAACAATAAAAACTTGCAGGTAATGAAAGTAAAGAAAGCAGGAAAAGTAAAACACACAACGATTTAACGTGGTTTAGCTCTTAAAGCCTGTCTCCACGATTTGATCTCCCCGATTAAGATTTCGTAACCCAACACTGCAAGATCCTACTTCAAGGGTGAGGATCAAAATTGGTTACACACTCACTTCACAGGTGTGAGCAACATTTTACAATCACCATTCTTGACGGGAGAACTTCCCAGTGACTAACAAGCCACTTAAATACAAAGAGAGAATGTAGAGGATTTCCTTACTAGAAAACCTCAGTAATACTTACAACTCTTATGAACCTTACTCACAGATTGCTCAGAAAATTATAAGGATGAAGTGCAAGAGCAAAGAGTGAAGGCTTCTTTGAAAACTTCTTTGAATAATTTGAAAATCAATCCAAAGTTTAGTATCAAAACCAGAGTTTTAGACTCAGAAAAACACTTAGAAAACTTTTGAAAGTTGGCGAAATTGCATATAGTTCGTTGGTTGTGTTGAATGAAGAACACAACTATGTTTTTATACAAAATAGAGTATGAACACAAATTAGGGTTTCAATCTCCAAGAAACACAAATTATGTTTTTATGAAATTGATTCAAATGCTGATTGAAGGATGCTAGAAGCTTTGAATACAATTAAGATTGACTTGAATGAAGCTTGAAGATCACACAAATACACAAACTCTAAAAGTTTCGCTTAATGTTCCCACAAGTTTGAAATTTAAATGGTTGAATCTCAAAATGATTCAAAATATCACAAAGTTCATGTGTGTTAGTTTTCCATTGGCTTAGGGGTTCATTATATAGTCCTCTAGTGGCGGCTAGGCCATTAGTGGGTCAAATTGTAAGTTGAACTAGCATATCCCCATATGAGCACATGCAAATCATTTCTGTTCGTATAGAATCTCATGCTTATAGTCGACTTGGACATCGTCCAATCAACTTGCTCGCTTTCTCTAGTCTGTCAACCCTTGGTAGAATCAACTAGAGAGCACCGGAAAGATAGGGTAGCCAAATTTACAAAGTAGTAGACTGTGCTAAGTTTTTAGTTGGCTGGGAGCAAGTGTGCTTAATTGTTCCACAGAGCAGTTGAGTGTTTTGTTCCCTTAGGGTAGAAAGAGTTAATACTCAAGCATAGAGCCCATGCAGTTAGCTGCCTAAGGGCACCCTCGACTGTGTTACTAGTTTTTTCAATTTTCATGTGTTTTTGAATTCCAAAGTATTTTCAGCATGTTAACTTCAAAAAAAACTTTTCCAAGTATAAATCAACTTGAAAAGCATTTAAAATCATCAATTGTAATGATTCCCAAAACTTCAAAGACTTATCCTTTAAAACCCTTTTGAAAACCTCGAAATGCATGATATGAATTGGATGAGTAAAAGATGGATCACTTCCAACCCTAGAAATTACTTAAACATTACAGGTGAAAAGTCTTCCAGCTTCTTGATCTTATGTGTTCAACGTTTTCCATATCTTATATTCTTCGCGTTGTGTTTCCTTGCTTTGTCAACCATACAAGAGAATTAAAACACTTGTAAACACCCATAAACATGTGACATTTTGTTTGTGATCATTGAAATATCTGAAGTAGGGTCATCAAAAAAATAACAAGAGTAAGCTAGAAGTATCAGTAAAGGTGCTTATGCTTAGGAATGCAAGTTTGTTTTTCAAATTTGGTTGTAAGGAGGACTATTAGCGACTCTTTTAGGTTTAGATACGACAACTTATCCAACAACCTTTGTCTTCTTCAGTAAATATAAAGAAACGTTAGCTTACTACCCTCTCACTTAAGAGCCTTCCGAGGACTTCCACTTCCATTTTCGATTTAGGAGGCCTTGGCATTAGTGGGACATGATTGGAAATCCATCTTTTTGGATAGCCAAATCAAGATGAAGGAGAGGCTAGCATTGAAGGCTTTATTGATTGTGAAGTTCCTCAAGAATTACCATCCCTTTGGGTGATTACCTATTTTTAAGATGGAGTTTGGATGGAACTGTTTTGAGACATATTTCTTAGGCATTCAACTAATCAATGTTCTAAGAAGCAAGTAACAAGTGCCAAGCAACTATGAGTAATTCCAGGGAGCAAGGTGTGGAGCAATTTCCTATAATGGATTGCAAGAAGAACTTGATTTATGCGGAGAGTTATCATTTATACCATTCTCAATAAAATGAGTTTTAGGAAAGGAGTTCCTATGTGATGAAGACAGAAAAAAGAAGAAAGCTCCGTTGTAGAGTTTACATTAAAAAAAAAACCCTTCAAAGGTGAGGAGATATTTTCTAGCGAGAAAGTTCCATGTGCATTTAGAGGAAGCTAAACCAATCATATGGGAAGGTTTCAAACACAACTGCTAACTTTGAGGAAAGAACTGCAGACTCTAAGGAAGAGGGTACAAGGAGGCTAGACCCAATTAGGGTTTTCTACAAAATTTAAAAGAACTAATTTGGTGAGGGAGTTGCCATCTAGCATTAAGGAAAGTTGTCACTAGAGGGGCTTGGTCTCTTGATGATTGCCCCTTTTCATATGTGTGCCTACCCCTTGGTTTTTTCTAAAATGCATTTACAACTTATTGGAAATATCTAAAGACTAATTGGATACCTTCTAATTACATAAAGTTTCTAAAGACTATTTTTACCTAAATAGAAACATGATGGCATCCATGCGTGGAGAGATACCCAATTAAACAAACTCGGATAGGCACGATCCTAGTTCTGTTGAACTTAGTACCTCATCATTTATGCATCTAGATTGTAAGGATGGATATATATGGTGTGGGTTCTTTAGAAACCCAAGATCTTCAATTCAAGTGCTACCAACAGAACTCAACTGGAGGTCTGCTGCATTAATCCGCTTCCTCCACTTCATTTTATCAAAAGCTAAGTTGACATTCAAATTACAGGAAGTTAAATCTTTCTTAGTTATCTTTGTCCATGTTATTTTAGGTCTTTCTTTACCTCAATTGTTACCATGTAATGTTAATAGGTCACTCTTCCTTACTGCTGCATCCAAAGGCCTATGTTGTATGTTTCTAAACCACCTTAGCCAGTTCTCTCTCATTTTATTTGCAATTGGGGCAATTCCTACCATTTCTCGAATATGCTTATTTCTAATTTTATCTTTTAAAGTTTTACCACTTATTCATCTAGGCATTCGCATTTCTGTTACACTTTTAACATGTTTTTAATTACCTAACATTCTGTTCCATATAGTATAGTTGGCCTTACAAAATTATTTTATAATTTATAATGTGAAAATACATGGAAAATGACCTTGAGTAATTGTCTTATAATTCCCTATTAATAGGCAAATGTCAACTGGGATTTTCAAAACCTTAAATTTTCATCAACTCTCAAAAAAAAAATAAAAAATGCTCAACAATCTTATGGATGATCCGGTGTATTAGTGTCTTAATACGTTAGGGTGTTCCTTGGCCTAGCTAACCCCCAACCTGAATCTATTTTATGTGCGTGCGACCTGGATTTTCAAACTTAATTTCTACCGAATGATACTTAAAACAAATTACTGATTCACAAACCCTAAAAATGAGACAAAAATGCCTTCGCCCAAAATGTCTCCTAAATGACCTAAAATGCTTAGAATAACCAAAAATTCTAAAGTGTGACCAAAAGAGTTTTGTTCTTGTTTTTCTCACTTTTTTTCTCTCTTTTTTCCTTTATTCCTAGCCTAAAAACACCTAAAACAAGGGTAAAAATGTACAAATTTGTGATTTCATCAACTACATTGCCTAAACCCACTAGTAGCATCAATTTAACTTTCCAGGTTATCTAATATTCACAAAGTACACTACATTGATAATGACGAAGTGGTGTCCAATAGATTGAAGATTTTGCTATTACAATGGTATTTTTCATAATTAAGTTAGGAACGATGTCACTTTGATTTTGGTATATCTTTGGTATAAATTATGATTTTTTTTATGGTTGCAGTGATTACGATTGGTAATGCTTGCATTATGATTAGGAATTCAAGCATATAATCCTTATGTTTGGTGGTTGATTTGTGCATATTGTATGAATGATTAATCATGATATTAGCTTGAGCTTGTCTTATGCTATTGTGATTGAACTATTGAGCAAAAGCTCATAAAAATATTTAATGATTTTGCAAGAAACTTGGATTATTCAATAGAAAGTTAAACAAAAAAAATAAGATACTGAAATTTGTGATTTCTTGTGAATGTGTTTGGGTTTAATAGATGTAATTGATTATTGGACACATACACATTGGTTTAGATTTAATTATTGTTTAAAAATACTGTCAATTGTCACAATTGAATGTGATCAATATTTTAGAAATTACTACACCCAATGGTGAAGTAGATTTTGGAACTTGATAATGCGAAGAAGGAAAATACAACCTATGATATTACCATGTCTCATATGGTTGGATTTAGGTGGATTGATTTTTAGATCATGTGCCTAGTTATTCATCAGCCAGTCTGATTTTGTGTGTTTTAATTTAAATATGGGTTTCTTGAATCCATTTGATTCATTTGGGGTATGTTTGATTCATTGGTGTGGCTCGTGGTTCAAACACTTAGAAAATAGTGTATGACATAGTCCTTGATGAATCCACGAGATATATATCTTTGACTCATGGTCTTGCTCCTTGATATCTTTTTTTTCTCTGTGTGACTCCCAAGATCTTTATAAATTTCATTTTCACCTACAAAAGTATCAGCATGATTTGTTTATTTCTCTTCATCAACAAAAAATTTGGCCACAAGTGCTTGATTTTATGTGGAGGAATTACTGCCCGTCTCTTTTATTGTTAAATTTCTTTCTTAACTTATGTTGTGAGCTTTTGCTTTGTATTTTTGCTTTCTCTTGTTGAGCATTCATGGATATTATTTGGACCATCCATTCATTGTAGTATACGCCTTGGAGAATATTCCCATAGGGAAAAGCTTTTAGTCCTAAGACTTTGCAATGCTTAAAAATTAATAGTTCATGTAAAGAAGAGTGTACCCCTAGCGTACAAGGCTCCCGTCATGCAAGGTTTGGGAAGGAACAATGTGTATAACCTTACTTCCACATTGAAGATGTCGTTTTCAGACTTGAACTCAAGACCTTCAAGTCACAATGGAGCAACCTCAATCATTGTGCTAAGGCTTGGCCTTTAATTTGTTCATCTGAAATTGAGAAATTTGGGTTAGTTCAAGTGTTTCATTTTTTTAGCTCTACTTAACAGGATAAAGTAATAACTGTAATATTAATATGCATTCCACCTTGAGGCTATTGGTTATTGAAGAAGAAGCTATGTAAACTTGGAGACGACAAGAATACTCCTCTATAATGAGGACACTCCACTTTACTGGTTATGTGTACCGTATACGTATTCACAACTAAACAACCTCATAGAAGAAATGTGGGGACCACACATTCTTTTTTTTTTGAGAAGAAGTGGAGGCACATATTTCATTATTTTCTATTATAACAAAAAGATTTCTTCAAGAGGATTGATATAATCCATTCTCCCTAAAGTGCTTCATGAAACTGTTAAATGTTATTAAGTTTGATGTTAGAAATCTACGGAATTTTATGGTAAGTTGTATTCTTGGCTCATTCCTTTCTATTTTGTTTTCTCATTTTTTTATTTTCCCTATTTGACATAAACATGGCTAATGATATTGTAGACAACCTAGCTATTTTTAGACACCTACTCAACCTATAGTATTTTTATTCTTATTATGTTGTGAGAAACTTCTTTGTTGAAATTTGTTCCATGTTTAGGTCGTCTTACAAACTCCAAAATATGCGTATGGGTTGGTGTGAACCATGAAGGCTAGGAACCCATTTCATGAAATTGGAGTCCTGAGTTCTAGTCCAACCTCAAGTGGACCACTTCCCATTGAGTTTCCCGTGTGTTAGAATTGGGAGGTTTATGCATATCTTGATGATCAGAGACCCAAATACCCTTGAATCAGAGAAAATAAAAAGAATATGCATGTGGGTGGCACAACAATTAACTAGTAAAAATAGAAATGTGTAGCAAGAGTTTGGAGTAAATCTTTGTCTGTTAGTATTCTTTATAGCATCCTGAAAAGTTTTGCTACCCTTGTAAAGGTTGGGAATCTTAATGCACATGTACAATACTACAAAAGCTTTACTATTGGCCTGTACAGTTTGATGCCTGTTCTCCATTGTGACAATGATTGTGAGATTAACATCTGTTGGACTTGTTTATTCTTAGTGTTGCATTCATTCCAAGTGTAATTAGGTGTCCTAGAGCATATTCTTTATATAGGTTATGGCTAAGTGTAATTAGATGACCAACATTGTGCACTAGATATATTCATCATCTATTGGTTAATTAATATGTTTTCTTCATCAAACAAAATATGGATTTTTGTTGAACTTATTTAGATATCATAGATCTAAACATTTTCAGTGGCTATACAGGTGAGGCTTTGTAGAGAAAAGAGCACTGGTCATGTGTATGCAATGAAAAAACTGAAGAAGTCAGAGATGCTTCGTAGAGGACAGGTATCTATTTGATTGGATCATTGACAATATTTTTCTTGTGTGCACTTTCCATGCTACAAACAATGCCAATACTGTTGTAGAATGCAATGAAGCATTTTTGACACTTTTTTGGTTTTAACCTTATAAACCTTGTTTCATCTCTTACTTATAAAGTTGGTCTTAATATTTTAAAGGGTGATGTATTAAATTTAATCATTTAACTAATCTACTGCTCTTTATAGATTATCCTACTTTCTTGGGCTCATTCTAATTCTAATTTCTCTTTTTTACCCTCCTCACTCCTAACTTTTTTTCTTTCCCTTTTATGCCCTTTTTTTTCATTTTCAAATAAGAAGGTATCGGTAGCCTTCCACTCTCATAAAAAGAAATTGTTATATTGTTGAAAAAAACATTTATTGCTACCATAGTGAATTTGCTATAAAAGAATTAGATGCTGTTCTGTTTGATTAATTTAAAAGTGAGTAATTAAAATGAAAATATCAAATCACTCTGAAAAAGTGTAAAACAAATTCCTAACACGTGTAATGTAATGCATGTGGACATACGCTACATCATAGATAAGAAGGCTCCATTGAGATCTACAAAATACTCTTTTGACTATAATATTGTGTGAAGAGGATTATTGATCAAATGATCTTGTAGAATGATTTGAAATCAATTCTCATTCATATTTACCAATCAGGAGGGTTTGTGATTGCGAGTTTTGTTTCCAGAGCTCAAGTACATGTTCCCTTTGTCGTTCACCTCAGCATGGGATGCTCTTTGGGCCTTGACCCTTTACTGGATTCCTACTTTAAATGATTCTGATTGATGACTGTAGCCTTTACTTCTGAAAATTCATCATAAGATTGAATCATAGCTGGAAGTGATAAGGTTCCACTGGATGAATTTTTCACTCATGAAATCATTAATCAGCAATTCGAGATGGCAATGGGTCAGCAGGCTGGAAGAGAGTTTAATTTGTTACATGAAATCATAAATTATTAATGCATGATCTTATTTTGCTCACAATTTTTACAGGTGGAGCATGTCAAAGCTGAAAGGAATATCCTTGCTGAGGTTGATAGTCCTTGCATTGTTAAGCTATATTGTTCCTTTCAGGATGAGGAGTTTTTGTATTTGATCATGGAATATCTTCCTGGTGGAGACATGATGACATTACTAATGCGGAAAGATACCTTGACTGAGGATGAGGCCAGGTTTTATGTTGCACAAACAGTCCTTGCCATTGAATCAATTCATAAGCACAACTACATTCACAGGTTTGTGCTTAACCTCTTACAGTCCTATGCTTGGGAGTGATGGAACCTATTAGGTTGGGAGATGTGGCATATATTCTTGGGATCCACCATTTGAGGGGTACACTGTGTATCCCAAAATTGGATTCCCTCCAAATCAATGCACTGACCCTGAAGAACACCCTCAATTTTCTTTCTTAGGCCATCTAAAGTTCGGTCACATAGTTAATATCATCAGCTTGTGTTACTTTCCTAGTAAGATCTTCATATGTGACCAATTGGAAGTTTTGTGCTTCATATGTGTACGGTGTATTAGACTGTTCTTATGATCTTCTAAGTACTTCCTGTTTTTCGTTCATTAATTTTTTTCCCTACTAAGCTTCTCGTTTTCAAGAGTTAGACAATGGAGGTTCATCTATTTGCGGAATTTTCCTTGAAAATGAATCTTTTCTACTTTCACAGGGATATCAAGCCTGATAATTTGTTGCTTGATCGTTATGGTCATATGAAGCTTTCAGATTTTGGTTTATGTAAACCTTTGGACTGTAGTAACTTTCCAAATCTTACTGGGGATGAGTCTGGAGTTGGAAGAAATATCAATACTTCAGTGGAGAGTCATGTGCAGGCAAACACTCATGCACCAAGGCGTACACAACAGGAACAATTGTTACATTGGCAAAGAAACAGGAGGATGCTAGTAAGTCCTGTCTTCTTTCGCTTGTTTCATCATTCCAAGACTTACTTTTGTGGGAAAAAGTAGTGATTTTCTGGAAAAAGAACTTTTGTTTGGATAAGAAACTAGAAGAGACATATATTAATAAAAAGAGGGGATAGAAAGGAAGGGTCTTCAGAGGACAAGAAGTCGACCCAAAGAAACCCCAACGCACACTAGAGAAGATTGCCCCAACCTCTCAATCACCCCCTGACGCTATACCTCTTAGACAACGAATATGTGTCATAAGTTTTTTTTTTTTCTGATAAAGAAATTGAAGGACTGTAATCTCCACCAAAGCATATATGCCAATTGATGCAATCTAATAGTCCCTCATTGTGTTGTAACTCTGCTTTTTGAAATTACAGGCCACTGAAGCGAAAGTGATGATATAGTAGGTTCTTTAAATCTCCATTGAGGTTGATACTGCAGATGGGATTTATATTTTACCTCTAATTTTATGAAAGACTTTAATTTATTAGTTACTTGTAAGTTAATATACTCTTTTAGCTTTGAAAATCTTCAAATGATTTTCTTTAATGGTTCTTAAGAATAGGTCTTAACCTTTGTTCAAATTCTTTATCTTTCACTAAAACTCTTTGATCGTTGATTTTAATACACTTAATTGGTTAATATCTCAAGTTTTAACACATAAATTTATATCAGCTTATATATTTTCTTTTAGAAATTAAATTTGTAGCACTTGCTTCACCCATACACAGCTTGCTTTATGACAACATCCAAAATAGCCTGGAGGCTTTGGTGCCATAATCATAATTTGTGTTTTGCCCCTTTCCCAAAATAACCAATATTACTTGTTTGTCAAAAAATACACCATAAGGTTATGTTTTCACATGACATTTTCGGCTATAATTGATGTATTCTCCTTGGTGATTGTTCCCTATTTGGAAGTGCTGATGTCACATAATTTCTTAAAAGCCTAGGACTAAGAGATTTATGATTCCTTTTCTTATTGTCAAATTTCAATTCAGAAGCATTTCACTATCTTCATGTTTATTTATGTTGAATCCTTGCAAGTGCAGGCTTACTCCACAGTTGGAACACCAGATTACATTGCTCCAGAAGTTCTACTGAAGAAAGGATATGGGATGGAGTGTGATTGGTAAGTTACATTCTTCATGGGTATTTTTGATGGTAACATTTGATCCACTTTCTGATCCTGTGGTTTCCGTAGGTGGTCAATGGGAGCAATTATGTTTGAAATGCTTGTGGGTTATCCACCATTTTATTCTGAAGAACCAATGTCAACATGCAGAAAGGTAAACTTGCTTATTTTGGTTAACTTCGGATGTTTGAGATTTTTAACGAATATTGAGATGAAGTGCAGAGTAACAAAAAGTGATTATTGCATTTAGTGACAATTATATGTTAGGCTACTTGTGCAGAACCAACATGACTTGGGTAGTGCTTTATGCAATCAATATGTTGTCTCACTTGGATATGCTTAAACATGTGATGAAAATTTGACATAATTCTCCAAATTTTCATCAAATCTTATTGATTTTTAAATCATCAAATATGAATTAAATGTAGTTGAATTACTATAAAAATTTCATCAAACATAGAAAAGGGTGTAACCAAGGCATGAAACTCTCGCCGTTGCGGGATTTGGGGAAGTGACTATGTACGTAGCCTTACTTTCACATTGGAGGGCTTGTTTCCTAATTCAGACACATGACGTCTAAGTTATAGTGGAGCAACCTAAACCATTGCACCAAGCCCCACCCTCCACTTTTTAAACAGTTTTTTTTTTTAAAAACCCTAACTTCCAACTTTTATTAGAAGATATTTCTAAAGAGTAAAATGTATATGAGATTGAAGTATAATTTCGTATATAATGAGTAGAAACTTTTTTTCTTCAAAAAGAAACTAGATAATATATATATATAGGTATATAAGACGTTACAACAATCAAGAAGATATATCTCACAATCACATGTGCCTACACAAAATTTCCCCAACCTCTCACCCATTTATTGAGTGTATAACCCCTAGACAACTTGCAATTCTCCACCCAAAAGGATGCTAACAAATGAGAGTGTTTCCACACAAGCACTGCTGACTTTCCACGCCCTTAAAATCCCTCAAATTCCTTTCTTTCCATAAAGCCCATATTATCGCTAGACACACCGCCATCCAATGGTCTTTCCATGGAGGATGAATACCTTTCATGAATGGAAAGATGTTAATCCCAACCTCATCTGCTTCCTCCACATCCATAACTGGGAAATGAAGACATATTCTCATCCATAATTCCTAGGCAAAAGGGCATTGCCAGCATCCTGTTTACACAAATAACATCAATACGAAGAGATACACGAAGGTGGGAGCCTCCTTTGTTGAACATCCCCAGCATTTAGCATTCCCATGAGTTGCTACCCAACCCAAGAATTTGACTTTTGAAGGCAGCAGTGCTTTCCGTATTAGGAGATGATTTTGAAAGGGAGGAAGAGATGGAATATTAGTGAGGGTAGCGCAAAAAGATTTAGTGGTGAGCACCCCCGAGGGATCCCAAGGCCAACACATGCGATCCTCCTCACCCAAGAGATGACACCCCTCAAGCAAGTTAAGAAGGGATACGACCTCACTCTCAACTCTCTCAGAAGCATTCCTACCTAGATGAAGGTCCCAAGAAAGTGACTACCCCTCCCCATGTTCTTGAATGCAAACAAAATTTGACACAGGCCTATTATGGAGCAAAGAGACCCGGTACATGTGAGGAAACAAAATTTGGAAAGAAGAAGTGCCACACTAGGAATCCTCCCACAACCGGATTTTATCCTCCTTCCCTAGTTTAAACCTAAACATGGGTAGGAATGTAGGATAATAAGAAGCCAACTAAGATTTGCAAAGCTCTAAATAAAAATAAAATAAAAATGAACATGTAATTTATAAACTATATGTAACTAATTTCTTATGTATCAGTTTGTTGATTACTGCTAGAAAAGTAATAATCAATCGTTATGTTTGGCCTATACTTATATTTGTATGGGGTGCTAATTTTGCAGCCATTTTTTGAATCCATACTTTAAGTAGTTAGTTTTTAATTGCAGATTGTGAACTGGAGAACTCATTTGAAATTTCCTGAAGAAGCAAAATTGTCTGCAGAAGCTAAAGATCTTATTAGAAAGCTTCTATGTAATGTGGAACAGAGGCTTGGGACTAGAGGAGCTCATGAAATAAAAGTTAGCATAAGACTTCACTTTGTCATTATTCATCCATTTATTCGGTTACCCAATTATGAAATATCTGACATTGATTCCTACCCTAGGTTCACCCGTGGTTTGAAGCCGTCCAATGGGAAAAACTATATCAATCGGAAGCTGCATTTATACCAGAGGTTAATGATGAATTGGACACTCAGAATTTTGAGAAGTTTGATGAGGTACTTTATGATCCTTTTCTATTATATGATTATCTTGTTTAAGCTGTCTTAAATATTGTACTTGCACATACATGCACACTTGGTATGTTTGGGATGCCTCTAGGTTGGTGGCTTGTAACTGGATCATGTGTTTTAGTCCGGCTAGTGGGTTCTCGTTTAGTGCATGGTTTAGAAACTTAGGGACATTTTATTTTCTTCTTTTTGATTGCTCTGCTCATGCTTTCTTGGTTTCGTTGGAGTATCACTGTTACTCTGCATCTTGAGTGCCTTTTTTTTATCTATTAATGTAATTATTTGTTGTTTCTTCTCAAAAAAAAAAAAAAAAAAAAAAAAAAAAAAGTTGGGCCAATAGAGATGAAGATGTGGTGTTGGATACTTCTCATCCCTTAGCCTCATCATGGGTTAGTGTAAGCAAGTTGTCTAAGGGTTACCAATTTAGTGATTGGAACCGTGATTGGGGGCGGAATTTAGAATTGTATACAATCTTTGTATGTGTAGACAACTCGTTCCCATATTTTGGACTATGTAGATGTTTACACATATTAATGTCAAGACATTTTGTTTCTTGCCAGAAAAAAAAAGAAGATATTTTAGCCAAGTCTATTTTGTCGTTTCTAAATTATGGAACTCTTTAATTGTTGAGAACAGGAAAATCATAAGTTTTTGAAAAGATATGTAATGCCAAAAGGTTAAAAAAATGAAAAACTCTCTTTTCTATCATTTAGCTTTAACATCTTCTTCTAGAGTGTGATTGTCAAGGATTGATGGTGCAACTCATTTGCTTTAGCTGCAAGTAAATTTCTCCATAGCATGTGGTTGGGGTCCCCCCGGGGGGGTACGAAGTATTGAAATTGTGTATTTCACTTGATTGGTGATTCTAAGCAAATCTTTTTGTTTGTTGTTGGACAATAGTGGGGTTTGCATGTTTTACATTGTCTTTGGTAGGTAGAGCTTCTTAATGTTTAGTTAGCCTTCATTTTCTGTTTTTGCTAATGGACTTATTTTACTGGGTGCAGTCAGAGCCTTCACTGCAGACTTCATCAAAACCTAGTCCATGGAGAAAAGTAAGTGTCAAACTCAACCTTCATTGTTCTTTATGTATTAACTGGTTTTGAGTTTCTGCTTGTGCACTTCTCCACGGGCAGCAACACCTTATTTTGCTTGTTATTGCTGATCCACGAGCTACCAAATGCTTTCTATTGATAATGCATCTGTCTTCATTCTTACTGAGGGGGAATACTTGGTTTAAGACACTAGAATAAACTGTTAATGGATTCTGTTGAGATTTGTTTCCTGTACAGATTTATAAAAGTGTGGATGTCGTGCTAAAGTGTAAGAGCCCTCGAGACGGTGAATGGATAGTATCTCTTGCATGCGGCACTCATAATCATCCAGTTGCGAATTATTTAGAAGGCCACTCATTTGCTGGAAGGTTAACCAACGAAGAAATAGAAATCATGATTCAAATGTCTAAAAGTCATGCAAGGCCAAAGCACATTTTGATGATGTTAAAAGAAAGAGATGGTAATAATGTTTTGACTTTGAAAACAATCTATAATGCAAGACAAATGCATAAGTTAATGGAATACGAGGGTAGATCTCAAATGCAACAACTCTTACACAAGTTAGAGGATGAGGCGTACGTTGAGTGGCATAGGTGTGACGAAACAATAGATTCAGTGAGATATTTATTTTGGGCTCATCCGATTTCTATTGATCTTTTAAGATATTTTCCATATGTTTTGTTGATGGATTGTACATACAAGACAAATAGATATAAATTTCCACTATTACAGACTGTTGGTGTTACACCACCGGAGATGACATTTTCAGTTGCATTTGCTTACTTGAAGAGTGAAAATGAAGTACCTTCCATAACATGATACACACCCAGTTTGGTACTAAAATCAAGAGATTTCGATCTGACAATGCTAGAGACTATTTTAATCAAACATTGACCAATTACTTCCAAACCGAGGGGATCTTTCATGAATCATCCTTTGTTCACACTCCACAACAAAATGGAGTTGCTGAAAGAAAAAATGGTCACCTGCTTGATACAACCCGAGCCTTTTTATTTCAGAATAATATGCCTAAGTCCTATTGGGGGGGAAGTTGTCCTTACTGCAACACATCTTATTAACTGTCTACTATCTCGGACCCTTGATTTCAAAAGTCCTATGGAAAAGCTACGTTAATTTTATCCTAAGCTTAAAATCTCCAATAATCTTATACCTAAAATATTTGGGTGTGTTTCATTTGTCCATGTTCACCAACCCAACAGGGGAAAGTTGGACCCTAGAGCTCTTAAGTGTGTTTTTCTCGGATACTCTTTCACTCAAAAGGGATATAAATGTTATCATCCGCCATCAAAGAAATTCTTTGTCTCAGCTGATGTCACTTTCTGTGAACCTGAGCCCTATTTTTCCGCTCCTCTTCCGGGGGAGAATGTCATAATAGAAAATAATAGAAAATAAGGATTGGAACTCCCTTGATAACCCTTTTGATCTTTTTGACCCCTTTACCCTCCAACAAACCAAACCTGAATCTCCTACACCCTCTGTACCCAATGACGAACCTAAGGATCAGATGACTGGACAAATGTACTCAAGGAATAAAGCTGCAACTCCTGAACCGATGCAAGTTCAAGAATTTGAACTAATCCCTGAAAATGAGGTAACAAATCCTGAACCCTCCTTACAAATTTCATTAGTTCCTGAAACTAACAATGATCCTTTAGCCTCTGAACCTGACAGTGACCTTCCCATTGCCATTAGAAAGGGAACAAGGGAATGCACTAAACATCCCTTGTATCCACTATCTCATGTTGTATCCTTTGAGAAGTTCTTACCAAACCATAAGAGTTTCCTTACCAGCCTGAGTAATATCCAGACTCCTACGTCATTATCCGAGGCTTTATCTAATACAAATTGGAAACAAGCTATGAATGTGGAAATGAAAGCCCTGGAGAAAAATACATGGGAGTTGGTAAACTTGCCTCCAGGAAAGAAACCTGTGGGATGCAAATGAGTTTATACAGTAAAATACAAAGCAGATGGGTCCCTAGAGCGCTACAAGGCAAGATTGGTAGCCAAAGGATATACTTAGACATATGGTGTGGACTATCAAGAGACATTTGCTCTGGTTGCAAAAATGAATACTGTGAGACTTCTTTTGTCATTGGCAGCTAATTATGACTGGGATCTGCAACAATTTGATGTAAATAATGCATTTTTACATGGGGATTTAGAAGAAGAAATCTATATGGAAGTGCCTCAAGGATTTGGCACCATTGATAAAGTGTGTAAATTGAAAAAGGCCCTGTATGGACTTAAACAATCTCCGAGGGCATGGTTTGGTCGGTTTGCCAAAGTAATGAAAAATATGGGATATAAACAAAGCTAAGGAGATCACACTCTGTTTATTAAGCACTCGACTTCTGGGGGAGTTACAACTCTATTAGTGTATGTTGATGACATCATCATGACAGAAACAATGAGAACGAGAGACAAAATTTAAAGTGGTGTTTGACCGAGGAATTTGAGATCAAGGAACTAGGGAGATTGAAATACTTCCTAGGGATTGAAGTGGCACACTCTAAACAGGGAATCTTTATCTCTCAACAGAAGTACATTACAGACCTTCTTAAAGAAACAATGAAGCTAGCATGCAAACCAATGAATACTCCTATTGATCTTAATCACAAGCTTGGAGAAGCTGAAGAAACGCTGACTGTTAATAAGGAGATGTATCAAAGACTAGTAGGAAGACTCATCTATCTCTCTCACACGCGACCTGATATTGCGTATGCAGTGAGTGTAATAAGTCAGTTCATGCACAATCCTAAAGATATTCATTTGCAAGCAGCTAATCGCGTTCTACAATATCTTAAAGGGACTCCAGGACAGGGCTTCTTATTTAAACGACACACAGGAATGGTTCTTGAGGCATATACTGATTCAGACTATGATGGTTCAGTAGTTGACAGAAGATCAACTACTAGATATTGTACGTTTCTTGGTGGGAATTTGGTGACATGGCGAAGTCAAAAGCAGAACGTAGTAGCCAGATCTAGTGCTGAAGCAGAATTCCGAGCAATGACACAAAGGGTTTGGGAGCTATTATGGTTGCAGATAATTTTGACAGATTTGAAGATACACTGGGATGACCCTATGAGACTCTATTGTGATAATAAATCTGCAATTAGCATTGCCCATAACCCAGTTCAATATGATCGAACCAAACATATAGAGATTGATAGGCACTTTATTAAAGAGAAGCTTGATAGTGGGTTGATCTGTACTCCATATGTGTCTACCAATAATCAGCTCGCCGATATGCCCACTAAAGGGTTAAATCATACTGCATTTCAAGCAAATGTGTCCAAGCTGGGAATGGTAAACCTTTATTCACCAGCTTGAGGGGGAGTGTTGAGATTTGTTTCCTGTACAAATTTATTTTCTTTTCGGGTTTATTTCTTTTAAGGAAGGATGATAATTTTAGTAAGACGTTTTATATAACAGTTACTAAAATTGTAATTATAGCTATATGTACATAGCCCTGTATGTCTATATATATGGAGTCCCTCCATTAAGACAAAATCAAGAATAAGAAAATATCCTTTCTATTCTCCCGTGGATGTAGGCCATAGAGCCGAATCACGTTACATCTTGTGTCGTTCATTATTTTATTTTCTCGACAGATTCTTCACAGAAGTGTGCCTTAGATGTGTGTTTGTGGTGCATGCATCAAATCCATGTAGGATCGGATTATATATATATATATATATTGAACTTGGTTTCGTCTAAAGTATGAGAAGAAGCTGACCAAGCAGTGGAAGAATTGAACTGGTTGCACTAACGCTGAAAACCCTTAACCAATTTGAAATTTTTCTGAATCAGCTCACCCTTGATTGAGGCAACTCAGTCTACAAAGTAGTGACTAGATTTAGATTTTAATTTAGAGAGTTGTGGCTTTTTTGGCAGATTGGTGGAATATATTCCAGTTGGCAAGGGATTGTGTTTGACGTTAGTAAGAGACAGAGGGACGAATATCATTTCTGTGGGCTGACATTCTTTTGTGAGAGCCGCCCATTTGAATCTTGTCTGGGATTCATTGAGACAAGTGGAATGTAAGGAGGTGGTCTGGGCCACCATCCAAGTTGGATTCAAAATCCAAGTTGGATTCAAATCATTGAATAGGAGGGTGTTTTTATTAGCCTTAACTGACAGAGGGAACAGCAATTGACAAGTGAGACTTGAGAGGTGGCTTAATTTCTACATTTTCTTGTCTGATTTAGTTCAAACTTCGAAGAACAAAAGATGGCACTTTCTGCTTAGAGGATCAAGTTATGATGTCTATCCACCAAAGCCAGAGCACATCTGCAGAAATGGAACTGAATCAGTGACTCGTGTTTATGAGTTAAAAAGGAAATCCAACTGCTGATTGTTGGACTCAAAACCTTTTTACCATCTTTTTATTAATTGCATTGTGTCTAGAGAGGTATGGCCCCTTCTTTAAACTATTTGGTATTCTGTAAGTGATGCCAATGAGGATGAATGATTGTTGTGGTTAGAAGTTGACCACGCATGCCTCTCCTTGCGTAAGCAGCTTCAACTGGAGACATGCTGGAGATTTTAGAAGGATTGAAATCAATGAATCTTGAGCACAGGAATATGGATTTAGCATCAGCCATCCAGCAGACCAAGGTCGACATGTATGGATGTTCTCTTATAGTAGAGATATTAGAGACTTTTGCTTTGAAAATATTCTTTCTGATTGTTATTTACTTTTAGAAAATTTTTGCCTAGTTATTCTACTCCCTTTTCTAAAGTTACTCATCCCCTCCCCCTCCTCTGTGCTTTTGTTTTTTCCTTCTTATGTGAGTTCTTATTGATGACAAGATCTTGTGTTTCATGGTAATCTCTTGGTCTCAATTGTTTGAAAAAAAAAAAAAAAGTTTTTCTTATTATTCTGAGTGATCACAAGTAATTTGGTTATTTAATGTCTGTAGCCAAGGCCTCTTGGAGAATTCTTAAATTTACTTCTTATACCAAGTTTGGTTCACAGTATGTTCTTCCTTGGCATTTCACATTGCTAATGTAAAACTTTCACCCGAATGTGTTGCAGATGCTTCCATCAAAGGATGTGAATTTTGTTGGTTACACGTACAAAAACTTTGAAATAGTCAGTGATCATGAAGTGTCTGGGATTGGTATCTCTTCCCCTCACCCGCTTTCTCTTATTTATTGCATGTGTTACAACTGCAAAAATAAGTTCTATCAACCAATGAACTGATTGTTTTTTTGTGTGCATTTAATACAGCCGAGTTGAGGAAAAAGACCAACAAACCAAAAAGGCCATCCATTAAATCACTATTTGGTGTGTACTCCAATTATTTTACCAACCTACATTCTCTTCTATGCTATTTACTGACAAATTCTTGCTTTTTCATGACTTGATTCACAGATCCAGCTTCTGTTCCTGAACAATCTAACCAAAGCTTTGTCAATCCCTTGCCTACCCAATTTGAAGTTTCTGAAAGCCCTGAACCATCACCCCACCGAAGTCGACCACCACTATATCAACAGAAGCCTTCACAGAGATAGCAAATGAACAAACAGATGCAAGCCTTCATAAGCAACTGTTCATAGTCAAAGTAACCAATATACAAGGAAAAAAAGAAAAAAAGAAAAAGCAAGTAAGAGTGAGGGAGAGAACCTTGTAGTGATATATACAAATGTTTGGTGGCTTCTGCGGTATGAACACTTTTCATTTATTTATTTATTTGCTTGTTGAATAACATCTCAAGGTTGTTGTTGCTACACTAAAATGATAGTCTTAGTCTGACAAATGTCGAAACATGGACTTGAGATCTGAAAGCCGCTGCTTAGTGTGACAGAGAAGAAATAGCCATACTACCATGGGGACTTTCCTAAGGTTTTTTTCACTGACCTCTTCTCATTTGTACTAAATCATATTTAAGGGGAGGAGAAATGGGTGCAAAGTAAATTTATGTAATGACCTAATACTATTACTATGTTCTTCCTCTCCCTTTCTCTCTCTCTCTCTCTCTCTTTTTTTCCTCCTAGGTTTCATGATGTATTATGTGTATATATTGTGCCACAGTTTGGTGTGGAGAAAGGACAGGTTGGTTACTACTACTGGTGTAATGGATGCAATTTTTATGGCATGAAGTTGCTGGTAAGCTGTTTGATGTTGCAAGAAACAAGATTGTTGTATATCTGATATTTTCCTATCCAGCCTTGTGCAATTGCGATCTTGAGAATAAAAGAAAAGAGAACTCAAGAGTTTTTAGTTCTCAAGAAACTGTAATATTGTTTTGAGTTAATTATGCGTTCCCGATATAACTAATTGAAAAGAAAAGCAAGCTCAGATTTAAGACTAAGTTTTTCGCGTTAAAGGTTGATACTATACAACGATAAATGTCCGGTGACTTCATATGCGACTAGTAATTTTCGATCCCAGTAGTTTTATGAAAAAGTCAATTTAGCAAAAAATTTACTAGTAATACCCATTATACATAGTGTACCTTACTCTCAGATTTTAATGAGAAGTCTTTTTAAGTTAAAAAAAAAAAGAAAAGGATACTAATGGGTAATTTATAAGGTAAAACCACCCAAAAAAAATAATGAACAACTTCACCTTTGTTGCTATATATTCCTCAAGTAGGACCAGAGCATTATCAAAACTCCAGGGACCATTTTCAATAACTCTCCTCTTATTAATAGCACTGTCAAACATAAAAATAAATAAGTTATCCTCTGGTTCTTTCACCTTAATTCATCTTTTTTCATGGTTTTTATACTTGATTGATAGTAGCATTGAAAGGCCCCTTATCGAATTTAGGTTGAGTAAGCACTTTTTCAATCCTTGGAATTCACTCCTTAGAATTCTCCATGAATTGTTCTTCCACAAAACTTCAGTCTCGTTCTCTTCACTCAAGAGAACGCGTTTTGATTTGAAGGAAAAAAAAAAGGATCATCCACAAGTACATCCTCCATTACTGATCTTTTTTTTTTTTTTTTGAGAAGAAATAATATTAGTTGTTAGTTGTAAAACGACCGTCATTACCAAACCATACTTTCGGAGAAGATTCATGTCGGCTCCTGATCCATTAATCCTGGAATGAGGCAGTGACAAGAGTTGAACCTGAGGCCTTCGACTTGGTTATTGATCACTTTTACTTCAACAAAGGGAAGAAAATAATTGCACATACGAGAAGAGTAAAATTCTCACTGAGAGAAATTAGGCCCGCTAATTAAACATCGTAAAGAGGTAACCAAATTGCCTTTACTTTTCAATGTATATTCTTTATAATTGTGGGGATAATTATTAAGAGGGCAACTAAATAAATCACAAAAAAAAAAGCTATTTCCACCACATTCTATTTCTACCACAAAAATCTGAAGAAATGCTATCCTTACCTCATTGAACTTTCCTAAATACCCTTCCAATAATTTTAAACAAATTTATCTCCTCCAACCCAACCCTACCTTATAAATTTCAAACATATTCCTAAAAACCATAAATCAATATATTCAAAACCCTCAAAATCACTTACTTCCTTGCTATTATTTCATCTTCAGCGGTAAAATCGATACTTTTGGTAGATTTTGTATTGTTTTTTTCGACACGAAAGGTGGTTGTGATTCGAAGTTTCACGAACAAAAATCACTAAATCAATGAGAGATTTGTTGTTAAAATAGTATGTTTTGGTGTTTTTATTTGCGAAAAACGTCGTCGGGTGTTCAAAAAAATCACCATGAAAAGAATTGGACTGCGATCGGTTCGGACCTATGATATCAGACCAATTGCGATGATTCGATCGGAGACGACAAAATCTTACGTTTTGGGTTCTGTCATCGCCGACCGAACCGTACAATTTTTTTTTAAATGTATTTAAAACACACAAAAAAAATAAAAAAATGGATGGTTCGGTCATACAAGCCGAACCAATAGTTATAGGTTCAGTTTGTATGACCGAACGAATACATTATGGTTCGGTCATGCAAGATGGAACCCACGACGAAATTGGAAAAAAAATAAAAAATAGAGGCATTTTGGTACAATCTCATGAGAGTATTATTGGAAATCGAAATTGATGGTTTCTTGTGGTGTAAAGAGTCTTTTTTTGTGGTTTATTTAGCTACCCTCATTATTAAAACTTAATTTTTTTTAAAAAAGTAATTTTATTTTCTATTTTAAGGGGCCTTGTCTAATGTCTCTAGTAATCTCTCTCTCATCTTTTTATTTTTATTTTATTTTTATTTTTTTATTTAAAAGGAACCAACCAAACTTTATATTAATGGGAAATTTACTAAAATAACATCCTAAAAATATTATTTTACTGGAACAACATGTTTGTTAAAAATTTATATCTATGGCATGTTTAGCCCTGTAAAATGTCTAAAATACCCTCCTTTTTAACTTAAACACACCTCTATCAAACTCACGCCATTTCACTCTACCAACGGAAACCCTCTTCGAACCTCACAACCCTCTTCGCTCATCTTCTTTCTCATTCCACCATTAACGATCTCTCTCTGTGTGCTTCTTCATCTTCTTCGTCTGCAAAGATTTCTCCCTTTCTCTCTTTCTGCATTTCTTCTTCTTCATCTGCAACATTTTCCCTTCTCTTTATTTGTTCTTCTTTTCTTCTTTACCTCCGATTTCTCTCTTTCTCTCTTCTCTGCGCTTCTTCTTTTTCTTCATCTGGGGCCATTCTTTTTCTCTTTCTTTCTCTTTCTGTGCTACATTTTCCTCAGCTGTCTCTTTTTCCATTGCGAACAAGAACAACCGGCACACAAAAGGTAACTGATTCTTCTTCTTGTTCATTTGCCCCTTATTGTTTATTAACGTCGTGACGCTCCGTCATTCTTCTTCCAGGGTCGCGATACTGCATTCTAGCACCGCGGTGCCCAGAACCATGTTGTTTTGGACTGATTTTGTGAACTTAGTCAATTTTCTTCCATTTTTTGACTTGTGCTATTCTTGAATCATCATCTAGGCTTCTCATAGGTTGTGTCCATCATTCATTCTCACTTCCACACATCTAAATACCTACAAAACAATACAAAACAAGTAATTAATATACTCAAAACATAAATTGATCTAACATATAAACTAGCAAACCGAAATAATACATAAAAATCAATTTATTCCTAAACTAACAAATGCATCAAAACTAACACAAACACACTAAACTAATGCATAAATCATCCTAAAACACAACGAAAACATGCTTTAAAAGTGCATCTATCATTTATGCTGAGATTATGTTGTTCTGGGTATTTAAAGATCATTGTTTCAAATTTGTCGTATTTGCTGATTTCTTGACATGGGTATATATGGGTTTTTGGGTTTTAGGGTTTTATTGACTGAAATCTATGTTTAAATGTGTTTATTTTTGGTAATGGGCATGTTATTTTTTATCTGGCTACTGTGATCTTACTTGTCTAAGGTACTATAAGATGGTGTTTTTAATGCAGACATTTCTTTGGATTTCTTGAGAGAAATTTTATAATTTTTTTTGAGAAATTATTGTTAAGTTCAATGTATTTTTCCTTTATGGCAAAAAAAAGTATAAATATCATTATAGATATATCTCCTAACTAACATGATTTTTTTTTATAAGCCTTACTTAAATGTTTAATAAATATTCATTTCCTTTCTTGATTAGTATATATTTACTCTTATTGATACACTATAATATTGATTTTTGCAGGAAAATGAAACGAAAGCTTCGTTACACTGGAACATTATACTCAGCCAATGTGACAAATAGGTCACAATTTCCTGATACTACAGTATGTATTTTAGAAAAGTGTGACGGTAATGACAAAAGAAAAAAATTATTCAGGAAGACATTGTTTGGGCATCTTATCTTTGATACACCCAAAGATGTCCAATTTTCGGGTAGCATAGTGACATATATGCTAATTCATTTGATTTCCAAAACAAATTCATAGGATGTTCGTCTTCTTGTTGGTGAAAAAATAAGTTCGATTTGGAGGAATTTCATAAGGTTTCTGGCTTAAAGCTTGGAATTGTTAGTTGACCAGGTGTACCTAAACAACCTCCTAGCTTTATTAAGAAAAGCTTCAAAGGAAAGAAGAACATTTGTAATGATGATATCAAGGAGAAATATGTCAAACTTGTCACCAAGGATGATCAAGAGTTTGTTAAGTGGATCTTACTTTATCTTCTTGAGGTAGGCCTATTGGGGAAAGACTTTAATACAAATATAAATAATGCTCATTTTTACCTGGTTGATTTATTAGAAGAATTCAATAACTTTCCTTGGGGCCAAGTGTGCGGCGCTCGCACTATACAATCACTCAATAAATCGCTGAAAGGTTGGCAAGTAATTAATAAAGCCCCTACGTCAAGGTCATGTAACTTGAATGGGTTTCCATATGCATTCTAGGTATTAACACTTCCATATTATGATAATGTTTAATTTATATAGAGGTACACTAATATGTTGTGTTATGTTTCAATGACATAGGTATGGGCCCTACAAAGCTTTCCAATCATTGCAAAAGAATATGCTAAAAATGTATCCGGATTGAAGAAGGATGTTATACTGAATATGAGATGTTCTATCTTTACCATCCCAACATTCAAAAAAATAACCGAACTTTTAAAAAAGAACGAGGTTAGTATCACAACCACGATTTTTCAAATAAATACATATGTGAATGGCATATTCTTTCACACAAATTGTCAATCATGTACTTGCATTTGATTGTAGAAAACATCTATAAATTTGATGAACAGGAAAAGAACATGGATGCAACAGATTTAGAAGAAAAAGAAGTTGAGCAACCTCAAACATCCAATGATGAAAAAGATGAGAATGCAAAGAAAGAAGCCCATGTCGAAGAAAGTGAAAGGCCGATGAAAAGGCCCAAGATGACTCCGAAGGTGGATGGCAATTGTTTTAATAAAAGTGTTATACTCCAACGTATCATTAAAATTGAAGAAAATGTCGAAAGTCATCAGGAGGAAATGAGATGTCATCGAAAGGAGGTGAAACAGGAGCTCCTCAACATCAACAATAAACTAAATCACCTCATATCAATAATTGGCAGCAAGGTGACAGACAAAGAAAATGAGGTAGAAAAAAATGCTAGCATGGAATACGATAGTTATAAAGGACAAGATGTTCCTTGTGATGGCGTCCTAAATGCTGGTAATGGTTATAGCAAATACGATGACGACGTCCTAAGTAGTAATGTACATGTAGATGATAGTGAAGAAAGTGAGATGAGTTATGGAGAGAATGACAATGCACTAGCTTTGGTTGATAGAAAGGATGCAAAAAACATGAAAGTGTTGACACCTTTAGCGCGCAACCATGATGGTATCACACCAAAAATTGTAATTGTGTCTATTTATCCATCATGGTTTTAAAAGAACCTTCAACTGGCTTGCAGCGGAAGGTTAAAAAATGAAGGGTCATCAAGTAAGGTCTTACACTCCGCACACCATACACTAATCCTTTCCAAAAAAAAACCAAGACCTATGGCATGTTGCATGAGAAGGCCATTCCCATTGAAGTGACATATGATCCAAATTGTGAAATCCCACAAGAATCTTATGTTTACTTCTTTAATTGGATTGGCTCTAAGCCTAAAGAATATGTAGACCTTGATTATTGTAATGCTAACGTAAAGCGGTTCACACAATTGGTGTTTCCGAGTGAATGGTTGGAAAATAGTGTAAGTTATATATTACTACATCCAAGGTTTTCTTAGAGTAATTAATAGATGTTCATTATGTGTTATATTGGATGGAGATATTTAGCTTGTTCTAATCTATGTATGTTACTAGCAAAGTCTTTTATAATGTCTTATCGTATTAGCACCTTGATGCATGTACGTAGTGGCCGACAAAATGAAAATAAACCATTTGTGGCTATAGTTGACATACTTTTTGTTGTAAGTATTATCTTTTTGATGTCATGATGTTATTGTTTATTGATATATGATAGTGTTGAAGTGTGTTTTCTATCCTCAGGAAAAATTTCAGGCTTCTTATGATACTAGGAAAAGATCCAAAGGAAAAAAATAAAAAACTTTCCAAGTACAAAGTAACCCGAGCCAGGCTAAAAGAGTACGCTAATGGAGAATTTCCAATTCACAATGCTTTTAGGCCATTTTGTGAGTTTGACAAGGTATGATTAATTTCTTTTTAACTATAATGGGAAAAAATATGCACTTGAATGAATAATTTTCTATAATTCTCGTGATATGAGGTTGTATTTGCTTATAAACTTCGAAAGGCTCATTGGGTCGTAATCGAAGTTGATCTCAATGAGGGAACTATACGAGTATATAATTCATTGTCCATATTTTTCACAAATTTGAACATTCAATTAGAGTTCCTGACAAAAGGATTTGAAGATAAGTTAAAATTTGTAAATATAAACTTTGAGATCAAGAATTGGACCATAGAAGTGCCAAATGTCCCTCGACAACATAATTGGTTAGTATTATCGTGGTTGATAAGTATTTTATTTTGAATTTTGTATTGTATGTGATATATGATATTAATCTTTTTATTTGAATTTAACAATTGTAGTGGGGACTGTGGTGTATTCGCCATGATGTACTTGGGGTACATAAGTTTTGGAAAATATCCTTGTTGTCTTACTCAAGAGAAGACTTCAAATTTTTGATTAAAAATGCAGTAGATTTTTTTAACATTGGTGTAATCAAACATGTTTCCAATGACATCTAGAACTAACTGATGTATCGGTTATGATATTAACGATACATCGGCCATGCATATATCAATTCTTTAAATGTTGTAGTTTTTGGTTGATACATCTCCACTCATTTTTTTTTTTCTGTTTTACATAAGTTCCAATGTCATTGATGTAAGACATATTAACAAAAACAATAAACAATATTCCTTGTGATAAAATCCTTTGCTTTCTTCATCTCCCTGTGAAGGAAGTACTATTTTGCTTTTGATATCGTCAGTTATATGCCAATCATCTTCGTGCCCTATAGGAAATATAAAGTCCGCATATGATGTAAATATACTTGTAGTCGTGTAGTACCGAGAACATAAATTATTCATCGATACACCTCGAAATCGAGCAGCTGCAATTGCATGGCCACATGAAAGTTGATCAAGATCAAATTCACGACATGTAGTGCAAGTTTTATTATGTAAATTTACCACTGCATTTTTTCCACGATCGAACACTTGAAGATCGTGACAATTAATTAGAATTACATGATATCTCGTTGCTACATTACGACGCTCATAAAACCACCCTTGAAAAATCTTCCTTAAATGTTCAAGCATCATGGCAACTGAAAGTTCTCTCGCATCCTTTAGAACCACATTAAGAGATTCAACAATATTTGTTGTCATAATACTATATCTCCTTCCATCAAATTGAGAACGTGCCCATTTCTCAACACCAACTTGCCTCAAGTATGCAGTTGCATTTAGATCACACTTACCAATCTCATACATCAAGTGAGAGAACTCTGACACTCAATACACCTTGGCTACAGTTTTAAATAGTTGGATCAAGTAGCATTATCCTTAAACTTTGACTTTAGGTTTTGACTAAGGTGATAAATGCATAATCCATGATATGCACTTGGAAATACTTTCAAAATGCCTCTTTCAATGCTCTTGTTTCGATCAGAAATAAATACTAGCCCTTCGACATCCGTTATTACATCTTTAAGCTTCAGAAGAAACCATTCCCATGAGGCATCACTTTTAGAATCCCCTATGCCAAATGCAATGGGAAATATTTGGTTGTTTCCATCCATAGATGCTGCAACGAACAAAGTCCCTAAGTATTTAGCTTTCAAGAACGTGCCGTCAACTACAATTACAGGGCGAATATTACTACGAAACCATCTAATACATGCACCGATAGACATAAATAAATACTTGAAGTGATTGCCATCATCAACGTTTATATATGTCATTGAACCAATATTTTTTGATTCAAAGGCTGCATAATATGCAAGTAATATTGCGTATGATTCCTTTGGTGTACCATACAATGTTTGCAATGCACTCTCCCATGCTCTCCATGCCTTATGAAAACTAATATTAATCCCAAACTCCTTGCGTATATCTTGGGCAATATCATTTGGCCTATAGATGCGTCATACCCTTTCGTATTTAGATTTGATGCACTCACCAATCAATCAACCAACTACTTGCTCGTCTATGATCGTGGTGAATCACATCCAAAGAACATGAATGAGTATGATTGATTTTTGTTACTTGCCAATAACTTGAGTTAGACAGTTTCATTGCCCCCACTTGCCAGCTGCATCCTTCGTTCACACATTTTGCTATAAACAAAACAGTAGTTGATCGATCAACTTTGAACTCAAAGTTATTTCTCATGGCGTACATGCATATGTGTTTCCGCAACTATTTCTTATCACTGAACAACATATTTTTTTCGATAGTTTCACTCGTTGAATCTGACTCTACACTGGAACCAAGCCTCACACTACCCTTAGAAATAGGAACAGAGTTGTTATCGTCATCTTGGCCACCTAGTGACATGGTTTGATCATCTTCAAAGCCTTCGTTGTCCTCATCAAGGACAATAACATTATCATCGTCGATGAGATCATCAATGTTGAAATCATTATCAGTATCATCTACACGTTGGGCACTATCAACAAAAACATCCTCAACGGCATGTAACGTTGTCTCTTGTAGAGCATCTACTGGCTGGACAGGGAAGTGCATGACCACAACATTACTTGTCATAGCTTGGGTGCTGCCTTTATATGATGGAAAATCACTATGGTCCCCTATATCATGTCCTTTGTCCCCTGTATAAAGCTGACAGCGTGATGATTTCATGTTAAAATTTTTCAGAAGATCTGGGAAATCCGGTGGTTTACCAGTAATATTTATACATATGGGAGTAACATTCTCAGATTCCAGGTTGATTTTCAAGAAAATTTCCACATCCTTGTCATCTTATATACCTAATACCACAACTCCAAGTTGTGTCTTGTAGCCATATGTCATAATACAATAAATAGATGGGTCCAACTTCAATAAACCATAAATCGCATCAATAAGTGTCTGATAAGTGCAATCTTTTGTGACCTCTAGTGTTTTACCAAGTTTACTAGTCACATAACATTTGTTGACTCCATCTTTGATCCATTCTCCAGCGTGCTCAATGAAGATGATCACTGTTCCTGTCATGGTGACAAACATTAGTTGATGAATACATTGATCATATCTCTATTATATACAATTGTATTTTTATTATAAAAAAACTAATGTGCGATGTTTCAATCATATCGAAATACTATCATAATAGAGATATATCAGTAATATCAGAGTTGATAAATCAGTCAAAGTGCTATCACATAATATATATATATATATATATATATATCATCGATTCTTTATCACACAATATAGCTATGACCGATGTATCGGTGATATCAAAATCGATATAATTTTATTTTTTATCGTTTGATATAACTAATATGTTTATGATTATTATCTATTGGTAATATCAAAACTGATTTATCAGTCATAACACATATATAGACAAGACTGATATATCAGTAATATCAAAATCGATACATCGGTCATGTTTCTGTCGCAGTATAAAAATATGAGCGATACATCGGTTATGTCAAAACTGGTACATTTGTCATATCTCTATAACTAGATATGATTGATATATCGGTAATATCAGAACTGATCCATTGATCATTTCTGTTGCAGAATAAAGATATAACTAAATATGACGAATATATCGGTAATATCAAAATCGATACATCAGTCGTTCCTGTCGCGGAATAAAGATATAACTAGATATGACTGATATATCGGTAATATGAGTACCGATACATTAGTCATTTCTGTCGCGAAACAAAGATATAACTAACTAGATATGACTGGTATATCGATATTACCAGAACAGATATATCAGCCAAGCGTCTGCAATTAGAAATTGATATATCTGGGTTTTGGCGTTTATTCATTGCATTTAGGGGGGTTTAGATTTGGATGCCGCTATGTAATTTTTGTAGAATAACAAACTTGAAGAAACAATAAACATTAAAAGGATTCAAACCTTCATTTTGTTTTGACGTGGATAAGCTCAGATTACTTTTGGATGCCATGAAAGTACTCACAAAAACATTGTAATTCCAAGATTGTTTTTCGTTTTTGAAGTGAAGAAAACTGATTGTAGCCATTGTAGATCAATTCTTTATTAAGATGAACATTTAGCAATTAAAGCAAGTAGGTAGAGGACGTTGTGGAATAAAGATAATTTGGAATTTAATAAGGGCATTTTAGACTTTTTACATGGCCAAACATGCCATAAATATCAGTTTACAACAAACATGTTGTTCTTTTAAAATAGTATTTTTAAGATGTTATTTTGGTAAATTTCCCTATATCAATGAGGGAAAGCCTCTATAGAGATATTATCCATTACAATTGGAGGAGTCTCCAAGGCTATAAAATCATTCATACTTAAAGCAAGTTGGCTTAACGATCTATAATCATTTATAATCAATTTGAATTCATCCGATCCTTTTTCTGAATTTTCTAGAGCATTCAAAACAATTATTTTTAGTGTCTCCTTCCACTATATCAAGAGAAATTGTCATTTCAACTGCAAAACTTTAAACCTTCTTTGACAGCAAGAGTTTTTGCTAGTTTAAAAGAGAAACAACCATCCAACTTCTTCACTAGCGCTGCAACCACTTGACCATGATCATCATGAAGTATAACACCTATACCAATTATCCACAACTGACTCCTAACACTAGCATCAATATTCATTTTATTAAAGGAAACAAGTTATTCTGCAGATCTTGCCGCTTGGAGCAATTGTTGGAGGTGATGAGGGAGTTCTTCCACAACGGGGTGGTTAATAATAAAGCAAATGAAACATACATTTGCTTAATCCCTAAAAAGAGTGACTCGCGTCATTTGAAGGACTATAGACCTATAAGCCTTGTCACTAGCTTATATAAGATAATCTCCAAAACTTTGTCAATTCGATTAAAAATCAGAATTGCACAAAACAGTGGATGGTACTCAGTCAACATTCATTCAGGGAAGACAAATTCTTTATGTTGTACTTGTGGCGAATGAAACCATTGAAGATTACGGGGTGGGAGGTAACGCAGGGGTGGTGTTTAAAGTGAACTTTGCTAGGGCCTATGATACGGTTGAGTGGGGTTTTCTCAAGCATGTGATGAAGCAGAAAGGATTTGGGAAAAGATGGATTAGGTGGATGACGGGGTGTGTGAGCTATGTTACCTACTCAGTGGTGATTAATGGAAGACCAAAGGGGAAGTTTGCGGCAGGAAGGGGCTTATGCCAAGGTGATTCCTTATCTCCATTTCTATTCACTTTAGTGGGAGATGGATTGGGAAGACTAATGTCCTGTGCGCGACAGTTTGATATTGTGAAAGGCTTTCAAGTTGGTAGGGATAAAATAAAAGTTTCACATTTGCAGTATGCAAACGATACACTCTTCCTACTACATGGGGATGAGGATAATGTGAGAAATGCTTTGAAGATTCTACAATGTTTCTGTGAATTCTCTGGTTTGAAAGTGAATATGAGTAAATGCCAGTTGGCAGGAATTAACATGGACCCAGAGGCAATCCTAAAACTTGCCAATATAGTTGGGTTTTCAGTTAGTGTTTGGCAATTAAAATATTTTGGTTTACCATTGGGAGGCAGTCCTAAGTCTAAAGTGTTTTGGGAACCAGTCATTTTAAAAGTCTCACACAAAGATTGGAGGGGTGGAAGCATGCTTTTTTATGACTGGCTCTGATAAGGGCCGTGTTACAAGCTATTCCATTGTATTTCACATCATTATTCCAGATGTCAATTGGAGTAGCCAGGGTCATTGAGAAGAAGATAAGGTCATTCTTTTTTTTGGGGGGGGGGGTGGTAAGGAGGGGACAAGAATTGAAAAGCTTGGTAAAATGGGAAGTCGTGCGGAAACCACTAAACGAGGAGGGGGGTGGGGGCTTGGCATTGGGAATATCACTAAGAAGAATGTGGCTTTGGAGGATTATGAATGAACAAGACTCTCTTTTGGCACAAGTGATTTTTAGCAGATATGGCAAAGTATCATACTTTGAACAAGGAGTTGGGTTGAGAAGAACTACAAGGTTTTCTTCCAGAGGGTCGTGGAAGTATATTGCTTCCTTTGCTTCGACTATATTTGAACATGTTCGTCCAAGAGTTGGTAACGGGGAAACCTTTCGCTTTTGGGAGGACAGGTGGTTGGGAGAATGCTCATTGGCAAAGACATTTCCTAACTTGTATAATCTATCTACCCGACACAACCATCCTATTTCTTTCTTTACCATGCCATATATCCCAGACCTTTCCATACAACCATTTAGCTTGGCACCTCCATTTTCCTAGAGCTTTAACCTCTTGGGAATAGGATGAAGTTATGGACTTCTTAGTTAGATTAGAACAAGTCCATCTGTACAACAACCAAGATCACTTTTATTGGACCTTTGCACCAAACGGTATTTTCTCATGTAAATCGCTTGTGGATGCTCTACTTTCTTCATCTACTCAGAGTCACACTAACTTCCCATTGTCGTCATATATATGGAAATCACAAATTCCATCGAAAGTTAAAATGTTTGGTTGGCTACTGGCTCATAGGAGATTAAATACATTGGACTTACTCCAAAGGCGATATCCTAACATGTATTTGTCTCCTTAGTGTTGTGTGCTCTACTTTCAGGATGAAGAAAATCCAGATCACTTATTTCTGCATTGCCCTTTGTCGAGGTGGATATGGGAGAAATGGTATAGCTTTTGGGGGAAAGTTTTCTCCTCCAAATAATATTGAGGATAGCATGTCTTTTTTTCACGATACCATCATTTCTAGCACGACTAAGGAGGTGGCTTTGATAGCCTCATTTGCTACCCTTTGGCATACTTGGCTTGAAAGGAATAATAGAATATTTAACGATAAAAGTAAGAAGATGATTAAACTTTGGGAGGACATCAAGTTCACTGCCAGCTCCTGGGTTCATGCGGCTACATTAGTTTAAAGACCATCTCTTTTAGATTGGCTATTAGATTGGGGTAGCTGTTTACATCACATTTAAATGTAGGATTTTATTTTTGGGTTGTATTATGCAATATTAAATCAGTGTTAAAGTTTTGTTTTGCTAGGGTGAACTTTTGGTGATCTCTTGCCCAACACAACTTTTCTAAACTTGTAAACTTACCCGGAAGAGATTTTCTCAACTTGTATTTAATTCTACTCCTTCCTTGTAAACACGTACAATCAATATACAAAAAAATTCATCAGTTCTTTATTTTTTATAGTATTAGAGCACTTTCTTGGTGACTCTTGAAATATTGAAACTTTGATGCAAATATACTATGGCTGAAACAAAGACAACAAATGTCTTAGTAGATGTTTCAGATCCGCTATTTCTACATCACTCTGATTATCCTGGAATCATTCTTGTTTCAAAACCTCTTGAAGGGTACGACTACGGTCAATGGAGTTGAGCAATGCATATTGCATTGAGTGCATAAAATAAAATTGGATTTGTGAATGGATCTATTGAAGCGCCATCATCCAAAGATCCAAAATTTCATGTATGGCAACGTTGCAATGACATTGTATTGTCATGGATTTTGAACTCGATTCATCTTTGTTGGACACCCAGGGGGGAGGGGGCTGGTGAATTGGGTGTAATGACCGATTTTGACAAATTTTAAGTTCTTAGTGGAAATCCTTTGATTAAATTAGATTGTATACTCAAATTAAATTAATGTGCATAAAATAAAGTATGAAAATTAAAATAATGCACGCAAGAATTTTTACGTGGTTCAAAAAACCTTTTCTTACTCCACACCTAGAGAAACCTTCTCAAGGATTCCATTATACCGGGTTCACTTCAAGGGTGTGAACCAAACTGTTACACGGGATAAGGAAGAACCACTTGACCATTTTTAAGATAAAGGATGAAACTAGACCTTGATTCTAACCTTAGAATCACAAGTGATATTGAATCACTATACTTGGTTTATTTCAACTAGAAATAAACCAAAAAGACTAAGTAAAATGATTTTAATGTTTGTTCTAAGTGAATAAAACAATTACAAATGAAGCTCAAAATCAAATACTCAAATATAAGATATGAAATTTATGCTCATAAGAAGAAAGACCTTACAATCATAGATTTTACCTTCCTTGCGACTATGTTTGCTCAAGTATGTATTTGATGATGATTTGAATGAAGCCCAGAAAGTTTTCTTTGAAAACTTCTTTAAAATCAATTCATTTTAACTCTAGGGATTTGAGATAGGAAAAATGATTTGATTTTGGAGAACACTCTAAAGAATTACATAGTTGTCTCTCTTGTGTTAAAAATGACCTAAGTGTATGTATTTATAGTTTAAGAATGAGCACTAGCTGTTATACACAAGATATTAGCCGTTAAGAGCTCAAAAATCCAAAATATGACCGTTGAAATTGCATCCAAATAGTCCCTAGCGTGCTGGCGCTAATAGTAGTGTGCTGATGCCAAACCAAAAACTTGGAAAGTTTCCAGCCAGCATGCTAGCACACTGTAACCTTGGTTAGCGCGCTGGAGGCCTTGAATACTTAAAAATATTTTTTTTGCAAATCAAGGACAACACCAACGGATCAAAATCATTTTGACACATGCTTAAAAACATTTGAGCCATTCAAAATGCTAAGTACAAGTTGAAAAGCATTTGAAAAACCATTTGATAGAAATGAGTGAAAGATCAAAACATTTTGAGATCATTTCAAATAAAGAGAACAAGTCTAAGTTCAAAACAAGTTGAACTTGAAAAACTTGAACCACTAAGTTTTGAAAAACTTTGTAAAAATGTGATTTTGATTAAAACAATTTCAAATATGACTCAAACAAGTTTGAAATAGTTTAATAATATAAACCAAACATGTTTGAACACTTGAAAATCATTTATGAGAAAACTCTAATGTACGCATGATATTTAAAAGGATGATTGAGCAATATGAAATAAAAGAAAAGCTACAACCTAGTATAAAAACTATAAATATGAGCTCTCATCCTCTTCTCTTCTTTCCTTCAAGATGTCCAATAGTCTCAAGCCTTAAGTGTACTTGATCCTCCCCTTTGATCATTTGCTTGAGGGACTTCTTGATCTTGAAGTGCTTTGATCATGTATTGACGCTTCTTCACTTTAGGTGCTAAAATATACTTGATAGAAACATTAGCATCATTTGTTATATTGTTTGTTAGCATCAAAACATTTAAGAGAAAAAGTAAGTGAAAAAACACTTAGGCCATCAATCTTGACATAGCTGAAAGCGTTATTTCACACACACAACAATTGAAGTTTGGAATGATCTAAAGGAGAGGTTTTCCCGAGGTTATGACTCCAGGATCTATCAAATACGATAGGAAATTGTGGAACATAGACAGGGATGACAATTTGTTTTTGTTTATGTAATCCTCCACAGTTGCAAGTGTAGAGGAATGAAGGGGATTGCAAAACAAGAAGAAAAAGATAGCGTTGTGCAGTTTTTGATAGGGTTAAATGAATCTTGTGCAATTGTTCAAGGATCAATTTTAATGATGAGCCCTTTACAAGACAGAAGGCACATGCCCTTGTACTTCAACAAGAAAGGAAGGTTGATGTTGCCTTTTGATGAGGGACTAGTTCAGTCCACCATGCAATGCAAACTTCACCTGCAACCCGATCACATTTGATGCAAGATAATGGAACTACAAGAAAATTACTTAAATGCACCCACTGTGGTCGTGATGGACCGACACAGAGTATCACACGTGTCATATTCGGACACATCTGACACTTTGTCAGCCTTAACCTATCAACATGCCCTGCATAATACAATCACATTTCATATAATTCACCTAACATCATTATCATAACATGCACATTTTATTCACTATAAGTTCAACCTTATATACATGGATAGTGTGATACATACATGTATATATACAAAAATACAAAGGTTTTATCCAAACTTCTCAACACATACATACAACTAGCAAAAACAAAAATCACTCCTCCCGAGCCTTACCCTTACCCTTGACGTCTTGTCCTGAAAAGATTGAGAGTTTGGATGAGCTACAACTAGCTCAATGAATATTCTACCTATGAAAGCATATATGCATCAATAAGCAAAACATGAAATTTAAAATAGGTATAACAACATTATGCAAGTAAGCTAAGCAAATGTAAGTACATGGCCAATATATATTCCATCACATGCAACCATTGATAGTTACATTTTTAGATAGGATTTATAGCATGTTTTAGGAAATTTCATACATTATTGTCATGTGTTTATGTTAGTTTTAATACATTTGATAGTTTAGGAATAAATTGATTTTCATGCATTATTTTAGTTCAATAAGTTATAATTTGATTCATTATATGTTTGAGTGTGTTTTTGATTTGATTTGTTTTATTTTTTTTAAGTATTTAGATGTGTTAGTCATGGTTTTAGATGATGAAAACATGTTCTAGAAATTGTCAAGGAGAAGCATAAAGAACCCAAGTCAGAAAGGAGGCGAAAATTGGCTGTGTCCACAAAACAACACAAATTTCAATGTTTTGGGCGTTGTGGAGCCGTGGTGGTGAACAAAAAAAGAGGATTTCAGCGTTATTGGCGCCGCGACGCCATCACTGTTCATGGAATGGCGTTTTTAGCAATTTTTACACACTTTCTAATTCAGATTTTGGACGACTTGGGGGCTTATAATATATTAAAATTTAGGGTTTTTCGGGAAGAGGACACTGAGAAAGAGAAGGGAGACGGATGGAGCAAAGTAGAGAAGAGATCGACATTGAAGACCATTGAAAATCTCTACAACACTCTAGTTTGCTTTTTTTGTCCGGATTCATGTTTAAACCATTATGGATTGTTTTCATCTCTTTAGTTATGAACTAAACCTCATTTATAGAGGTGTAGATTGATCCAAACTTGAGATTATGGCTTAGATTTTATTGTTATTTATTCTTAATGAAAGTTCTTAGTTTATTTATACTTTTATGAGCGTAATGCTTTTGATCCCCTGATTAAGGATTGACCGATCATAGACTCGAGGTAGATGCTTCACAAGAGGGTACCTTGGGTCGAAATATGGAGAGTATAGCCTAGGTTATCGTGAGACTCACAAGGAGATTAAGACCCTTTGAAGTCGCTAAGAGGAAATCATAGAACTTAGTAAGTTGTTGTTGTCTTTGGTTTTCATCAAAAGAGTTAAACCAAAGCAACAAGAATATGCTCTAATCAATGCTTCAAAAGAGGGGATTAAAAAGGTTAGGATTTTTGATTTATAGGCTAAGAACTGGATTTAATAATAATATATTTATATAGACATAGTTGAGAGTGAGGTGGCATCGAACCTCTAGACTAGTCCATCATTGTTTTCCTATCTGGTTTACATTGCTTGTTAGTTAGTATTTAATTGCTTTAATCGCTACTTTAATCACTCCATCATTCGATTTTGATTTTCTAGATAAAATTAGGGTTAAAACACAATAGATAGTGTAGTAGATATCCCTGAGGACGATACCCGATTTCTCATCGAAATATATTATAACTTGACAACCGTTCACTTGCGGTTTGCACGCAACAACCATTTGCAAAACAATGCACATCCTGGTAAAAAACCATGTAGTTATCGCCCATCATCCAAGTATTAGAGTGGGACTTCGTCACCCCTCATTATGCATCTATGACGGCAGCCCTGAGCTCTCAATACTTGCTATCAAGTAACCATTCCCAGATTTCTATTCTTAATTAGGATAACACCAATGACCATAAGTGCTGATCAACAACTCATGCGAGTCTAATTTCTAGTAGTTTTCCCTAATAGGAATGTTACTTACGTCTAGGACTTGCTTAGGAAAATCCAAGACACACTCTAATGAAAATATTTCATGCATTCAAAACATAAATGCAATAACAATAACATGCTTACATTTCACAATCACGTTTTATATATATAATGTCATACATAAAACCAAAGGTAAGAAATACTCACAATAAGGAAATGTTCTATTCTTTCCAAGCACCAACACATTTTCTACAACAATTCTACATGCTACTTACTAATCCTAGGTGAGCACACCAAAATTTAGCCAATTTCACAATCATTTTTTTGTAAATATCACAATGAAATCAAATTAACTCAAAATCCCCTGCTAACATACACAAAAAACACTATGGAAAATGATCAAACCCTCAGCTGCTTCAACTGAAGTAGGGTTTGATCATCTCCTTCAACTCGACCCATGTTTCCTCCAAATTTTTACGTGTTCCAGCTCCATTTTTTCATCAAAAATTCATTAGAAACGAGATTGGGCAACAATTCTCACAAATTTTCCCAATCCGAACTCGTCCCCAAGTCCTGTAACCATCACCAAAACGATCCAAAATCATATATGATGAACAATAGGAAGAAACAAGAACAAATATGTAGTTTTTAAGTCAAAAACACCAATTTTACCTTAATAATCACCAACCCTAATCATCTTCCCTCTTCTTCTTTTGTTCTCCCTCTTCTTCAAGCTCAGAATCAGCTAGAATGATCGAGAGAAGAGCGAATAAATCAATTTATATGTGGCTAAACCGTCACACTGACCATTTCAAAAAACCTGTCAGAAAGGCTAGGATTGTGCTACTCCTCTTAAGGAGCGCATTCTTTCTTGCCTAGAAAAGGTAGATTTCTTCTGGATATGCAAAGAGTGTGCTTCTCCCCCAAATGGAAGTGCGCTTCTGTACATTCCAGATAGCTGAATTTGTCTACCACCATCAGGAGGGTGCTTCTCCTTAATTCTGAAATTCAGTCATTCTTTCTGTTAGCACTAGAGCATGCTTCTCCCTATGAGAGTGCTCTCCTAGTGTGCAGACTTAAATTTTCTATGTTTTTACATCCTAATTGCCAATTTTAAAGTCTCAAGGTTCCTACAACACTAGGATACACACAAATATCGTATTTTAAGGTTGTTTACATATGTAATACATCTGACAATACGTACAAGTTAACGTATGAGTTTGACTAAAAGTACGAATTGCTACAATACTGTTGATTAATGTTTTTACATACATGAACTTCCTATAGGACATAAACTACATGGAAAGAATGCAAAGCCAAAAGGGAAAAAATCATGACAGACAACACTCAAGTGCACTTCACCGAATCAGTCAAAGGGCCCAATGCAGAGAAGGTCACCTTCATTACAGAAAATAAACTTATGGCATTGCTTAGAAAGGAAAATGGTAATGATAAATGTTTGCTAACGCCATAGTTACAACTACTTGCAACATTTCTCTATTTAATCCATGTTCAACTTCATATTGGATTGTGGATAGTGAAGCTACATATCATATATCTATACGACCACCAACTCACAATCAGGCTGCAACTTTGTGTGATTTCGTGAAACTACCACAGGGTCCATTAACTTGTCATCTAATTTAGTTCTTGATGGGGTGTTGCATGTTCTGAAATCCCGAGTTAATTTGTTATCAGTAAGCACAAACTTACTCGAGCATTGAAATGTAATGTGATATTTTATTTTGATTTTTGCGTGGTGTAGGACATGGATAAGAAGAAGACGATTGGCCTGGGCAAGCAATGTAAAGGGTTGTACTATCTGACCCCTACCAAAATACACATCTAGCGCATATCATTACCAAGACCTCCAACCTTTGGCGTCAATGGTTAGGACACCCATCATCTGCTCTACTTCAGGCATTATCCAAGATTATTTGGGGACCTCATAAAATTAATTCTTAGTCAGGGGAGAGATATTTTCTAACTATAGTGGATGACTTTTCCAACTTCACACGAATACATCTTATGGATTTTAAATCACAACCACAGTTTTTAATAAAATCTTTCTTTATTTGGGTAAAAACACAATTTCATTATGAAATCAAAGTTGTTCGTGCAGATAATGGGAGTGAATTCATTTCTGTGCAGACCTTTTAGGACGAAGGTACAATTTTTCAGTGCACTTGCCTTCACACACCTCAACAAAATGGAGTGGTGGAGTGCAAGCATCACCATCTTCTGAATGTGGGTTGTGCCCTTAGATTTCAAGCAAATCTTCTACTAATGTTTGGGGGAGAAAGTATCCAAACAACTTCTTAGCTTATAAATCGTCTACTTATTCCCCTTTTATTGCTAAAGTCACCCTATGAAGTTTTACATGCCAAACCGCCCACTTATTCTCATATTCGAACTTTTGGGTGTTTGTGTTATGCCACCAATCTCACATCTTCACACAAATTCAATGTGCATGCTAGATGTTGTGTATTTGTTGGCTATCCTCTTGCTAAAAAAGGGTATAATGTTTATGAATTAACTACTAAGAAACTTTTTATATCTCGAGATGTTGTTTTCATGAACATATTTTTCCTTTTTCCAGTTTCCCACCAAAAAACCAAACAGATCATCCAACCTTACCCTTGGTTTTAGAAGGCACGAATCCAATTAGGCCCCTCATAACACCAGAAAGCTCTAGTCCATCCGATGAAGCCCATTCGCCCAGCTTACCATAACCCAACACTACTTCACCAGAATTTGAACTTCCATGTGTGCCATCATCAATTCCTCATGAAGAATCCTCTCTTCCCACTCAACTTGTTATCTTGCCAAATTTGCCTATTTGTCAATCTATGTGAATCACAAAGGCACCAACTCACCTTCGTGCAACAACTAACCTTCGTGATTATTAGGTAATCATGTGACGTTGCTTAGTCCAACATCAGCTTCTTCTTTTTTGTCAAGTACCAGGTATCTCCTATATCAGTATAACACTTACATTAACTTGTCTCCTGCTCATCTCATCGCACATTTGTCCACAACATTTCTCTCTTGGTTAAACCTGAGACTTATGAACAGTCAAGTTGTGATCTGAAGTGGGTTGAAGATATGAATATGAAACCTCAAGCCCTTCAAGACAATAATACTTGGACTATGGTTTCTCTTTCATCTGGCCATCAACCTATCGAGTGCAAATGGGTATACAAGATTAAGTACAATTATGATGACATTGTTGAATGTTATAAAACTTGTCTTGTTGCAAAAGGTGTGACGACCCCACACCCCAGACGACCATCCCTCAAGGATCAGCGTGAGGAATGCCAGGGTGGGACGCCCGGCGTAGGCATCTACGACTACTTCAAATCATCCCATGAGATGATCGGGACCCTACAAGCCTCAGCCAGACTCTCCATAGAGTCCCCATAATTTTTTTTTTCCAAACACAACCTGATAGACTTAACAGTTCTAAATCATCACAAACAACCACATGAATCAAAATGATAATAACTTCCTAATAAACATAGGACGATCAACATAGTCCTCAAAATAAATCAAAATAGCCTAGGCCAACATGCTTAGACTCATCATCACCATCGAATGTCCAGGGCCCATGGCCAATAGACAATAACATTAACAACATTCCTTACCGTCTAGGTTTAACATGTGATATTAATTACATATGTACCAAAATTTAACAAAACATATGCATATGTGAAAGGACACCCAACCATACACAAAACCTAGACTCACGTCAAGACGTCCCTAGCTCTGCAGTGGTTAGGTCATCAAGCAAATGCTATGCCTTTGTCCTTATCTGAAGGGCCTGAAAAGAGAGTGAGAGGGTGAGCCAACTATGCCTAGTGAATAATGTTTATTTATGCCATCAATTATACATCAATAAAAGCCATATGTATGCATGCATGAAATAATGCTCATAATCATGTGAAACATAAAACACATAATAAAATAAGCATTCAACCATTTTCATGAATTTTAAGACCATTCATTTTTCCACATCATTTTTCCTGCTGTAGAGACCAACATGACCCTCCCTTAATTGGGATACAACTGAATGTCAATACATTCAGTTATGCCTCTAGAGAAGTCAGCTTGGCAACATGCACAAGTTTCCTAGATATCGCAACATCTAGGGAACTTAGCTTGGAACATCCAAAGCTTCTAGAGTTCTTAGTATTCAAATCTACCTCTAGAGAAGTTAGCTTGGCAACATGCACAAGCCTCCTAGAACATCTAGGGAACTTAGCTTGGAACATCCAAAGCTTCTAGAGTTTCAACATTCAAATCCACCTCTAGAGAAGTTAGCTTGGCAATATGCACAAGCCTCCGAGAACATCTAGGGAACTTAGCTTGGAATTATCCAAAGCTTCTAGATTTTCAATGCATGCCATTTCAAAACACATTAAACACATGCATTTCCATAATGATATTTCATTACTTTCAACATACAAGTATAAATTAATATGATGACACAAGTGATAATCATAGGGAACAACTACTCACTACTAAGCCACGCAAGCTACTATCCACACATGGATCAACACCGATTTCAAATCCCATCAAGATCCTATAAAGCATGATCACATGCACATACATCAATTACCATGATCAACCCATACATAAACACTACACATGATCAATTGCACAACTAATAGGCCCATAAATGCCTAGCCTTATCATGAGTTTCATCTTCTCATGGTCAACCTCAACATCCATACTAATCCACATATAAGAACTCAATTTCAAAACCTAAGACAAATACTTAGTCTGGGCCTATTCACGGCTATCCAAGTTAAAGCACCATTTAACATTCAAACCATGGAAGATTGATCATAAATCAGATAAATTCCCAGTTTAATCCAATACATTGCATATGCCCCAATTTGGGGAAAATTTCTACAATAGGGCATAAAATGAAATTGAACTAACTCATTCGATTCCAACACAAGTCTAACCATTAGAAGCCCACAATTCCATTCAATTTGGGTTCAATTAGACAAGTCTCAAGTCAATTTAATCAATTGACTTGATTTAGGTCAAAAGCCCTAATTTTGGGCAAAGTCCCAAAATCATGCCCTAGGCCAATTTTACACTATACCTGGATTTTTCACCATTCAAAATTAGTAAATTGGACTATCAATCATCCACATTTACCCATTTAATCAACATAGATTGCATGCAACTTGGATGGAAAACCCTAAGTTCATTTTCTAGGTTTAGGGTCATTACACTTAACCCCTCCAATTTCTTGCTTGAAATTGGAGAAAATGGTGTCATTGGGTTCCAAATCAACCTAGAAACCCAAATACCTAACATACATCTTGGCCTTAAGCGTTTCCAACAAAACCCTAACCCCATGCACCACCAAAAATGTGGTGAAGTGCTTGCAAAATGCACTTTGGGTATAAATCTAGGTCTTAGAGGGTTGTTTCCACCATAAACAAGCTCAAAAGAGCAAAAATCAGTCAACCCTAGGTTAGGGGCACCCCCAAAACGTGATTCATACCCATCCTTAGGTCAAAACCAAACTTATTTACACATCTACAAAGAGATTTTAGGAAGAAAATGGAAAAATACACATACCTTGGGTGAGATTTGAGCAATGAATCACCAAAACCCTAGGTTTTCCCCCTTTTTTTCTCCTCTCCTCCTCTTTCCCTCTTTTTCAAGCTAAAAAACGTGTAAGTGAGCTGAAATTAGGTGTTGATTGCTTAAATAGACAATTTGGGCCCACACTTGAAAAACTGCCAAAATTCACTTATTTTCACGCGTGTGACCAATCGATTTCTATGTTAAAATGCATTCCAGACTCATTTTTTTATATCCCCAAGTCCATTTGATGCACCGATAATTAATTATCATAAAATCAACACATATACACAACATAAACATCAAGGTAAACAAATAGAGTTTGGATAAAATGCAAATGGGTTATGGGCTAGATGAAATAATTTTTAGGGCGTTACAAAAGGACTCACATAACTAGCAGGTGTTGATTATGTTGGACACCCAAGAAAGGGGGGGGGGGCGTGAATTGGGTAATGGTCGGTTTTGAAATTTTCCAAGTTCTTTAGTTTCAAATATCACAAGTAAAGGCTCTAAAAACAATATGCATAAATGTAAAGTGCGAAAAATAAAATACACAAGTATTTATAATGGTTCGACCGCGCCTACGTCCTCTACCGAATCTCTCAATTAAGATTTTCAAAATCCACTAATGAATCCTCATAGGGGTGAGGACCAAACCATTACAAATGCCCTTTTACAGGTTTAAGGCAAACCTATCCTTTTGCAGGCTACGAATGAACCTATAATTTCCTTTTGCGGGATAAAGAAGAACCATACATCCTTTTCATGGGCTAAGAATGAACCACTTGTTCCTTTTGCGAGATAAATGATGAAACTATCTAGATTCCAACCTTGAAATCTCAAGTGAATCAGAAACAAACCAAAAACCCCAATTACAGAGATTGAAAATGTTTGTTTTAATGAATAGAACAATTATACATGAAGCTCATAAAAACAAATACCAAATACAAGATATGAAAATTTAAGCTCGGGGTGAAGAGAATGATTTTGAAGAAGCTTTGAATGATGCACAATAAGTAAGCTTAAAATCCAATATTCAAATCAACATCTCTAGTTCTAGGGTTTTTGAAATGAGAAAATGATTTGATTTTGGAAAACTCTCCATAGAATCACATGGTTGTCTCTCTTGTGTTTAGAATGACCTAAGTACAAGTATTTATAGATTAGAAATGAGTACTAGCCATTAGACACAAGAAACTAGCCGTTGGGGGCTCAAAAATTAGGTTTTGGACTGTTGGAAACGTGACCCAAAAATTTCAGACAGTTTGGTGAGCATCCTGATAGGCTTTAGCATCATCATGGAGCTGGCCAAAAAATTAGACTCTTCTTGAGCATCCTATAACTCTAATAGTGTCTTATTCCAGACAGCAAAATTTTAAAACTTTTTCTTTTAGAAAGATCATGAAATGAAAACCAAATATATGTAAATAATAGTTTAAAATTTATTGAAAGATCATTCCGAAACCATTGGAACCATTTACAAACCCATCAAAGAAAGCTATCAAACATTTTGAAAGGGTTTGAGTTTATTTGGGCATACTTTGAGTGTGAAAACTTGAGTTGCTATGATTTTTCGAAATTCTAAATTTATGGGCTTATTTATGCATCAAAATATGATTGAAATATATTTATTTTGATGATTAAAACACTTTGAAAACATTGGAAACAAAGAGAACAAGTCAAAGTTCAAAAAAAAATTAAACTTAAAACTTAAAACAATGAGTTATTAAAAACTTTGTAAAAATGTAATTTTGACTAAAATTGATGCATGCATGATTCAAACAAGTTTGATATGTTTTAAAAACATTAACCAAACATGTTTGAACATTTAAAGATCATTTTTCAAGAAAATCTAATGCATGTATGAATTTTAAAGAAAATGATTGAGCAAACTAGAGCAAGTAGGCTACATTCTAATTCTAGACATAAATAAGACTCTCAACCTCATAATTCTCCTTTCCTTCAAGTTGTCCAAGATTTGAATTTGGTTGATTCTTTGCTTAAGAGGCTTGAAGTTCTTTGATCATGTATTGGCTCTTTTCCACTTTAGGTGCTGAAATATACTAGATAGAAACATTAACGTCATTTGTTATATTGTTTGTTAGCATCAAAACACTCAAGAGAAAATTGAGTGGAAAACCACTTAGGTCAACAAATTATTATACCGAGACCTTCGCACCAGTGGCCAAGCTCATTACTCTTTGATTTCTCTTAGCCATGACTGCAGTTAGAAATTGGGGCCTCCACCAAATGGATGCACAAAATGCTTTTCTTCATGGCGATCTCACTGAAAAGGTTTACATGTATCCATCACCAGGTTCTAGTCGACATGGGAAGACTTTAGTATGTCGACTAAATAAATCTCTATATGGGCTCAAACAAGCTTCTCAAAGTTGGTTCCATAAGTTCTCATCAACAATACATGATGTTGGCCTTGTAAAATCAAGGAAATTCCTTCATTGCGATATTGTTCTATGTTGATGACATGATAATTATGGGTAATGATGAAGAAATGATCGATGATCTTAAAAGGTTCCTAAGCGGCCAATTTCGAGTTAAAGATTTGGGACATTTGAAAAAAATTTCTTGGGGTCAAAGTAGCGTGCTCAAGAAGTGGAATTTCGATTTGTAACACCCCGTAGTTTTAATTAAATACATTCGTTGAATTTTGCGTATATCGAGATGTATAATACGCAAATTTTATAGGTAGGAGCCAAAGATATGCGTGTATGAAAATACATGCTAGATTTAAGGGGTATTAGTAAATAAATAAAATTATTAAATGAAGATGATATATATGGGATCATCCTATATGGGTGCTTACAAGTTAAAAAATGGAGTTGAATTAAATTAATTAATTTATGGGGTTGGTTAATTAAATATGCGAATTGTAGTATGATTTAATGAATTAATGAATAGTATGATTTAATGAATGAAAGTTAAATATTAAGATGGGGAAGTTGCTTTATTAAGTCAGATGAGGTGCATAAGAACATTTTTTATATATACTTATCATCTCTCATTTCTAATCTCTCAAACTCTCACCAACGTCAAAAAAAAAAGAGAGAAAGAGAGAGAAGAAAGAAGAACGGAGAAGAAGGGAAGAGAGGAAAAAGGAGAGAAACGCGGGATTCGCGTCAAATCGGGACTCACGGTAAGTGATTTTCACTTTAGTTCTTCGTAAAATTGATATCTAAGCTAGATGTAATGAGTCTCTCAGATCAATTGTTTCCATGGAAGCCAATTTACGGCGTTTTCAAAATTGGGGTTTTGACCCAAATTGTATGAAAATTTGCTCGAAAGGTTGAAAAACACTCCCTAGACTGTAGGAGCCCTGAATATGTGGTTAGATTTCATTTATTTGTTTATTTGGAATTTTTATGGCTGTTGGAAGTTTGTTGGAAGTTAGAGTTTATACTGAAAACCTTTCGAATCATATTAAAACCCGATGAAACTCCAGTTTAAGGCTATAGAATGGTAGAATGAACTGTTGTGAGTCCACCGATGCTAATTTCATGATTTTTGGAGACCGTTGGAAATTTTAGTAAAAATTATCCATGTTTCCAATGAACAGTGATATGAACAGTACATAAATAGTACTGTGATTATTTCCAGTAAATAAAATGGAATTTGAATCCAGTGAAACTCCGGTTTGAGATCAATGAATCGTAGAGAATTGGATTTCGGACGTTTCAATACTAAGATTTTGATTTTTGGATATGATTTGATATTTTTAAGTAACTAAATATATGGTTTTGGTGAGTAAAATTTACTTTCATAACTTTCGCGAACGTGTAAAACCTTAGTAAAATACTTGTTGAAGGTAGTAGAATGGTAGTATGACTGATTTTACACGTGTCGATGTGGACAGAATAATTTTAGGAATGTACTATATTTTTAATAAAATTGATATATGTTCCAGTAGAAAAATAAAACTGAGAATTAGTGAAAATATGAATTGAAAATCTATTTTCACTGTTCTTTCTTGTGGAAATATCTAGATTGACCACGAAACGAGATAGTAGTTTTTCAACTGCTTATGAGTCCTAAATTGAGTTGGAATCTAAATTCACAGAATGTGTATAAGATTTTTCAGGTTGATCTTTATTATTAGTGATTTGAAGTGAGTTGAAAAATTAAATATGTAAATAAATATGAATAAATGAAATTGAATTATGGAGTGATTGTGACAGGTTGAGTTAGTTGGATTTAAATTGGAACTGGACTTGAAAGCGACGGTGATTGTATGTAAGTTGGAAAGTCTTGTACTGTGAGTATATTTTCTTGATTTGGTTTTTGTATGGCATTATATATATATATATATATATATGTGAAATGTTTGAATGTAAATATGTTATGTATATATTGTTCCATTGTGTTTTAATTTGCATTCATAAATGATTTTTTTAGCATTGGAGTATGTGAGACTTGCAAAGGCAAGTTGGTGTCATTTCGTTAGGAATTAGACCCGGATGAGTGTTATGCGTAACCTCATTGTCAGTAGGCCTGTCCTAACAAGGATTGGAGATCCTTGAAATGACTATGAATTGAGTAATGGGAGGTCCGAGCGTAGGCTCCTTATCGGTGCATAATAAGGAGTTCGTACCCGCTTCATTACGAGAAGGAGAAAGATTGTGGTTTTAGTTGGAAATGATGCATTGTTTTCTTGAAAAATCATGAAATCTATGTTGTTGACATGTATGATATATTCGTTGAATGATGAATGCGTTTAATAATTGTTTTAAATAATTTTAAATGTCATGTTTTCCTAAATGTAATACCCTGTATTTCAAAAAAAAAAAAAATTCGTTTGGGCAGAAATGCTCTGACATCCGGGCGCTTGCCCGCCCGAACGTTCAGGAGCCAATTTTCCTATAAAAGGAGCCCTCTCCTCCTCCACTCATTCTGAGTTTTTTGTCTTTTGAGACTCTCGGTGCGGTGCGACGAAGTTCTGTCCGGAGGAAAGCACCAGATCTGAAAGAAGAAGTTTTTATCTGAAGGTGGGGAACGAAACATAGGTTTGCGTGTTTTATAATTTTTATTAAAGTTTACATTCAATTATTATTATGTCTACTGTTCATTTACACTGCATTATGTCATATAATGTTTATACTGTCGCACTTATGCCTGTATATTTGGAGTTCATGTATTACATTGTTATAATGCCGGATTTGTGGTCAATCTGGCTCAACTAGACTCGGTCTTGTCCTCAGTAACTTTAAATAGTGAACGGGAGGCAGCGGGCTGTTCTAGGCGATTGGTATTTAAGCAGACCCTGTGTCTCACCTCTTAACTGGGGACTGATCTAGTTGGTCTTATTGAAAGCTATCAGCTTATACAAGTAATACTGAATGTCCTAACCTTGCACGTCATGATACCAACCCTGATAGGGATCACCAGACGTTGCCAAAGTCAGTCTAAATGTCAAGAAAAGACCAGACCAGCATACTAGACCAGTTCATGCATTGGCATCATACATATCACCACCTAGAGACGTATGTGGTTTATGATTCATAGAATAATTAGGAGCATTGCTCGCTATTCATTATATTTCTCTGGAGAGGGACGTACAATGAGAACCCGACTATGCCTAGGGAGGGACATCAGTAAGTGAATCCAGAGCATTGTTCATGAGGAGGGAGGTACAGTGAGAACCTGGCTACGCTTGGGGAAGGACATCTGTACGTGAACTCAGGCGATGTACGTTCATCAAACCATTACGAGATGGTGTCATGCATACATACATATTGATTGATTTTGATGCTCTAATGTGTATTTAAGATATTTAATATTGAAGTATGTTTTATTAATTGTTATACTCACGAACTATTTTACCCACTGAGCGCGTTAAGCTCACTTCATTATTATCCAAATTTTCACAAGAAATTAGGGTGGACTGGGTGCAGGTTTATGGGGCCCACATTTTGTACCCTTTGTATTATTCATTGGGGATTTTGGGGAGTATGTTCCCTTGACCATTCTATGTACAAATGAATTCTGAATTAAATTAAATCAGATTTGTACTATGTATTATATTTTTGCTGCGCACTCTGTTGTTACCATTGTTATTATTCCAAATGCGCGCCCCGTCCGTGAGTGTACCGCCGGTTGAGGCGCGTCTGGGCAGGGTGTGACATTTAATGGTATCAAAGAGTACGATTCACGGCCCGCCCAAGTCCACCAAGTTAGGGGAAGAAAATGTTATTAGATATATATATATCTTTAGAACTATATATATATATGAATTATATATAGTTAAGATTTGTATTAAATATATATCTAGAAAACTATATGATTTTTATATAGTTTGATTTAAATATATATATAGTTATAATTTATGAAAACTATATATATTGTTATGATTAAATATATATATCTATATATCTATGCATATAGGAGATATATATATATACCATGTTGCTAATGAAAAATTTGTGGATGAAAAATTTTATTAGATATATATATCTCTAGAACTATATATATATATAGTTTGATTTAAATATACATATAGTCATGATTTATTAAAAACTATATGTATAGTTATGATTGAATATATATATCTATATACCTTAGTATATATGAGATGTATATATATCATATTATTGATGAAAAACTTGAATGAAAAATGTTATTAGATATATATATCTTTAGAACTATATATATATGAATTATATATAGTTAAGATTTGTATTAAATATATATCTAAGAAAACTATATATGATTTTTATATAGTTAAATTTCAAATATATATATAGTTGATTTAAGAAAACTATATATACATTCACGTTTATATGTATATTAGATATATATATATATATCATATTGCTAATGAATTTTTTTTTGATGGCATAAACATAAAGAGAAAAATAGAAAATATTGTCTAACAGACAAAGAATAAATCTTAAAAATGTTAGGAATATATTTTGTGTATTTCACAAATTTATTTTCCTTTCAGCAAAGAATGGCCTCAAGTGAATGAGCAACTTCCAGTAGTAGGGAACCAATTCCCACTAGACTCAAGGAATTGTTCAAAAGGGAGGTTATGACTATGAGGAGCATCGACAATAGAGATCTCCGCCTCCGTCCGATCCTTCATGACAAACTCGCAACTTTGGGGTGGTTGAACATAGCAAAAGTTGAGGGCCAAGTCTCTTACAACTTGGTGAGATCCTTCTACAAAGCCATGAATTGTGTGGGACTTCAAGAAGAGGGGATCAGCCCTGTTTTGGAGACAACAGTCATGGGAATAAAAATTTCTATCAACATCGAGATTATTGCTCGACTGATGGAGATTCCGATTTAGGAGAGAATTATTGATCCACATGAACCCCAGGCAATTGCAGAAATCGCGGAGTCTAATGAACAATTGTTCAATTCCCTCACCAAAGAGCCATACACTCAATCGACGTTCACCAACCTCCCAAACAATTATGTTAAGCCATCTCTTGCCGACCTTAGAAAGATCGTGTTCGGCAACATCTTGCCAGAAAGGGGGACTAGAGGCACTATGTCAAGGGCCCAACTTCTTGTGTTATATTGCATAGAGAAGGAAATAAAGGTCTTCCTACCACACATCATCATCCAACAAATGTTGAGGGTGATTCAAAACCCTTTGAGAAAGGAATTCCTCGATCACGGAGTCTTGATCATGAGGATGCTATACGAAGCAAACATCAACACTTTTGATGGGACTTCGAAGCAAATCATTAAGCCGGTTACAACATCTTCTATCTTCAAGATATATGTCATGAGGGGAGGGGTAACTGACAAGGAAGTATTTAGCACGACGATAGGAAATGCCGAAAGAATGAGAGACGAACATGGGTGTTGCCTTCGAAGAAGTTGACGCAAGATTCCCGTCAGGGAAGCACCAAATAATGAGCCAAATCAAAATCCTACATCAAACCCAGCCCCGAATGATAATCCAACCGATCGACTATTCACGGAGGATGAGTTATTTGCCACACTAAATCAACCTCAACCAAGTCATGATAGACAAAGTACTCAAGCAAGTCCACCAACCTGGAACGTACCAACTCAAGGCAACACTTCGTACCAAATGTTTCCAACTCTTGAGGTACAGTATCAACCAGTTCCACAAGTTGCTGTGAACCAACAACAACAGTATTGGGCGACACCAAATTTTGGAGGGCAGAACATCCCAATGAGCCCATTGTTTCAAAACTTTTCACCTCAAACAAATCCAAATATCCAAGGGGTTCCAGTTAGGGGATCCCCGTACAATCAAAACAACACCCTTCACCTATGAGTCACCCGTACAACCAATACTTTCCCCCAATGCCTATGGCCTACCCTCCACCTATGGGACAATCAACCCATCAACCACCAATGGGACAATCGACTAACCCATTTGAACGGTTAAATGAAATGGCAGCCAATATTGCTGAAATGAGAGAGACTCAAAATAATATATTAACACGTATGCAAAACTCCGAAGCAGAGCGAGCAAACTCTCAACCTTCTGTTAGTAGTCGTTCTGTACCTAGCAGGAGATCTAGAAGGAGCGGTAGTAGGCAGGAAAATCAAGATTGATTACTGGCATTGTAAACTTTTTTTTTTATATATGAATGAAATGTTTTGTTTAAGACTATCTTTGGTGGGCCGACTTACAACCATTCTTTCTTTTGTATCACTAACTTTGGAGTGGTATGAGACACAACAAAATTGGAAGATACTAAATAAAATGTGAAAGTAAGAAAACCCATGACCTTGTGTGAAAAAAAAACATTTGGAGAAAGTTGCATTACTAACAGTATCACTAAGTTTACACGGTATGGGACGAGTAAACTTGGAAGATACTATTGGTGAACTACTATTCAGCCGATGTTTTTAGAGACCGTGTTCATACAACTTAACTTGGTTAACACCCTTATTACCAAAGTCATGTGGTATGGGACGCACGAACTTGGATAATAATCGAAAAGACTAAGAGTAAGAGTTTGAATGCATAAGATTGCGATAGAACGTTAGATCAGGATATTTACCGAGGCAAATCTTAGAATTCTTACGACTCGTATGGATTTTCAATGAAATATATATGTATGTTTACAAAGACTAGAACCAAATCATTTGAAATACTTGCAAAGTTTTGTACTTATTATATAAACATTCTAACCTTGTTTTTACACCATGGCCAAACATACGAGATATATAAGATTCTTTGATTCCTCAATAAAAACCTTACACTATACTTAGAAAAATAGGTGATTTTAATATTGCAGTAGTCTCGAAATTGTTGCTGAGCATACTATAACATTATACTTGGCTACAGTTCCTAAATCTCGATTTTTTTTTCTCATTGCCAGTGAGAAAATGCAAACCAGGAAGAGAGGAAGGCCACGTACTGTCCGTCCAGTAGTGGAGGCACCTCCTGAGATTTAGGAACCGCCGCCTCCGACGACAGCACGAGTTATACCCGACACTGCCACTACATCTGGGCAGGAAATACCACCCCCACCCGCACCCTTTGTCATGCCTTCGAGCATGGAAACCTTCTTCGCCGGATTTATTGAGGCGATGAAAGCCACTGTTCAAACGGTCGTTCGTGAGACCGCGGCCAATCAGGTTGCCACTGTTCAGGCACCTGTAAGATTTGGATGGGAATCTCAAACCGATCAGATTACCAAGTTCAAGAGGCTACAACCTCTTACTTTTGGTGGCACCATTGATGCTGATGAGGTGCAAAAGTGGTTGGATGAGTCAAAGAAGGCTCTTGATGCAATGGGAGTCGATGAGACTCGCAAAATTCCACTAGCGATCTACCAACTTGTTGGTGGGGCAAACACATGGTGGATAATAGTGAAAAGAGGACCCAAGGGTCAAGACAACAGATATGACTTGGCAACAGTTCGAGTCATTGTTTATTGATGAGTATTTTCTCGGCGCTGTGAAGAGGTAGAAGCGCCAGGAATTGGCTAAGTTATACCAGGGCAGCATGACCGTTAGGGAATATGCTGGCAAGTTCAAAGAATTATCAGTTTACTCTCTCTCCACCATCTCAACGGAGCAAGATAAGACTGCAAAATTTTATAATGGCCTTCGCCATGATATTTGACAAGCTTTGTCGATTTTGGATCTCAAGATTTACAAGGAGGTTGTTGACAAGGCCATGAGCTTTGAACAAAAGAAGATCATACAGGAGCAGAGAATGATTAAGGGAAAATGGCCAGCAACGTTTTCCCAACAGGGCTTGCAACAGGGCAACAAGAAGAAGCCCTACTACAATCAAAACCCAGCCCTCCCAGCCCCTGTTTCGAAGAATGAGGCCACAACACCTGCGGCTGAACCTTCTAACCCTAACCATCAGGGTTTTCGTAATCATGGCCGTGGAGGTCGTTATGGAAGGGGTGGCCATAGAAACGACAATGGCAGAGGTGGTGGTCGACACCACAATCATCCTGGCCAGAAGAACAATCAGCATGGCCAACAGAACCATCCGTAGTATCAGCCGACGTGTTTCAACTGCGGCCAGAAGGGCCATGTAAAATATGTCTGTTCACACCTTCAGCAACCTATTCCTGTTGTTCCAGTCCAACAAGCACCACCTACTGTTAATGCCCAACCCAGGCAGAACCAGGGTCAACGGAATCAGGGCAGAACATTTGCCATTGCTCAACAACCCCTCCCATACAATAATGTAGTCGAAGGTACCTTTCCTTTGTTCAATACAATGGCGCATGTTTTATTTGATTCAGGTGCTACTTATATCGTCGGCATTGGTAAGACATTTAGGCCTGCAGCCTGAACCCACAGAAATCACACTCCATGTCACATCACTGTTCGAATGTTAGAACATATAATATATGCAGATGTTTTTGTGATGTATATTGAAGACTTTGACATCATCCTCGGCATGGACTGGCTAGCACCACTGAATGCAAAGATCGAATGTATGAAGAAGCAAGTTCAGTTAACCTTGCCTACAGGAGAGTTTGTCAAGATTCAAGGAACAAGGAAATGGTTACACAAATCAACAGTTGCACTTCTCAAGGCACAACTTCGAGCTCTATCCCTTGGTGACGAAAAGAAACCACCAGCACTATACCCTCTCGAAGTACACGATGTTCCAATCATATCTGAATTCCCAACAGTTTTTCTAAATGCCCTTCCTGGTCTACCTCCAGTTAGGAAATTCAATTTTGAAATCAACCTCATACTTGGGACAAGTCCTATCTCAATTCCACCATACATAATGTCAAATGTAGAGCTGGTCAAATTAGACAAACAACTGAAGGAATTAGAGAGTAATGGCTTCATCAGAAAGAGTTCATCACCCTGGGGCACTCCAGTTCTGTTTGTTCGCAAAAAGGATGGTTCGTTACGACTTTGCATCGATTATCGCAAGTTGAATAACGTCATCATCAAGAACAGATATCCGTTGCCCAGGATCGATGACTTGTTCGACCAACTTAGAGATGCCAAATATTTCTCTAAGATTGATTTACGGTCCGGTTATCACCAACTCTGTATCCGAGAGTCAGACATTACCAAGACGACATTTAGAACTCGGTACGGTTACTACGAGTTCTTGGTCATGTCGTTCGGTCTAACAAATGCACCTGCTGCATTCATGGATTTGATGAATCGCATCTTCAGGTTATACTTAGACTGATTTGTGGTGGTTTTCATGAACGAAATCTTGATATATTCCTCAACCGAGGAAGACCATAAGATACATTTAAAGATAGTCCTCCAGACGTTGAGAAGCCACCAACTGTATGCAAAGTTGAGTAAGGGCGAATTCTGGGCGAAGCGAGTTCAATTCCTAGGCCATGTGGTTTCAGGCAATGACATCGAGGTAGATCCTTCTAAGGTTGAAGCGGTTTTAAATTGGAAGCAGCCTACCACTGTTACTTAGATTAGGAGTTTTCTTGGTTTGGCTGGCTATTACAGACGCTTCATCAAGGACTTCTCAAAGATTGCTGAACCTATGACCAAGCTTACTCGAAAAGACGTGCGATTCATCTGGAATCCCGCCTGTGAAGCATTATTTCAGGAATTGAAGAAATGCCTCACAACGACACCTGTACTTATCACTCCAAGAAATGCAATTGGATTTTCATTATACACCGACGTCTCTCTCAAAGGCTTAAGTGTTGTACTAATGCATGAAGGCCAAGTTGTTGCATATGCCTCGAGGCAACTAAAGATTCATGAGGGAAATTACCCAACACATGACTTGGAACTTGCAGCTGTCGTATTTGCACTGAAATTATGGCATCATTACCTATACGGTGAACGATTTGAGGTATTCTCGGATCACAAGAGTCTTAAGTATATATACACTCAGAGAGACCTAAACCTTCACCAAAGACGATGGTTGGAATTCTTGAAAGATTATGACTTTCAACTCCAGTACCATTCTGGAAAGGCCAATGTTGTGGCTAATGCCCTGAGTAGAAAATCTTATCTTTCTTATACTCTTAACTACGAAATGGGGAAGTTGGCTACCGAGCTGGAGAACTTTAACCTACAATTGATCGAAGAGGGACCAAGACCATGACTATCTCAATTATCAGCCAACTTTGAGCTAGTTCGAAAGATCTCAGCAGCTCAAGCCAATGACCCTATGCTAATGGAGAAACGAGAACTTCTACTCAGCGGACATGACCTTCCTTACTGGTCGGTCTCAGAAGACGGGGCCGTTTTCTATAAAAAAAATGTCTCTGTCTACCGAACGATCCTGAGGTTTGGAAAGAAGTGCTCATAGAGATGCACTGTTCGAGGTTCGCTATGCATCCTGGGGGTGACAAGATGTACAAGGATGGCAAGCTACAATTCTGGTTTTCTGGAATGAAGAAGGCAATTACAGACTTCGTTGCTCAATGTCTCATTTGCCAGAAAGTTAAGGCAGAACGAAGACTTCCCTCTGAACTTCTTACCTACTGGAGAATGGAAGTGGGAGAACATCGCAATGGATTTTGTTATGGCCCTGCCTCGAAATAATAAAGGACAAGATGTTATCTGGGTTATCATTGACAGATTTAAAAAGTCTGCACACTTCTTACCAATAAAGTTCACAGATAATCCTGCCAAACTCGCAGAACTATATGAAAGAGAGATCGTACGCCTTCATGGCATACCACTCACGATCGTCTCTGATCAAGACCCTCGATTCACATCATACTTTTGGAAAAGCTTCTAGAGTAGAATGGGTTCTAAGATCACCATGAGCACAACATTTCACCCTCAGACTGATGGGCAGTCAGAGCAACTTATCCAAATCTTAGAAGACATGTTACGATGCTGCATTTTGGACTTTAATGACGGATGGGCAAAATATTTACATTTAGCTGAGTTTGCATACAACAACAGCTAACAAACTAATATCGGCATGGCACCATACGAGGCTCTCTATGGTCGGCCTTGCAGATCCCTGGTATGCTGGTTAGATATGGCAGATAGACAGCAGTTAGGCCCTGAACTAGTTCAAGAGACTTCTGAGAAGATCACACTAGTAAAGCAGCGACTTCGTGTTGCACAAAGTCGACAGAAGAGCTATGCTGACAAGCGGAGACAACCTCTAGAATTTGATAAGGGGGACTTTGTTTTTCTTAAAGTTCAGCCCACAAGAGGTGTCAAACGCTTTGGGATCAAAGGAAAGCTCACCCTGCGGTATATCGGTCCATTTCAGATCATTGAACGTATTGGCAAACTTGCTTATCGTTTGTCCCTTCCATCGTCCATGCCTAAGGTTCATGACGTTTTTCACATATCTATGCTTTGCAAGTATCGTCCTGATCCTTCGCATATCATCCCTCTAGTAGAGGTTAGGGTTGAGGAAGGAAATAAGTATCAGGAGAAAGTGACACATATTTTAGATAGAAAAACTCAAGAACTACGATGACGTAGCATACCACTTGTGAAAGTGCTCTGGGATCAACACGGCGTCGAGGAAGCAACATGGGAACTAGAAGCAACAATTAAACAAAAATATCCTGAATTGTTTTCTAGTACCAACTAATGATGTGATACATTGTACTATTTTCACTTATCAATAAAATGATGAAACATTGTTTACACTTATCTCAATACATTGTTTCACTTGAATAACTAAGAAGATGTCTGAAAATAATATCAATGGATATAGTGATGCACACACGCAGTGGCCTCCTTCGCAACCTGTGGCTACTTCTCAAGAAGCAGAGTCAAGTCACAACTACTTTGCATCACCAACTCCATCACCACACAGACAATGATCTTTATCATCGGAGCGTGCATGGCTTTTTCGTAACAATCCCGTGCCCTCATCTTGGCAGGACCTTCTACCAAAATTGTCAGGCGGCCGGATTCGAGCAACAACATGAAAAAGTATTCCACCGCTCAACCTACCTCCCCTCAAACGATATAACCAGCGCCCTCCACCACCATCTGTTATGTAAAGGTTGGAATCTTTAGGGGACAAATCCGATTCCATTTGCTCTCCATGGTTTTATGATGATGAGGATTCCACCGGCCACAGTACTATTCAGGGACCATACAAGCACTACCCTGAACTCGCAAGAGATGACACCGGCAGTAAATCTCAAGCAGATAACCATCATAACTACTTGAATTAATTTTGAGGGCGAAATCCCTTTAAGAGGGGTAGAGTGTAATACCCTGTATTTCAAAAAAAAAAAGACTCATTTGGGCAGAAATGCCCTGACGTTCAGGCGCCAATTTTCCTATAAAAGGAGCCCCCTTCTCCTCATTTTCTCACACCAAATCACCTTCTCTAGTGATTTTTCCTACTCTTTCCACTCATTCTGAGTTTTTAGTCTTTTGAGACTCTCTGAAAGCGAGGGGGAAAACGCGGTGCGACGAAGTTCTGTCCGGAGGAAAGCGCCAGATCTGAAAGAAGAAGTTTTTATCTGAAGGTGGGAAACGAAACATAGGTTTGCGTATTTTATAAATTTTATTAAAGTTTACATTCAATTATTATTATGTCTACTGTTCATTTACATTGCATTATGTCATATAATGTTTATACTCTCGCACTTATGCCTGCATATTTGGAGTTCATGTATTACACTGTTATAATGTCATATTTGTGGTCAATCTGGCTCAACTAGACTCGGTCTTGTTCTCAGTAACTTTAAATAGTGAACGGGAGGTAGTGGGCTGCTCTATGCGATTGGTATTTAAGCAGACCTTGTGTCTCACCTCTCAACTGGGGACTGATCTAGTTGGTCTTATTGAAAGCTATCAGCTTATACAAGTAATACTGAATGTCCTAACCTTGCATGTCATGACACCAACCCTGATAGGGATCACCAGACGTTACCAAAGTTAGTCTAAATGTCAAGAAAAGACCAGACCAGTAGACTAGACCAGTTCATGCATTGGCATCATACATATCACCACCTAGGGACGTATGTGGTTTATGATTCATAGAATAGTTAGGAGCATTGCTCGCTATTCATTGTATTTCTCTGAAGAGGGACGTACAATGAGAAACTGGCTATGCCAGGGGATGGACGTCAGTACGTGAATCCAGAGCATTGTTCCTGAGGAGGGACGTACAGTGAGAACCTGGATACACCTGGGGAAGGACATCTGTACGAGAACTAAGGCGATGTACATTCATCAAACCATTACGGGACAGTGTCATGCATACATACATATTGATTGATTATGATGCTCTAATGTGTATTTAAGATATTTGATATTGAAATATGTTTTATTAATTGTTATACTCACGAACTATTTTACCCACTGAGCACCTTAAGCTCACTCCATTATTATCCAAATTTTCACAGGAAATTAAGGTGGACTGGGTGCAGGTTCATGGGGCCCACATTTTGTACCCTTTTGGGGATTTTGGGGAGTTTGTTCCCTTGACCATGTTATGTACAAAAATACTCTATATTAAATGAAATCAGATTTGTACTGTATTATATTTTCTGCTGCGCACTCTGTTGTTACCATTGTTACTATGCAAATGAGCGCCCCGTTCAAGAGTGTACCGCCGATTTAGGCGCGTCCGGGCGGGATGTGACACTAAATGCATATGATTGTCATATCAAGAGGTATATTCACTGAGCTTGTTGATTGCTTACTCCATTTCCTCCAATATTTCAGGTACCGAGTCGAAGGGAAAAGGAAAAATTCATGAGTGATAATCACGTGATTGCATTTGTTTGGTATATGTATGCATTTGAGGATATGGATTACTTTTCTTTATTTTGATAAGTATAATTATCACATTATTATTTATATACTATCACATAGTTGGGTTGAATGGGAATATGGGTTTTGTTATTTGGATTATGAAATGTTTAATGATGATATATTTAATCATATGATCATGGTGGATGAATTGGCTTGAGAAATAAATAGTATTTGAACATTTTGGGTTATGAAGTGTTTGTGATATTGGAATGATTATTTATTGTGAAATGAATGACACGAATGGATATTGTGAATGAGTATATATATATAATTTGATTTGTGGTATATCAGGGAAAAATGTGAAATGTCTATTTTATGGGGAGATGCTGTCAAAATTTTTAAAAATTTTGAGAATTATTGTGAATGTCCATTGAAGTTGATAGTGTATTATCTACTGTATATGGGTATGTACAGTGTATAGTACACTGTGCCGGTCATGACTTCAGCTTACATCAGGGGCGTCGTGACACGATTTGTTAATGAAAATATACCCTTGACATATTGGAGGAGGTTGGTTTACCTAGAGCAAAACCAGTACAATTTCTTACGGAGCAAACCTTGAAATTGAGTCCAATAGATGGAGATTCTCTTAAAAACCCAACTTATTATCGTAGACTGGTTGGGAAGTTGATTTACCTCCCATCACAAGGCTAGAGATCACTTATTTTGTTTCTATTCTCAGCCAATTTACGCAGCAACCAAAGAAACCTCCCCTCGAAGTAAGAAATCGTCTTCTACGATACCTAAGAGGAGCTCCATGTCAAGGGTTGTTCTTCCCAGTAGAAAATCAATTGAATTTAGTAGGATATTGAGATGCAAATTGGGTCAGATGTCCAACAACTCAACAATCAGTCAGAGGTTACTGTATTTTTCTTGGTAAAGCCCCTGTATCAAGGAAAAAAAGAAACAAACAATAGTTTCCAAATCATTAGCTGAAGCTGAGTATAGGGCAATGACGACCATCACCTGTGAGCTCACTTGGCTGAGGTACCTCTTGAAAAACATAAATTATGTGTTGAGCATAGTAGACCTGTTTTGTGACAACTAAGCTGCTATGCACATCGCAACAAATCCGGTGTACCATGAATGAACCAAAAATATAGAGTTAGATTGTCAAACGATATGTGAACGAATCCAAAAAAGAGAACTTGAGATATCCTATGTGCAAGCTGGTAATCAAGTTGCTGATATATTTACAAAGTCGTCAGGACATATGGTTTTCCAAACACACCTTGGCAAGTTAGGTGTTCTTGACATTCACACACCAACTTGAGGGGAGTATTGGAGGAAAAAAGTTAATCTGCAGAAGAGATTTCTCGCCCAACACAACTTTTCTAAACTTGCAAACTTATCCAGAAGAGATTTTCTTATATAATTTTACTCCTTCCTTGTAAACACATACAACCAATATACAAAACATTCATTGGTTCTTTATTTTTTAATTTTCAATTTTGAATTCTTTGGAGCTTCCCATCCACTTGATGTTATTGATGGCTTTCCATTTATACATGAAAATGATGGATAAAAAAAGAACTCTACATGTAGAATATTGTTTTAGGCTATGTCACGACGCCCCTGATGTAGGCTGACGTCATGACCGATACAATATATTATACACTATACATATTTGTATACAGTATACAATACATTTTTAGCCTCAACTTACATTCACAATAATTCTCAAAAGTTTTAGAAATTTCGACAACATGTCCCCATATATTGGACACTTCACACTTTTTCCTGATATTCCACAAATCAAATCATATATATATATATACTCATCCACAATATCCATTCATGTCATTCATTCCACAATAAATAATCCTCCCAATATCACAAGCATTTCATAACCCAAAATATCAAACCAAAATTCATGTTCTCTTACAACCCAACTATGTAATAATATATATATGTAGGATGTGATATAGATTTACATATGAAAATAAAGAAAATATAATCTATTTCCTTCGCATATACGTACATCAACAAAATAGGAATCTAAATCACGTATCTACTTTCGTGCTTTTCCTTTCTCCTTTGATTTTGTACCTGAAATATTGAAAGAAATGGAGTGAGCAAACAACAAGTTCAATGAATATATCTCTTGATATGACAATTATATGCATTTAGCGTAACACGACATTTAAAATCATTCAAAACATTCATTAAACACGTGTGCATTAGTCAACAAAGGTAACATACATGCCAGCAATATAAATTTTATGTTTGTTCAATAAAACAATGGAGAATTTTCATCAAAATCTCCGATCTCCCTCCTTCCAAGTAATAGAGCTAGTCTAACCCTTGTATGACCGTTACAAGGTAGCCACAGCCTCCCATTACCCAATTCATAATCATTTCAAGGCTCTAAAATCCTTGTTAGGACAGGCCTACTGACAATGAGGTTACGCATAATACTCATCCGGGTTTAATTCCTAACGAAATGATATCATATGCGATCTGCTTTCGCACATCTCGCATACTGCAATTCCAAAACCATTTATGAATGATCAATAAAACACAATGGATTTATATATATATAATATGCTTACATTTAAACATTTCATATAAATAAAATTCCATACAAGAACCAAAATTAAGAACATATACTCACAGAACAAAACTTTCAAACTTAAATATAATCACCGCCGCTTTCGAGTTCAGTTCCAATTGAAATCCAACTAATTCAACCTGTCATACCCATTCTATAATTCAATTTTATTTATTCATATCTATTTCACGCGTAAATATTCAGTTTCAATTCATTTTAATTTTTCAGCTCACTTCCAATCACCAATAAATATTTTTTGAATCCATTTAAAAATCTAATATATATCATACGTAATCATACTCATTAGTATTATTTATTGAATGCACTCCACTTGATCCAAATCTTGTTCATTCACCACTAATTCTTGCTTTAGTAACCTGAAACATATTATACACATTCCATGAATTTAAATTCCAACCTAATTAAGGACTCATAAGCAGTTGAAAACGCTATTATACCGTTTCTACGATCAATCTAGATAATTCCACAAAAAGAAACAGTGAAAATAGATTTCCAATTCATATTTTCACTAATTCTCAATTTTATTTTCCTACTGAAAACATATATCAATTTTATTAAAAATATAGAACATTCCTAAAATTATTCTGTCCACATCGACACGTGTAAAATCAGTCCTACTACCATTCTACTACCTTCAACAGGTATTTTACTAAGGTTCAATTTTTTTTCACTAATACCATATATTTAGATACTAAAAATATCAAATCATATCCAAAAATCATGATCTTAACATCGAAATGTCCAGAATTGATAGATCTATCTTTCTACAGTCTCAAACCGGAGTTTCATCAGGTTTTAATAGGGTTCAAAAGGTCTTCAATATCAAATCTATCTTCCAAAAACCATAAAAATTTTAAATGAACAAATAAATGAAATCTAACCATATATTCGAGGATTCTACAATTTAGGAAGTGTTTTTCAACCTTTCGAATAAATTTTTATTCAAGTCGGGGTCAAAACCCCAATTTCGAAAACACCGCAAAACAGCTCCCACAACAAAAATTACTCTGAGGAAATCGTTACATCTAACTTAGATATTAATTTCATGAAGAAATGGAGTGAAAAATAGTTACCGTGGGTCCTGATTCGATGAAGATCGCGTGTTCTCCTTTTCTCCCCTTGTTTTCTCTCCTTGTTCCTTCTTTTCTCTTTTCTTCTGTTTGTTTGTTTTTTTTTCATTTCACGTTGGAGAGAGATAAGTTAGAAATGAGATATAATACAATCCACTTAATATCTTATAATATTTTATAATGTTTTATAATATCAAGTTTTATAATATCAGGTTCATTTATATAATATTTTATAATCTAATGATAATATTACATTTAATAATATGATCCACTTGATTCTTGTATATTTATACACACATACATTGAACTTCTATGTACGTATATGCGTTGGTATATGTATCAGTCCACGTAGGTGTATAATTAAAACTACGGAGTGTTACAGACTTGATACTCCTTTATGATCAAGTGCATTCCTTTGACCCAATATGCTCTAGCACACCCTTACTAAATCCGCTACTTGCTTTTTGTCTAGTTGATGAAGTAATTCTCTAAACTCTCCCCTTTCGATAGCATTCAACACATGAGCATTTATAAAATGTAAGGAGCATTCTTCCCAGCTTTTTTTGGCATATCCATATGATCTTCCCAATGAATGAGATAAAGATTCCGCCTCATCAAGACAGATGTAGCACCTAGGTGACTTGATAATATTCCTTTTCAACAGATTGACATTGATAGGCAAATATTATTGTTGTGGAATTATTGCAAGTGAAGATTTAAGTATCGTTCCTAAAGAGACTTGTCATTGATTTTTGTTCACTATTAAAATTATCTCAACCTAATTTTATCTAAACAAAACGGGAAATAATACTAAATTAAATATGTAATAAATTGAAAACTCAAAATTAAACTAAGCAAATCTTAATTCAAATGATCAAATCAACAAATCCTAGAATTACAATTTTCCCTCACACTTCACCTAGATCTATTTATTTATTTTTTAATTAATTAATCAAATCTAATTGTTAACTAAGGGCCTAAATTATTCACAAGCCTCTCCCGATGGTCGAGCAAAAATATCCCTTTTAACTAACACTCTACATTCCTTTGAGAATTAGACTAAAATGGGATTCCTTAAGTTCATGTTCTCTCAATGGTCACATATGTCATGCAAGTATATTCCCATCTCACTTGATTTCATAGTTTTTGTCCTTTGATCATATGTCACTCTAACCATGTCTAAACCCAAAAACCCATTTTCCAAGTTCATCAAGGTTTACCAAATCAATGACTAGTTAATTAGAAGCATTAAACGCAAATTAAAAAAAACAACTCAATATTAACTAATTAAAATCTAAAATAAAAATATAAGATCCAAATGACATGTGAGTTCAATTTATAATCTTAGAAACCTAATCTAGCCCATAACTAATAAGAAAAACTCCAAATCTAAGATATTCAACATCGTTTGAAAGAAAATAAATCAAATACAAGAGTAGAAAGAGATGAGAAGAAAATCTAGCAACATATCCACCCAATTTTGAATTGTCTTCTCCGCAGCTCTTCAATGTGTCTTCTTTCGTCTCTTGCACCTTAATTGCTTTCTTTCTCCTTGAAAATCCTTCATCTTCGTCTTAACAAGTCCTATTCATACATATAGACAATTCTAGTCAAATCCAAAAACTAGTCCTATCATGACAGACTACCTAGCATTGCGGCCTCCATACTCTAGTCTTTGTATGGTGATGACACCCTCCAATGCCGCAACGCCCATTTCTCCAGGCTGCGGTGCTTATGACACTATTTTTGTACATTTTTATTCTTTTTTTGGGCGCCCTGGCCTCTATTCTCAACGCCTAAGCTCCTACATGTTGTTTTCGTCACTTTCAAAATCACTTTCTATTGCATCCTTGCCTGTAATCCTACAAAAATAAAGCACCTAATAAGTAAATGAATTATAAAATCATCCTAATATTCACAAATATCACTAATAAACTTATGAATACTTAGTTAGAAACCAACTTATCAATTATGCAAAACTCGATAAAAGAAAACCTTCTTTTGGGAGGTGAACATAGCTTCCACAAGAGTTTCCAACAAGAATTAGGCCCATTAAAAGATGAAATAGTGCCATCATGGCAGGTTTCTATGCAACCAATACCCACTTTTGGTCATGTACTTACCATCTGTTGTATAGTGCCAAAATAGCTTGTTATCTGTGTTTCTATAACTAAAAGGAATCTTTACTATAGTTTCAAGGTCCTCAACCCAAACGATCTTCTAAAGTCTTTCATTGTTCCACTTCTTGTTTCTAGTAATGAATTTGGAAACACATTTATCCCCATCAACCTCCTAGTTATAATTCTGAAGGAAGATAGCCTTGGCAGCCATGGGTATCATGAGAAATTGATTTGCCTGTCATTTCCTACCCTTCACCTTATACCTTTTCTCAATAAGTCTCTCCCCCAACAAATATTCTTTCGCACTTGATAGGAGTCTGGTTTGGTTTTTTCCATCCCAAAATGAATAGTTTGGGAAATACCTAGTTTTGAGAATAGTAGCTATCAGGGAATCTTGATAACTGATTATCCTCAATGACTGTCTGGCTAAGAAAAACCTATTAAAGGCTACAAGGTCTGTAAAACCCATCCCTCATGCAGTTTTGTGGTTGTACATATCATCCCAACTCTTTTAATGAATTTTCGGGCCTTTTGAGTTAATTCCCCACCAAAATCTAGCCACCCATCAATTTAAGAGAGTTGTATAGATGGAGGGAAATCTTTAAACAACTCATAAAGTATGCCGAGAAAGCTTGTGTGATAGCTTTTATAAGGATCTCTTTGCTTCCAATTGAGAAGACAACATTGCAGTGATTTCCACATTCTCGTCTTGACGTGTTCAAACATTTGATTCTTATTTTTCTTATAGAAATAGGCCCATAGAGAGTGATTGAACTAAAGTTTGTACAATGTTGAGGTTGATAAATTTCTTAAAGGGCTCCATTGTAACATGTATTTCATACTACATGTGTTATTTTGAAACTTGTTTCTATATAAGTAAGAGAGTTGATCCCTGCTCTCTTTACTATGTGAGCTGATGTAGACATTAGATTTCCCTTGGTGACTCGTGCCTATGTTGTGAGATTGAAACTTAATGTTTGCTATCTTAGCACATTAGCCATGGACATGAGTGACTTGGTCTAAAGAAACATTACTAGGAAAGCAATTGAATTGATATCAAGCAACATGAGGGTTGGAGAAAGACAATTTGGCATCATATCCATACCTAAATATTATGACATTATATTTGGAGGATCTAAGATGATCTCCAGTTTATATACGCATTGGTGCTAGAAGGATGAGCCCAAATCTACAATGATCTTCAGTTTATGTGTGCATTATTGCTCGAAGGATGAGCCTGAATCTATGATGATCTCTTGTTTATATGCGCTTTTGTGCTTGAAGGAAGAACCCGTGAACTTATACTACCAGGTTTGCATAACCTTGATTGGGTAGATTGAAAATCTAGCTTAGATGCTTGGCTTGTGAGCCTAAGAGCAAGTTTATGATTTTCTGCTTGGTGTTTGAGCTTGGTGCAGGTTTATAGCTCGATTGATGAGCCTCGAGCGGGTTCATGACACTCATGCATTAACTAAAGATTAATTGATCATTATATATGATTTAATGTTGTGCTTATAATGATTGATGATATGTGATGATTTCTCTATTGATCAACATAAACCATGGAATATTTGCTTGATCCACTGAGCTTTTTAGCTATCTTACTCCATTGTTATCTTTTCAAGGTTTAGATGTTCCAAGCTAGAGCGAGAGACAACGAGATCCACGTGCAGGATGAGGCGTGTAGAGTAGAAACGTCAACTTAGAGCTAGGTAATTCATGATGTAAATTTCGTTGTGTACTCGTAGATTAAAAATGTACCTCGTGTACTTTGCATTCTCTTTAATTAAATGAGGATGAATGAAAAGATTTGAGTTGATGTCTAAGAATGTTCACACTTTGGTTTTTCCATTTGCTGTGTATTTTACACGTTCATTGGCTGATAGAACAAGTGTGACACCAATCTTGTGATTGTTAGACACCCAAGAGGGGGGGTGAAATGAGTGTTTCAGTCAATTAAGTCAAATTTAAATTGTTTTATGTTAATCTTGAATTACTTAAGGCATTTGATCAAATATATCATGTGCAAGAGATAAATAAAGAAATTTAAATACAAAAACATAAGATTTTTACGTGGTTCAGAAAGCCTTTTCCTACTTCACGCTTAGAGAAACCTTCTCTAAGATTTCACTATCTCGAATTCACTTTGTGGGTGTGAATCAAACCGTTACAAATGTATTTTTACAGGTTCAAGGCAAACCTATCCTTTTATCAGCTAAGAATGAACCTTTTAGTTCCTTTTGCGAGATAAGGAAGAACCTAAAATCCTTTTACCGAGCTAAGGATGAACCACTTGACACCTGTGAAGATAAAGAGAGTGAAACCAACTCTATGATTCCAACCTTGGAATCACAAGTGATTAATAATCCCTTTACTTGACTTGTTTCAACTAGAAACAAATCAAAGAAACTTAATCATAAATGTTTGTTCCAAATCCTTGAAACAATTACAATGAAGCTCAAATATTACAAACTAATCAATACAAGATATGAAAGAAAATGAAGCTCAAGGATTGAGAAATCTTACAATCATATACCTTTCATGAACCTATATTGCTCATTTAAATGTTGTTCAAAAACTTGAATGATTGATGCAAAAGTTGAAGTGCAAGCCGATAAAACAAAAGGTTCTCTTTGGGTTCTTGATTTAAAGTTGATGAAGATGAAGCTTAAAATCAAAAACCCTTTCGATCACTTGAAATCTCTTGAAATGTATCTTTTCAAGGAAGTAGATGGAAAACACCCGAAATTTCTTCAAAGTAATGAAATTCTTGAAAATACCACTTGAAAGCTTGATGAAATCACGAATAAACTTGAAATGATTTCTTCTCAAAATGAACTTCAAAAGCTTGAAAACACTTGTATTTTTGGCAAAGATGTGGAGAACAATATGGCGTGCACAAGTTTCACATTTTGCGAAAATTTGCTCATAATGAGCTAAGACATGTATTTATAGTAGAAAACACTTTGCAAAAGCAAGAAACACGTTTGCATAAGTGGAACCTCGTTTCTGTTCAAAATACATGTAAAATTAGCATTTGACCAATTTACAGGGAAACACGTTTCTGTGCAAATTCCACCATTTTGCTAGAAACAACGAGAACACGTTTCTTAAGAGGAAACTTGTTTTTGTCTGTCTAACTGAAAAATCACTTTGGATCAGTGGAATTGTGTTTTCTTATAAGAAGCGCGTTTCTGCTTAGCACATAACACTGGAACATGTTTTCTTTGAAAATTATAAGTTCAAAAACATGTTTTCTCGTTAAAACCAAGTTTAAACAAACTTTAATACACTTGAAATCAATCAAATTGAAGTTTTTGCAAGTGTTTAAATCATTTTGAGTAAAAATCAAAAGTTTGACCAAATGAAGAACTGGTTTGACTTTAAAGCTTAGATGATTTAAAAATATTTTGACTTAGTAAAATCATGAATGCATGCATGGAGTAATTTGAAACTAAATGAACAATATGAAAGCAAGAAAGATTACAACTTAATTCTAAGACAACTTGTAATCTCTCATCATTTTGTCTTCAAGTTAACTCATCCAAACTTTTGACTTTGACCTTGTTTGATTTAATTAGTTTGACTTGAGATCACTTGAATCTTATTTTCGCCTTTTGACTTATTCTTAGTACTGAAACATACTAGATGAGCTCATTAAAATCATTTATTATTTTATTTATAAGTATCAAAATCTTAAAAAATATCTAAATAGAAAACCACCTACGTTAACAGTGATATCTTTTTTCAAGACGTTCATTTGCTTCTTGTGGGTCAGGCTGACTTGGTCACGTGTTCAAGCGTAAAAGTGTTTGAGTATCGCGGGATTATTAGTTTAAAATCAAGCTCGTGACAATTGTCTATCTTTGTTATACTTACTTTATGACATTTTAATTAATGATTACTTACACATGTATATCTGACAACTATTTTTTATTATTGTTTTTGATCACTTATGATTTCTTAAAATTGCACTCTTTTGTCCACATGTCTCATTATTTCTTTTAAATTTTACATTATTCACTTTTTATTTAAATTGTATAGCATTAAAGAAAAGCTTTTTCTAACTCAACAAGAGAAATTAAGTAATGAAAATTATTACTTAATTTTCAGTACCAATCCCAGTCGGATAAAATGAAAAGGGCAAATGACTAATGAAATTTTAATGCCAAAAACCTCTTTCGTCATGTGCAACACATGTGCATGAATATCCACACACCATTGATTTATTGCAAAGTCTTTTTTTTATGATGTATTATCCTCCCTTTTTTTTTTCTTTTCAAAAAACTATTAATGCTATGTTAACACTAAAAATATACATTCAAAGTATACATCATCCCTATATACGATTGCATTGTCCCAAATTATTTGTTGGTATATGATTCAAGGTAATCTAATGGTGTTTAATGATAATATGCACCTTAAATATATACTTTGAATATCATTTTAATATTTTCCTTCAAAAACCTATAAAACAATATAACCAAAATACCATAGTTTATATGATAATTAAGTATGTAATCTCGGGCTACATGCGGATATTTTTAACAATCATTAAGAATAAAAAAAATTATAAATCTTAAGAAAAATATATACTTAAAAAAGCAATATGTAATAACTAACTTGTTAATAATTTAGTTAATAAAGCAAAAGCAATAGCAGACAACTTATTAATAAATAAGTAAGAAACCATAAAACATCTATAATCCGGACAATAAAAAAGGAAAAAATAAAATAAAATAAATCATAAATTAACTTTATACTTGGAATAAACAATAAATATATGATATTTTTGTGAACTTTTATAATTCTTTTTATTTATTTATCTTTAGATAAAAAATTCTAGGTATATAAGAACTTTGGTCTTAAAAATTTAAAACTTAGAACTAAGATAGTTGAAATCATAATTAAAATTTAAAACGAAAGAAAGAGGCATCCTAAAACTCAAATTTCAAAAAAGGATTTTTAGAGATTAGGTCTTGTAACTTTTTGGATCTAGAGCAGAGGTCTCAAGTTTTTGAAAATTAGATTTTGGGTCCTCAATCAATCAATTTGTCACCAGTCAATTAAATTGCAGGTTGTCAAAAAGTACATTTGACCATTTTGCCATTCTCATGTTTAACCATCTTTTTAACTCAGATTAAAGTGATTTAAAAGGCGCTGAAATCAAAAGGTTCTTGACTAGGCAAGTCGGTTGACTGATCAAACAACTCGGTCGTTTGACTGATCGATAAAAAAACTTCAAATAGTTATAACTTTTTCATTTTAATTCAAATTTAAATAATTCAAAATGCGTTGGAAAGAAGAAGAAAAAATCTACAACATCGGGTAGTTTAACTAGCTTTCCAATCACCAAGGACCGATCACCGGTGACCGAAAAGTCACTAAAAGCACCTGGATTTGTAGATCTTCTCTTTCTCTTTCCAACGCATTTTGAATCACTTAAATCGGAGTTAAAACGAAAATGTTATGGTCATTTAAAGTTTGCATATCAATTGGTCAATCGCCATACCGATCAGTCAACTCGATGATCAATCGGTATATCGTTTGACCGATTGATAAGAAAACTTCAAATGGTAATAACTTTTTCGTTTTAACTCTGATTTGAGTAATTCAAGATGTGTTGGAAAAAGGGTGACAAGATTACCGAGTCTTTAACTAACTTCCTGATCACCGGTGACAAGAAATCAGTGATTTTACATAAATTGAGCGTTTAACAACCACCAGACCAGTCCCCAGAGATCAAAAATTCAGTTAAACCACTCAGTGTTGTAGATCTTTCTTCCTCTTTCTAAAGCATTATGAATCACTCAAATCAGAGTTAAAACAAAAACGTTATGACTATTTGAAGTTTTCTTATCGATCAGTCAAAAGATATACCTATCGGTCACCGACTTGGTTGACCGATTGGTGAGTTTGTTGACCGATCGGTAAGGCGATTGACCAATCGATATGTAAACTTCAAATGACCATAACTTTTTCGTTTTAACTCTAATTTGAGTGATTCAAAATGCGTTAGAACGAGGAAGAGAAGATCTACAAGTCCAGGTGCTTTAAGTGACTTTTCGGTAACTGGTGAACGGTCCGGTGGCTGTTAAACGCTCAATGTATGTAAAATTACCATTTTTCAGTCACTGGTGACCGGTTCCTGGTGATCGGAAAGTCAGTTAAACCATGCAGTGTTGTATAACTTTTCTTCCTCTTTCCATCGCATCTTGAATCCCTCAAATTCGAGTTAAAATGAAAAAGTGACGACCATTTGAAGTTTTCTTATCGATCTGTCAAACGATATGCCAATCGGTCAACGAGTTGTCTGATCGGTGGATCGAGTTGCCTGGTCAAGAACTTTTCGATTTCAACACCTTTGAATCACTTTAATCTGAGTTAAAAAGATGGTTAAATATGAGAAGTACAAAATGGTCAAATATACTATTTGACAACTTGCAATTTGATTGACTGGTGACAAATTGATTGATTGAGGACCCAAAATCTAATTTCAAAAACTGAGGACCTCTCTCTAGATCCTGAAAGTTACAACACCTAATCTCTAAAAATTCCAATTTAAAAAAGTTTGCTTGAATGCTTTATAATGGTGTGATCCTTCCAAAACAACTAGAAATAATAATTTTATATGGTGGTCAGGTGGAAAATATTGATTTTCCTCCATATTCACAATTAAAGAAGTTCGGGACGCTGAAACGAGGGAAGAAATAGGCTATAACGGGAGTAACGAAATCTAAGAGGCCAAGTAGTTGTCGTGGAAATGCAAGCACGTACAGATGCCACATCTCAAAATTGAGGTGAATAATTAGTGTTATTAAATATGTTAAAGATTTGAACCATGTTGAATTATATAAAATGAAAGATACATATAGTTGATAAGCAGAGGCGTACTTTGTATATACCAAGCCGAACATAAACAATAGCAAACCAAAATTCTCAATTCTCTAGTTTTGAAAGACCGGTATAAATTGCCTTAGAAAAAGAAAAGACTGGTAGAAATTAACACGAAATGGAAAGAATGGGACTAAACCAAAAAAAATAAAAATATAAAAAAAGAAATGGAAAGATTAATGGTCCATCTGCCTTTTAGAAGATATTATAAAAGTAGACACAATCATATTTTCATCGAGATCAGTCAAGTTCTACATCTTAAATTCACATCGATCCAGAGGAAAAAAAAAGTATGCCTTCTATATATATATGTAGAGATGGGCTTCTTCCCATTAGATATCAGAAGCTAGCTCGCAAGCCAGCCTCTCTCCCAACTGCGTTCACCACCCATTTATGTATATATATCCTTGCATCAACTATAGCAACAACAATGTTGAAACCTCAGGCTCACCAATCTGAGTCTTCAAGAGCAATCTTGCTCTTGCCCAATCCCTTCATCTCCTCCCACGCGAATTCAACCATTTCATTTAGGCCAAGAACTGCTAGTACTGATCAGTTTCCAAAAACTAAGGGCAACTGTGTCGTCCGCCATGCCTCCAATGGTAATATTAGGGCTTCTATTTTAAAATCACATGAAAAATCAGTGACAGTTAAGGCTGTTGTGACAGTTAAACTCACCGGTGGTGGTGTTATATCGAACAATGGGTTGGGCCAAGGGCTAGATGCTATTAAGGATTTGTTTGGTAAAAGCTTGCTTTTGGAGCTTGTTAGCACAGAGGTCGACCTCAGTAAGTATATATTCTGCTCTTCATCTGATGATCAGCAACAATTCCCACAATATATATATAATATGTTCATGTGTCACAAAAGCATTCTTGGAGTTAGTTGATCCTCTATGTACGAAGCTTTTTGCCACAATTGCATCTAAATTACAACATATATATATATAAGCACTGATTGATCCAGAATATAGAGGCGTTGCTTCTTATGCTATATACATGTACTATCAAATGAATATATACATATATATGATCACATTGTAGCAGTTCTCAATTTGCTCGTGGTGGGGTAAATATCTCATTTTCCTAAAATAAATAATACGACATTTATATATATATAGTCAACATAGATAAATTATATCATTCAATACAAACTAATTATTAGTGTAACACTTATTAAAAATTTTCTATTAATATCAACTAATTAAAATGTCACTTTAACATTTTCCTTTCCAAAATTACTATCAAAGTAAGGCCCATGTTCCATGTGAGTCCCTTGACATTACTACTTCAATTTATTGTGATCACCAAACCTTCTTTAGTGAAAACAGTACCTGCAGGTATGTGACTCTCCTTTTTCTTTTCTATTTTTGTACATTATAATAATCCAACATTATCAAAAGGACTAATTCTAATTTTTTTAAGCAATTTTTTTTAATAACTAAATAATAGAAAATATTAAATTACTTGCAATTTACAATCATTTCTTATATTTTAAACTCGATCGAAATGTTAATATTCATTGCTGAAAAAAAAAACATCAATATATTATTTCATCCGTAGCTAGGCATTTATGTTAATTTTAGGTATTTTAAAGCATACATAAGTTACTAAAATTCATGAAATTTTACAAATATCTTAGTTTTATGTTTTCTTATACATGTTTGGTTTTATTTTTTATTTTTAAATAACAGAGACGGGAGAAGAGAAAACACTGAAGGAGTATGCACGGAAGGGCTTCCCGCGGGGTGGGGAGATACACTATGAGGCCAACTTCAAAGTTACAGGATCATTTGGTTACTTGGGTGCAATTAAAGTGGAGAACGAGCACCACAAAGAGATGTACATTAAGACCATCGTTCTTGATAATTTCCCCACTGGTTCGGTTACCATCAACTGCAACTCTTGGGTGCATTCCAAGTACGACAATCATGAAAAGCGGGTCTTTTTCACCAATAAGGTCTTTATCTTTAATCCCTATCTCATCTCACCCTACTATTTTGACTATGGGAAGTACTAAAAGGATACTATATGTATGAAGGATAATAATGTTATTTTTTAAAGTCGGCACTCATTCTTCGTTAAATATATTGAGGATATGCGTGTATTGCAGGATACGCATGTATTTGGAGATATTATGCAATACATGCGCATCTTCAAAACATCCGAGAGAACTGAATACCTAAAATCATGACCATATTAATGTGGCAAATCATCATATCACCGTATTAGCAAAGAAAAAAATGGAAACGAAACAAGCACCATTTATCATTCACCACATTAACATTGGTATAGTTTTGAGTATATATTTTGGGTCATTTGAACATTTTTGTTTGACTTTATATATTTGATTGGAGGGTATCTTTTCTTTACGCCTTGTAGGATACCCTAATATTTGACTATATGATTGATGTTAGACTACTATTTGAGTCTACCATTGCTCATAATTTTCAAAAACTTCATGCCAAATAATTGAAGATGTTTGATTATACATTGATGATCAGTACTTTCATCTTGAATTTCTTTTTTATTGTGGGCAATGCAAGACAGATTGAAAATTCTAGACCATTTGCTATAAATTAATGTCATATCAAATTAATAACTTCTAATGCACCAAAAACTCCTCACTTTGATACAACTATAAATTTGAAGATTACCATATCAAGTTGGTGTGGGCCCTTAGTGTTTTTCACTAATTATATAATAGAGTTTCCCTGTGTTTTGTGTTACTGTTGCGCCGTGTCTAGTGTTTTTTGCCATCACAAACACCAAGCGGGTTGAAGAAGCTGAGAGAGAAAGAGCTAGAGATCCTCCGAGGAGATGGAACTGGAGAACGTAAGAAACACGATAGGATATATGACTATGACAAGTACAATGATCTTGGGGATCCAGACAATACAAGCCAAGATTTAGCTCGACCTGCTTTGGGTGGTTCAGAGCATCCGTATCCCAGACGTTGCAGAACAGGTCGTGCTCCAACCAAGAAAGGTAAGTAGCAAAGAATATTTATATATTTCCTTTTACAAAAAACGTGACATGAATATCTAATATTAGTTATCACGTCTCTAGGTTATGTTTGAAATATAAATTGAAAAATGCTATAAAGATGGAAACCTCGGCATTATTTGTTATAAATATGATGTGTCAAGGTTTCACATTAGATTTTTAGCTTTTTTTAAGGAAAAATGTTTTATGTACGCTGGCTACCAATACTGTTTCTCGACTCTGGCACCAAGCGCCCTTGAATGTTTTGAGAATGAACATGTATTGCAGCATTTTAGCATCTAAGGAACGCTGGGTGCCAGCATTAGCACCGAGCATACATTTAGCATTACTCTTTTTTAAAAATGTGTTGCATTAATTAATTAATGTTAAAATGGCAGTAATTTATAGCAATTAGTGTATTAATTTTAATCTATTTAGCATTGTTCATATAAATTTATTTATTTTTATCCAAAAAAAAAAAAAATGGATGCAAGGCCAGCTATCCAACTTTATTACAGATGAAGTGAAGAATTAGTTTGATTATAAAGGAAATGATATTAATTGGGAGCTCTGGATATGGGCACCAAATCCTACACAGAAGGGGCAATTTGTTGTCAATTTATCTCATCTACAAGTGAGGTCCATCGCGTAACGTATTTCTAGATGCTCTCAATTTAATGAATGTTTCCAGTAATTTTTTCCACCTTATTTTCTTTCTAGTGACATGTAAGGTTTACTATATCAATACAAGGGGATGACTTATATGTATTTTTGGTAGGAATAAATTTTCTAACCACGAAAAATTTAAAATATCATTAGTTTGTTCTTGATGTTAAACCGGAAATATATGCAAACTTAAAAATTATTCTCATCCCTTTGTATAATATTAATTGCAAAATCCTCTAATTATGGAATAATAGAAAATATCATTAATAAATTTCAGAAGCCTATAATGGTACAGTTCTCATCCTTTATTATTGTTATTTTTGAAAAGAAGTTTGGTAATGGTAGATATCTCACATAAAAGTGGTAATTACCAAGATATATACATTAGACTTCAGATGCGAAACGACGATATTCAATCTTTGCCCAACTAATTTCTTGCACCCATAGTTGCTTAAGTGAAAGACATTCCTGGCAGCCATCCAAGGTCTCAAGCTTTGCATTAGGCCTTTCCCTTAGAATGGTAGTGAGATTTAAAGGTAAGACTTTTAGGGTTGAAATCATCCTAGTTACCACCACACCTTCACTTGAATGGTTAATTCAAAGGCTTTGTTAAAATGATAGAACCTGTAAGAATAAAAAGTAAAGTGGGAGTTTCCACCTATGGGTAATAGATCTACCAAGCAATCTAAAGCAAAGCAACTTGTTTGTTTATTAACTAACTATTTACTATTTTGATCCCTTGTACTTGAACCATTTGAATGTGTTCATCTGGGCATTGGTGTAGATCCATTTTCAGAGAAACGGGAACTTCACTTCTATGTGCCAAGAGATGAAGCATTCTCAGAAGTGAAAGAGATGCAATTTTCTATCAGCATGCTGAGGGCTGTGATGCATGGTGTGATACCTTTTCTTAAATCCATAATGGTGAACGATGACAATCGTCGATTCCCTTACTTCACAGCAATAGACAACCTATTCAACGAAGGGATCGGCATTCCTAGCAAGGAAGGGATTTTTAAACTGCACATTCCAAGGTTGATGAAGACTGTAAAAGGAGCAAGAGATCAGATTTTGCTCTTTGAGACTCCGGAAATGATTGATAGTAAGTATCTCTGTTTTCATATCCATTTTTTTTTCTTTCTTTTGCATATATAAATTATTAATTCCCAAAGAAATTTTTAGGTTGCGTTTGGTCCGTAATCTGAAAAATAGAATATAACTTAAAAAGTGAAAACTCAAAAAACAACATTTTGTCATTCATAGCAATAACTTGTTTTCTTTGTAAATTTTGGAAAACTGTTTTCGAGTTTCAATGAACCAAACACGTTTTTTCTATTTCCAAAATTTTGGGTATAGAAAATTATATCCGAATAATAAACCAAACACAACCTTAATTTCTTAATATTTCTCCCATTCCTTTTACAGGAGACAAATTCTCTTGGCTTAAGGATGAAGAATTCTCACGTCAAACTCTCGCTGGTCTCAATCCCTACAGTATTCAGTTGATCACGGTACGTATTCAACCAAAGAAACTTTCCGATTAAATTGACATGAATTACAATAAAACAATTATAAAAAACAATGATTATACACCATCATTCAAATTGCATTGCATATATAATTGTCTCAAATCATGTGTTGGTACATGATTTGAGACAATCCAATGGTGCATTGATGAAAATGTCTGTCTTACCATAGGTGGTCACTTTTTTACTAATTGTGACCCTATTTTTTTTTTTTTTATTGATGAATCTAATCAAGTGGCACAAGTGCATTGTGATTATTAATTTAACAACATGTTTGATTAATTAATTTCTCTTAGTAGATTTTGAGACATTTATTTAATGGTTAAACATTTATGTAAATTAAGTTGTATATATGGTGCAGGAATGGCCTTTGAAGAGTAAGCTTGACCCCAAGATTTATGGTTCACCTGAGTCTAAGATCACAACAGAACTTATTGAAGAAGAGATCAGAGGATCTACAACAGTCAAAGAGGTACTGTCAAAATCCGACAAAATTAAATTATAGATATGTGTGTATCAAACAATTAACAAGAAAGTTAAAGATTTACCTTTTCTGCAATTTTTCTTTTCTTTTTGTAGGCTTTGAAGCAAAAGAGGCTCTTCATTTTAGATTATCATGATTTGTTGTTACTTTATGTGAAAAAAGTACGAGCGATAGAAGATACTACCCTGTATGGATCACGCACTGTATTCTTTCTCACGGATAATGGCACATTAAGGCCCCTAGCCATTGAGCTCACTAGGCCGCCCTTGGATGATAAACCTCAATGGAAGCATGCTTTCGTCCCTGGTTGGGATGCTACCAATCGCTGGCTTTGGAAATTAGCAAAAGCTCATGTTTGTTCTCATGATGCTGCATATCAACACCTCAACGCCCATTGGTATGATAAGGAAGTTATATGATTCTCATGGATCACCTGAAATATTTTTTCTCACTTTATCTTTATATTTATTTATGAAGCAACACAAATATGGCTTAATTCTGGTAAACATGATCTTAATTATTGAAATTTAGCATCATAAACAATACTTTCTAAAATCATTATCTTGTAGGTTAAGGACACACTGCTGTGTAGAGCCATATATAATTGCTGCAAATCGACAACTTAGTGCAATGCATCCAATCTACAGATTGTTATATCCTCATTTTCGTTACACAATGGAGACCAATGCTCTTGCCAGGGAGACATTTATCAGTGGAGGTGGGTTCAATGAGAATTGCTTCTCCCTTGGCAAGTATTGTATGGAGCTCAGCTCTGTGGCGTATGACCTGGAGTGGCGCTTTGATATGGAAGCATTTCCAGCAGACTTAATTAGGAGGTAATCTCGCATTTTATAGTGTCTTGTGTTTTTATATTAACTAATATAGAAAACAATCACAATAAAATGGAATAATTTTAATATTTGAATTTGATTTGCATATTCATGAGAAATCTTTCTTTTTCTGAGTATGAGTCTCAAACTTAAAAGTCACGTCTTTACAAGACAAGAAAAAATCTAAAATCAATAACTGAAACTAATAAATATGAAAGATTTAACACCATCTTTCCAACTTATATTTGATCATATACTTGTAAAAGATGCCACACTTGTAGATATATTGAATTGATAATTTGATACAAATATTTATTATGCATAGGTGCTTCTGAAAAAGCTCAAGTCATGATACATCATTAGATTCAACATTGACAAACATGTTCAACATGGGCAATAGAACATCAAATTATATATGTATGTATGTAAAAAGAATTGTTATATGAAACTTAAATTTAATTGTTAATCTCGAATGAATGCCTAAGGTTTGAGAATCACCAATATGCATACTCTTAAAACCACTTAGAGGGAAGCTTATTTATGTATATACTATATTATTTTTGAATTTTGATTCTAACAAACTAAATTGAACTTCTAGGGGTATGGCGGTGAAAGATCCAAATGCTAAGTATGGTTTGAAGCTAACAATTGAAGATTACCCATTTGCAAATGATGGTCTCATCCTTTGGGATGCCATTAAGAGTTGGGTTAGTGATTATGTAAATCACTACTACCCTAAATCCAACCTTGTTGTAAAAGATCAAGAGTTGCAAGAATGGTGGACCGAGGTCCGAACTAAAGGCCATAGCGACAAGAAAGATGAACCATGGTGGCCAGTCCTAAAGACCCAAGATGATCTTGTTGAAGTCTTGTCAACCATTATTTGGGTTGCATCAGGTCATCATGCTGTTGTTAACTTTGGCCTATATACTTTTGCTGGCTACTTTCCTAACCGACCAACCATTGCTAGAACCAACATGCCTAATGAGGAGCCAATTGATCAAGAACAATTCAACAAATTCTTGAGGAAACCTGAGACTGCACTCTTGGATTGTTTCCCTTCACAAATTCAAGCAACAATGGGAATGGTCGTCTTTAATGTGTTATCGAGCCACTCACCTGATGAAGAGTATCTCGGTGATCAATTGGAGCCATCTTGGGTTGAGGATCCAATTATAAAAGCCGCATTTGAGCGATTTAGTGGAAAGTTGTTGGAGCTTGATGGAATCATTGATGCAAGGAATGCAGATATCACACTATTAAATAGAACTGGAGCTGGTATAGTTCCTTATCAACTCTTGAAGCCGTTATCCAAACCTGGGGTGACTGGGATAGGAGTTCCTAACAGCATCACTATTTAAATATTGTTTATGCTTTTATATATGTGTGCATGTTTAAGACGCATAGAGTTGCGGTTCATTATATTCAATAACTGCTCCAACGATTTTCTTCCAAAATAATAACAAATGTATTGATTTTCAACCTTACAAATGCAATACTACTTATAAACGCCAAATGTTCCAATTGGTTCTGCACCGCTACTTCTAAAAGTAGTGCAAACATTATGTGAAGAACTCAACTATAGAACTTTGTGTTAAGGGTATACTTTTATTAATGCAAATCATAATTTCTTTATGTTTGAAACTAGAAGTTATGGAAGGAAAACTTATTTGAGTTTGTAACTGGAACCAAGACAATTAAAATGCCCCTAATTTAAAATTAACTCGTGATCAAGTGGTGTTTTAGCCAAATTTTGTACTAGAGATGAAAGCAAGGACTTAACGTTTTAGAACATACCTAAAACTCGAACTAACAAAGAACTACTTTGTCTTCTCGAAGTAAAAGATCATCCTTTGGACTCAGTCTCTGCCTTTAGCTCATGAGTAACCTACAAAAAAAAAGTGTCACCAAAGATATTCTAATGTCTAACTCAAAATCTAAAGTAGAAAGTATGCAAGAGTGTAATGTAAAGAGTGAACCTTTTTTTATTTTTTAAATAGAAGGTCCTCTTTTTTAGTTGAGGTCTTGTAACCGCTTTAAGTCAACATTAAATGCAATTTTTTCTAATTGGAAAGTCATGAAATACATTATTATGTGGACAATGTTGGTGCATAATTTTCTTAGTGAGGAGCGATCATATTTTTTTACTAGAATCCATATGATTCACGAGGGTAACACGATTGGTGGGTTAGGTCCTCGACTTGTGTGTATTAGTTATTGACCCATGTACTATGCTTACCACAAGTATGAGATTGAGCATCAATGCAGAGGGGAAAAATCCTTGGTTGTGGCCAAGAATAAGATGGACCTTGGCTTTGGATGAGAAAATGGTTGTTATTCAGCATTGGTTGTGGTTGAGGGTCATTCTATTGGCCTAGAAATGTATCCAAGAGGGGGTGAATTGGACAAATCAACATGTTTTAACTTTCAAAACTAATTTATAGATTAATGAAAGTGCAAGAAATAAGTAACAAAGTATATAAGCATTTATAGTGGTTGAACTATATGCCTACCTGCACTACCTAACCTCATCAGTTAAGATTACTCAAACTTCCACTAATAATCACTCTTCATAGGTGAGGATCAAACCTATTACATCTTCTGATCAACTTCGGAGGTGTGAGACAACCTTTACAACACTCAACTTCACAGGTGTGAGTCTACCTATCCTACTCAACTTACGGGTATGAGTCAACCTAAATGTGAGTCAGCCTAAACACTCAATATACCGGTTTGCGTCAACCTAAACACTCAACTTATGGGTGTGAGTTAAACACGTCAATATACCGGTTTGCGTCAACCTAAACGCTCAACTTATGGGTGTGAGTTCAACACAAACTATCATTACTCCAAGGATAAATGAGCAACTTAACCAGCTGCTACAAATTACAACGGATAATCAAGATTTCCAATACAAGGACAATCTTAAAGATACTTGCAGATGGATCTTTGAATCTTTACTCAATAACTTTTCTCCAGAATAATAGAATTTTGAAAACAACTGAGTTGAGTAAAGTGAAAAAATTTTCTTCCTTTGGATTCTCAAAAGAATATGACCTAAGTTCAACTAATCCAAAAAGAAAAACACTTTGAAAACACAGAGTTTGTAGCGTAGAAATTCTTTTAGAAATGACTAACTTTCAAATAGTGCAAAATATCAGTTTTTCAAAAGTCTCATAATTAATCTCATGTTCAAGTTGAATATTTATAAACCAAGGTAGCGCCAAATCCATGTTTGAATTCTTGATACCGTTGTTAGAGTAGTTTGAATTTCAAACCTAAAGGCTCATTTCTTTCATGGAAATGGTATGAACAGAGATGCTGAAGATTTTTTATCAAAAGAAAATTTATATGAAAGAGGAAAAAGATCAGAGAATCAGCTTTTTCAGAAATCAGGAAAGGTGTCAGGTTTTTAACACGAGGACCATGAGTGTCCTGATGGAGATAAGGGCGCTATTGCAACATAACTTAAAAATAGATTAAATAATTGATCAGCGTCATAATGCAATATGAGCGTCTTGTAGATTGATAACCCGAGAGATGACTTGAACTTAGATAACTTGGGAGGGTGCTATCGCTCTACGAACGTTCCGCTAGACTTGCCCAGAAATTTTCCAAATATTTTGAGAGTCCTACATCAATAGGAGCGTCCTGCAATATTAGCCTGATGGATTTAAGTGAATTGGCCACCGCTTGAGCGTCCTGCTTGTTGACTTAAGTGATTTTCCACTTAGTATACTCCTAAGTGTTTTGATGCTTACAAACAATATAATCACGACACTAATCTCTTTGACGTAGTTGTTTAAGTGTTAACTAGCTATATCAGATAGATTCAACTATACTGTCAAAGCATGTGGAAGCAACATCATTGCACGAAGATTCAAGAGCTTAATGTTTGTAATTCTTATTTAGAATCTTACTGTTGTAGAGTAACAATTATGTGTTCCAACTGTTGGCCCAGATGTGTCCGAGAGGGGGGTGAATTGGACACTTAGTAGATTTTAACTTTTCTTTAAAATGTATGAAGAAATGAAAGCAGATTAAACAAGTATGGTAAATCAAACATGATAACACTAAGAAAAATAAGATTTAGAGCGGTTCGGCCTTGTCTACATCCACTACCTAACCTCATAAGTTAGGATTTGTCCAAACTCCACTAAGGATCTTCTTACGGGTGAAGATCAAACCGTTACACTTTTTCAACTTACGGGCTTGAGAATAACTTTTCTCAACTTTTGGGTGTAAGAACAACCGTTACAACTTGAGCATTACTTGCTCTAGACCAATGACTATCCAGTCACGAAAGCCAAGGTATAAGATGAGAAATGATTCCCTTTACTTAGAATCAAAGTGATACTTACAAAGTTTTGGATTGAACCTTCTGTTACCATAGATTCAACAAAATATGTATGATGAAGTTCAGCTGAAAACTGGTTCAAAAAGTTTTCATCTTCTTCAATGGATTTGTGAAAAGATGTAGATGAAGATCAACTAATCCAAAAGACTTAACGTATTTCAAAAAGATCGAGAGTTTAAAGCAGTGAGTAGAAGTATAACTTTCAAGAGTATTTGCTAAAGTGAAAACTATGTCAAGATTTGAAAATAGATAATCAATTTTCCTATTTTTTTCGTATTTTTCAATCCGCACTAAGGCATCATATAAATAGAGATAACAATGACGTTATGGACTTGAACTTTTCAAGTAGAGTTTTGGCGCACAAATGTATTTCAAACAACATACACATTCTTTCCCAAAACAGATCGATTTAGTTTTGTGCAATTACGGTGACGGCACCTGAATCTTATGATCATTCATGAAATTATAACGTTATGATAAAATGTTGGAACGTTTTGAAAAGATTCAAAAAGTTCTGAAAAAGGTTTTTTTAACAGTTCTGAAAAGTGTATCAGAAAAAATGCAAATAACAACTTTATAACAGTGTTGGATTAGCGTCCTAATTTTGACAATCAGCGTTCTAACACGTAAACCCAACTTTGTCGTTTTGTTCCTTGAGGGCGCTTAGAGTTCATAAGCGTCCTGCTGAACTATGAAGTGAGGGCGCTACTTGAAAGTACGCGTTTTGACTTACTTAACTATTAAAATTGACTAAAGCTGTGAGGGCGCTATTCAAAGATAATTGTCCTAACTCGTTTAAAATCACAAGAGCGCTACTGAAGGCGTAAGTGTCCTAATATTTAAAGCAGGAAAACATACGGGTGGTACTAAAGGTGTAAGCGTCCTGATGTTTTAAACATTTAAAACAATCAAAAACATAAGGACGCTACCGAACAGTCAGCTTCCTAATGTTTTAAGACGATCAGCAAGTTGATGTTAAATTAGCGTCCTGATAAGTTCATTGGTTGATTCAATAAGGGCGTTACTGACAAAGTAAGCGTCCTAATAAATATGAACTCTTCAACCATGAACATTATCAGCGTCCTAATATATCATCAGTGTCCTTACTCACCAAGTTCAGGAGAGCGCTATTGAGATATTAGCGTCCTGATAAATACATCAGCGTTTTGATGGACACTATAAAATAATTTTGATATTTTTTAACTTTTAAAGCTCAATAAAACATGATTAACATCGGTATGATTGAATAAAATAATTATAGAGATTTCGTTATAAGTGATCGAAGAATACTTTGAAATCAAATCGACTAAACCATGCAATCATGAATATTGCTGAATTAAATGATAAAACAGGTTCTACAACCTAACATAATCTAATAGCACACAGATGTGACTACAAACGATCATGGTCTTCAAATTTGATCTTAATAGTTCTTTCACCATGCGTTGTCGATTCTTCGAATGAGCTTTCATGTGAAATTAGATGTGTAATGCATATAGTATTATCATAATTAAAATGTGGTTTGCAATCATCAAAATATCTTTCTTATAAGGGACATATTCTCGTAAGGGACATGGGGATAATTGGTTCAACACCAACCGCAATATGATTGCATCTTTTTGAAAATCATGCATATACACTATTTTGATCATGCATTCACACACAATATCATGATTATTATGCAATCAAATTGTTAAAATTGTTTATCATGCATATATTTATCAGTGATTAACATGCATTCATTTTACCAACTTTGCATGGTTTTATCATTTTACGTGTAACATATTGAATATTAACCTAAGCGGTTCATCACTTAGCACGTCTCTAAGTATACTTGATGAAGTATATTTTGATGATCACAATCAAAAATCTTTTTTGTGCTAACGAGCTTCAATTAAGAATTTATCTCAGCACCTCATGAAAGCAAAAAGCCAAAGAACAATTCAATCAAGGATTCAAGATCATATCATTCGTTCAAGATCATTTCAATCAAAGGACTTCAAAGATCATATTTTGATTTCAAGATCATATCTCACGAAGAACGGTTCGATCAAGAGCTTCAAGACTACATTATTCGATCAACGTTCACAACGTTCAACTAAAGTGCGAACTTCATATTGAAGATCTCATAATGAAGAGTTGGATTTAACGATTATGAGAAATATAAGAAATACACAAAGCATTTAAGGTATATTTTTCTTTAATCGATATTGCTCAAATATATTTCAAAATCATGCACAAATCACTTGCATATGTGTCTCAAATTTGCATGTTTTGATCATATACTTTTTAAGTATTTCAAATTATTTAATTTTCTATGTTTGATTTGATTTTAAATTGATTGAGTTTTTAAATCGTATTTATTGTATTTTAATCACGAGTCAAAACTATTTTTCTAGAGTCTTTTCGGATGCTAATGATTTAGCAGTGCTCTCATGAACTTGATAAGTCAGGACGCTGATGACTCATTAGAACGCTGCTAACAGTCAAGGTCGAATTGAACTAAATCATCAGGACACTTAGTTGTAAGTAGCGGCCTCCCTTTAGTCAACCTCTGAACTTGTCAGGACGCTGACTCAACATCAGCTTACTGAAAGATTTCTAAGTTCTTCAAAGAGTGTATATTTAAAAACGCTAATAGTTATAAGTTGGATAAACTATCAGGATGTTGTCTGGATAGGAGCGCCCTCATATTTGGGAACCAACTAAATAACTTTCAGGACGATGATTGTCCTTCAGCGTACTTAGTAATGTTTTTCAAATTTTTTTAAAATGATAGGACGCTTACGAGTTGTAGCACCCTTGTGTTTTATATTTTATAAGGAAAGACGCTTACCCGGAAGTAGCGCCCTCATGTGTCCAAATGTTTTTGAAACAAAGCAGGACACTAATTGTGCATTAGCGCCCTCAAAGTTGAGTCATTTCTGTAAAAAAGAAAGTCAGGACACTTACGAGTTAGTAGTGTCGTCACTTCAATGTTCAGCATGACGCTTATACATAGTAAGCGCCCTCAAGGAACAAAATGACAAAGTTGATAGTATGCGTCAGGACGTTAATTAGGAAATCAGAACGCTAATTCAACAACTGTCACTGTTCTGACACATACACTATTTCAGTCTACTTTTCAGAACTGATCTCTGCACAATCCTTTTTAGATTGATCAAAGACTTTCTCTGATACTTGAATCATGTTTCCTAAAACTTTCCTTATTCAAGTAATCTGAAAAGAACCAGAATGTTAGTGAAAATCACAGTTGTAATTTTCATATAACATTCTAGCCATTGTGTGTAAACGTTCACCTTGAATTTGAAATTCAAGTATCTAACGGTTGTTTCCTGCTGAGTCTATAAATACAAACACTTTGAATTAAACAACTTGCCAATAATTTTTATTGTGCCAAAACTTTTTGAATGTTAGTCGTTTTCAAAATGTTTTCAACTGTTATAGTTTTCAAAGTATTTTCATTAATACTTTATTTGTTCAAAAGATTTTCATACTGAGCTTAAATTCTATTCTATCTCTGAAAATCTATTTGAATTAGATAGAACTGGTTTCTATTCAAATTCTCAGCACTGATCTATACTTGATATCAATCTTGCCGATGAAAGAATTTGAGAGATAGTTCAAGAGATACAGTTGTACTTGATTTCATATCTTAAGTACTTTATCGAACTATATCAGTAATTATGTTAACTACTGAATACTGAACTAGAAGTTTTCACGCTTCTATATTTATCTATTTTGAAAACCTTATGAGTTTAATTTTTACATTGGTCCTATTATTTTCAACTTCAATATTTAAATGGTATCGTAATGTTTTCGAAGAAGCATTCAGATTCAAATGACATATCATTCACGTTTTTCGAAACTGCACTTGAGCAATACTGAACATTGAAAGATAAATGACTGTAAGTGTATTTCTTCTAGCATTACGTGCTTAAGTTTATATCTTTGTAATGCTATGTACTGAGCTTAATTGTAAAGTGTTATACTTTGTTATAACCAACATTATTATAATTGTGGTATGCTGGTGTGTTTCAGAATAAAACAACCAGGACAAGTGAATGTGGCTCACTTATTGATTTCAAAGGCTGAAATCATGTTAAGGTTCATCCTCACCAGCAAGTAAGATAACGGTTCTTCTTGATCCAGTAAAAGGAACATGGGTTCTTCCGCAGCCTGGAAAAAGGAAAATAGTTGTTCCTCATCCCGTAAAAAGATCGCAGTTGTTCCTTATCGCATAAAAGGAAACGTTTGTCCTTAACCTGTAAAATGATAGGTTATCTCTGAACCTGTAAAAGAGAATCGGTTCATCCTTAGCCCGTAAAAGCATAGGTTTACCTTTAACTTGTAAAAGGGTAGTTGTAACGGTTTGGTTTTTACCCGTAAGAGAATCAGTTAATGGATTGAGAAAATCCTAATCTAGAGATTAGGTAGTGGATGTAGGCTTAGCCGAACCACTATAAATCGCCGTGTTCTTTACTCTATGCATTTTACTTTATGGTTAGTATGTGTATTCACTTCCAATGTACCCACGTATATCTCTAAGTCATTGGAAACGTTTTTAATTTGATCATCACCCAATTCACCCCCCTTCTTGGGTGCACCAACATTGAATGTTTTAATCATCTATATAGTCGATTGATTTACACGTATTTAACTTTGTCAATTATACTTCAATCTTGTAAAAAAAAATGTTTTTAAACGTTAGTCTATGTGTTTGAAAAAGTCTTAAACTCATTATGATCAAAAAATCAGTTTCTATCACTTCACAGTGAAGGAACACGCTTCTCTCTTAAGGAACGCTCTCCTGTTTTCAAGGGCAAAATAAGTTTTTTTATAGAATTAGTGGCTCTTGATGAAGAACCTCGCTCCTATGCGTAATGGACACATTAATGAACATGCTCCTTGATTGGAGGAAAATCTGGAAAGTTTCAGATTTCAAAGTAGAAACACGTTCCTTCTTTGAGGAGCGCCTTCCTGTGCCTCGGTGCGACGATTTTCTATAAATACCACACTTGCTCTTTTGAAGACCAACTTTTGCAAAAATCTTGAATGTGTGCAATTTTTCATCTTAGCATTTCTACAAGTCCAAAATAAGTTCTTGAGTAATTTTAAACTTCTTTCTAAGCAAAAGTTCACCTACATTTGACTATTTGATTCATACTTTCGAATGGTTCGCAAATTTTTTAAAATCTTTGAGAAACTTGTATGTATCTCTTGAGCCATAGATCAAGACGTTTTTTAGTGTTCTTTTCATATCTTGTTGAATCTTGATCATCTTTGAGGAAGGAATCTCTCAACCATCATCACACTTGAAGAATCTGTAAGCTTCATTTTTACCTAAGTGGGGTAAAATTTCTATACCTAGATTCTTTTGATTTTGTTTGAGTAAATCAGTTTTTGTGCTTGTGTTGTTTAGTGGGTGAAACCCTTTTTGATTTTCATATCATTGTATCTTGTTTAGTGGTTTCATAAATATTATGTGGTATTGATTCATGTGCTAAACTTATAATATATTCTAATACCCTAAGTTTTGTACAAAAAAAATAAAAATAAAAAAATATCGTTCGGGCGCCAAAATTCCTATATAAGGAACCCTCCTACCTCCTCATTACTCACACCAAATCACCTCTCCTTGTGGTTTTTCCTCCTCTTTCTCACTCATTTTGAGTTTTTGGTCTTTTGAGACTCTCTTTCGAGATTCTCTGTCCGGTGCAACGCGGTTCTGTCCGGGGAAAAGTGCCAGTTCTGAAAGAAGTTCTTATATGAAAGTGGGAAACAAAACATAGGTTTGCGTGTCTTCTAACTTTTATTAAAGTTTATATTCATTTATCATTATGTCTACCAGTCATTTACACTATATTATTGCGTATAATGTTTATACTGTCGCACTTATGCCTGTATATTCAGAATTCATGTATTATACTGTTGCTATGCCGGATTAGTGGTCAATCTGGCTCAACCAGATTCAGTCTTGGCCTCAGTAACTTTAAATAGTGAACGGGAGGCAGCGTGCTGCTCTAGACGATTGGTATTTAAGTAGACCTCGTGTCTCACCTCTCAACTGGAGACTGATCTGGTTGGTCTTATTTGAAAGCTATCAGCTTATACAGTAATACTGAATGTCCTAACCTTGCACGTAGTGATACCGACCCTGCTAAGGATCACCAGACGTTGCCAAATCCTGTCTAAATGTTAAGTAAAGACCGGACCAGTTCATACAGACCAATTCATTCATTGACATCATACATATCACCACCTAAGGACGTAAGTGGTTTATGATTCATAGAATGGTTAGGAGCGATGCTCGCTATTCATTATATTCTCTGGAGAGGGACGTACAATGAGAACCTGGCTACACCTGGGGAGAGACATCTATACGTGAATCCAGAGCATAATTCCTGAGGAGGGACGTACAATGAGAACCCGACTACCCCTAGGGAAGGACATCTGTATGTGAACTCGGGCGATGTACAGTCATCAAACCATTACGAGACGGTGTCATGCATACATACATATTGGATTGATCATGATGCTCTGATATGTATTTATGATATTTGATTATGAGGTTTGCTTTATTAATTGTTATATTCACAAACTATTTTACCCACTGAGCGTCTAGCTCACCCCGTTGTTATCCAATTTTTCACAGGAGGTTAGGGTGGACTGGGTGCAGGTTTTTGGGCCCACATTTTGTACCCTTTGTATTATTCATTGGGGATTTTGGGAGAATGTTATCTTAACTATTTCATGTACAAATATATTCTGAATTTAATGGAATAAGACTTGTACTTAAATTGTGCTTCCGCTGACTCTGCTATTATCGTTATAATGCATTCGCACTCCGTCTGCGAGTGTCTCGCCCGTTTAGGCACGTCCGGGCGGGGTGTGACATTTAATGATATCAGAGCGTAAGGTCCACGTCCAAATTAAGGGAAGAAATTATTTATTAGGTATATATATTTCTAAAACTATATATATATATATATATATATGAATTATATATAGTTGAGATTTATATTAAATATATATCTATAAAACTATATAGTTTTTATATAGTTTAGATTTAAATATATATATAGTTATGATTTATGAAAACTATATTTATATAGTTATGATTATATATATATATATATATTTAGAACTATATATAGTTGTGATTTATAAACAACTATTCAGCCGATGTTTTTAGAGACCGTGTTCATACAACTTAACTTGGTTGACACCCTTATTACCAAATTCATGTGGTATGGGACACACGACTTTGGATAATAATCGAAAAGACTAAGCAAAAGAGTTTGAATACATAAGATTGCGATAGAACGTTAGATCAGGATATTTACCGAGGCAAATCTTAGAATTTTTATGACTCGTATGGATTTTCAACGAAATATATATGTATGTTCACAAAAACCAGAACCAAAACATTTGAAATACTTGCAAAGTTTTATACTTATTATATAAACATTCTAACCTTGTTTTACACCATGGCCAAACATACGAGGCACATAAAATTCTTTGATTCCTCAACAAAAACCTTACATTATACTTAGAAAAATAGGAGGTTTTTGTATTGCAGTGCTCTCGAATTTGTTGCTGAGCATACCCTAACATTATACTTGGCTACAGTTCCTAAATCATGGTTTAATTTTCTCCTTGCCAGTGAGAAAATGCAAACCAGGAAGAGAGGAAGGCCACGTACTGTCCTTCCAGCAGATGAGGCACCTCCTGAGATTCAGAATCAGGAACCGCAGCCTCCGACGACAGCATAGGCCACACTCGACACTGCCACTACGTTTGGGCAGGCAGTGCCACCCCAACCCACACCCTTTGTCATACCATCGAGTATGAAAGTATTCTTTGTCGGATTTATCGAGGCGATGAAAGTAACTATTCAGACGGTCGTTCATGAGACTGTGGCCAATCAGGTTGTCACTGTTCAGGCACCTGTGAGATCTGGGCCGGATACTCAAATCGATCATACTACGAAATACAAGAGGCTACAACCTCTTGCTTTTGCTGGCACCATTGATGTTGAAGAGGTGCAGAAAATGGCTAGATGAGTCAAAGAAGGCTCTTGATGCGATGGGAGTTGATGAGACTCGAAAAATTCCACTTGCGACCTACCAACTTATTGGTGGAGCAAATACATGGTGGATTACAATAAATGAGGACCCAAGGGTCAACACTACAGATATGACTTGGCAACAATTCGAGTCATTGTTTATTGATCAGTACTTCCCCGGCGCTGTGAAGAGGCAGAAGCGCCAAGAGTTCGCCAAACTATATCAAGGCGGCATGACAGTCAGGGAGTACGTTGGGAAGTTTAAAGAATTATCGGTCTACTCTCTCTCCACCATCTCAACGGAGCAAGATAAGACCGACAAATTCTACAATGGTCTTCGTCCTGACATTTGATATGCCTTGTTGATCTTGGATCTCAAGATTTACAAGGAGGTCGTTGACAAGGCCATGAGCTTTGAGCAGGAGAAGATTGTGCACGAGCAGAGATTGAATAGGGGAAAACGGCCTGCAAAGTCTTCCCAACAGGGCTCGCAATAGGGCAACAAGAAGAAGCCCTACTATAATCAAAACCCAACCCTCCCAGCCCCTATTAAGAATAATGAGGGCACGACACCTGCGGCTGAACCATCTAAGCCTGGCCAGCAGGGTTTTCGACATCATGGCAGCGGAGGCCGTCATGGCAGGGGTGGCCGCCGAAACGGCAATGGCAGATGTGGTGGTCAACACCACAATCAACATGGCCAACAAAACCATCCGCAGCAGCGGCTGATGTGTTACAACTGCGACCAGCAGGGCCATGTAAGATATGCTTGTCCGCACCTTTAACAACCTATTCCCGTTGTTCTCGACCAACAAGCACCACCTGTTGCTAATGCCCGACCCAAGCAGAACCAGCAAAACCAGGGGCAACGGAACCAGGGCAGAGCATTTGCTATCGCTCAACAACCTCTCCCAGACAACAATGTAGTCGAAGGTACATTTTCTTTGTTCAATACTATGGTGCATGTTTTGTTCAATTCGAGTGCTACGCATTCTTTTATATCGTATGCATTGGTAAGACATTTAGGGTTGCATCCTGAACCCACAGACATCACACTCCATGTCACATCACCCTTAGGATCTAGTACTGGCGTGAAATTACAGTGTTCTCGATGTGAGCTTCGAATGTCAGAACATATAATATATGCAGATCTTTTTGTGATGGACATTGAAGACTTCGACATCATCCTCGACATGGACTGGCTCGCACCACTGAATGTAAAGATCGATTGTATGAAGAAGCAAGTTCAGTTAACCTTGCCCACGGGGGAGTTTGTTTAGATTCAGGGAACAAGGAAATGGATACACAACTCGACTGCTGCACTTCTCAATGCACAACTTCGAGCTCTATCCTTTGGTGATGAAAATGACTCACCAGAAACCCTCTTGAAGTACACGATGTTCCGGTAATATCTGAATTCCCAACAGTTTTTCTAAATGACCTTCCTGGTCTACCTCCGGTTAGGGAATTTGATTTTGAAATCAACCTCATACCTGGGACCGGGCCTATCTCAATTCCACCATACAAAATGTCAAATGTCGAGCTGGTCGAATTGGACAAACAACTGAAGGAATTATAAAGTCATGGCTTCATCAGAAAAAGTTCATCACCCTGGGGCGCACCAGTTCTGTTTGTTCGCAAAAAGGATGGTTCGTTACGACTTTGCATCGACTATCGCAAGCTGAATAACGTCACCATTAAGAACAGATACCCATTACCCGGGATCGATGACTTGTACGACGAACTTAGAGATGCCAAATACTTCTCTGAGATTAATTTACGATCTGGTTATCACCAACTCCGGATCTGAGAGTCGGACATTACGAAGATGACATTTAGAACTCGGTACGGTCACTACGAGTTCTTGGTCATGTCGTTCGGTCTAACAAATGCACCTGCTGCATTCATGGATTTGATGAACCGCATCTTCAGGTTATACTTAGACCGATTTGTTGTGGTTTTTGTGGACGATATCTTGATATATTCCTCAACCGAGGAAGACTATAAGATACATCTGAAGATAGTCCTCCATACGTTGAAAAACCACCGGTTGTATGCAAAATTAAGTAAGTGCGAATTTTGGGCGAAGCGTGTTCAATTCCTAGGCCATGTGGTTTCAGGCAATGGCATTGAAGTCGATCCTTCTAAGGTTGAAGCGGTTTTAAATTGGAAGCAGCCTACCACTGTTACTCAGATTAGGAGTTTTCTTGCTTTGGCTGGCTATTACAGACGCTTCATCAAGGACTTCTCAAAGATTGCTGAACCTATGACAAAGCTTACTCGAAAAGACGTGCGATTCATCTAGAATCCCTCCTGTGAAGCATCATTTCAGGAACTGAAGAAACGCCTCATGACGACACCTGTACTTATCACTCCAAGAAATGCACTTGGATTTTCACTATACACCGACGCCTCTCTCCAAGGCTTAGGTGTCGTATTAATGCAAGAAGGCCAAGTTGTCGCATATGCCTCGAGGCAACTGAAGGTTCATGAGGGTAATTACCCAACACATGACTTGGAACTTGCAGTTGTCGTATTTGCACTGATGTTATGGCATCATTACCTATACGGTGAACGGTTTGAGGTCTTCTCGGATCACAATAGTCTTAAGTACATCTACACTCAGAGAGACCTAAGCCTCTGCCAAAGACGATGGTTGGAATTCTTGAAAGATTATGACTTTCAACTCCAGTACCATCCCGGTAAGGCCAATGTTGTGGCTGATTCCCTGAGTAGAAAATCTTATGTTGCTTGTGCTCTTAACTTCGAAATGGGGAAGTTGGCTACAGATATGGAGAATTTTAACCTACAATTTATCGAAGAGGGAGCAAGCTCACGACTTTCTCAATTATTGGCTACAGATATGGATAATTTTAACCTACAATTTATCGAAGAGGGAGCAAGCTCACGACTTTCTCAATTATCAGCCAACTCTGAGCTGGTTCGAAAGATTTTAGCAGCTCAAGCCAACGACCCTATGTTAATTGAGAAATGAAAACTTCTACTCAGCGGACAGGACCTTCCTTACTGGTCGGTCTCTGAAGACAGGGCCGTTTTCTATAAAAAACATCTCTGTCTACCGAACGATCCTGAGGTTCGGAAAGAAGTGCTCACTGAAATGCACTGTTCGAGGTTCGCTATGCATCCTGGGGGTGACAAGATGTACAAGGATGTCAAGCGACAATTCTGGTTTTCTGGAATGAAGAAGGTGATTGCAGACTTCGTTGCTCGATGTCTCATTTGCCAGCAAGTTAAGGCAGAACGAAGACTTCCCTCTGGACTTCTCCAGCCGTTACCTATTGGAGAATGGAAATGGGAGAACATCGCAATGGATTTTGTTATGGCCTTGCCTCGAAATAATAAAGGGCAAGATGCTACCTGGGTTATCATTGACAGACTTACAAAGTCTGCACACTTTTTGCCAATAAAGTTCACGGATAACCCTGCCAAACTTGTCGAACTATATGAACGAGAGATCGTACACCTCCATGGCATACCACTCACGATCGTCTTTGATCGAGACCCTCGATTCACATCAAAGTTTTGACAAAGCTTCCATAGTAAAATGGGTTCTAAGATCACCATGAGCACAGCCTTTCACCCTCAGACTGATGGACAGTCAGAACTTCTTATTCAAATCTTGGAAGACATGTTACGGTGTTGCCTTTTGAACTTTAACGACGGATGGGCAAAGTACTTACATTTAGCTGAGTTTGCATACAACAACAGCTACCAAACTAGTATCGGCATGGCACCGTACGAGGCTCTCTATGGTCACCCTTGCAGATCTCCGATATGCTGGTTAGATATGGCAGATCAACCGCAGTTGGGCCCTGAACTAGTTCAAGAGACTTCTGAGAAGATTACCCTAGTAAAGGAACGACTTCGTGTTGGACAAAGTCGACAGAAGAGCTACGCTGACAGGCGGAGGCAGCCTCTAGAATTTGATAAGGGGGACTTCGTTTTTCTAAAAGTTTAGCCCACAAGAGGTGTCAAACGCTTTGGGATCAAAGGAAAGCTCTCTCCACGGTATATCGGTCCATTTTAGATCATTGAACGTATTGGCAAACTTGCTTATCATCTGTTCCTTCCATTGTCCATGTCTAAGGTTCATGACGTTTTTCACGTATCCATGCTTCAAAAGTATCGTCCTGATCCTTCGCATATCATCCCTCTTAGAAGCAACAATCAAACAGAAATACCCTGAATTGTTTTCTAGTAATAACTAATGATGTGATACATTGTACTATTTCACTTATCAATAAAATGATGAAACTTTGTTTATACATATCTTAATACATCGTTTCACTTGAATAACTATGCGGATGTCTGAAAATAATATCAATGGATATGGTAATGCACACACGCAGTGACCTCCTTGGCAACCTGTGGCGACACCTCCAGGTTCAGAGTCAAGTCACAACTACTTTGCATCACCAACTCCATCGCCACACAAACAAGAGCGTGCATGGCTTTTTTGTAACAATTTTGCCCAAAACAATCTCGTGCCCTCATCTTGGCAGGACCTTGTACCAAAATTGCCAGGCGGCCGGATTCAAGCAACAGCACAAAAAATCATTCCACCGCTCAATCTACCTCCCCTAAAACGATGTAACCAGCCCTCTACACCACCATCTGTTAAGCAAACGTTGGAATCTTCTAAGGATGAATTCGACTCCATTTGCTTTCCATGGTTTCATGATGTTGAGGATTCCACCGACCACAGTACAATTCAGGGACCATACAGGTACTACCCTAAACTAGCAAACGATGACGTCGGTAGTGAATCTCAAGCAGATAACCATCATGACTACTTGAACTGATTTCGAGGGCGAAATCCTTTTAAGGGGGTAATTGTAATACCCTGTATTTCACATAAAAAAAAAAAAAAAAAAAAAATTACTATTTGAAATTTTTACTATTTGGGCAACGCCCGAACGTTCAGGCGCCTGCCAGAACGTTCAGGCGGCATGCCAGAACGTTCAGGCGCCTGCCAGAACGTTCAGGCGCCTGCCAGAACGTTCAGGCGCCTGCCAGAACGTTCAGGCGCCATGCCAGAACGTTCAGGCGCCTGCCAGAACGTTCAGGCGCCATGCCAGAACGTTCAGGCGCCTGCCAGAACGTTCAGGCGGACGGGGCGTGCATTTGGAACAATCATAATGGTAATAACAGAGTGCGCAGCGGAAATACAGTACACAGTACAAATCTGATTTCATATAATTCAGAATACTTTTGTACATAAAATGGTCAAGGGAACATACTCCCAAAATCCCAATGATACAATGGGTACAAAATGTGGGCCCCATAACCTGCACCCAGTCCACCCTAATTTCCTGTGAAAGATTTGATAATATTGGAGTGAGCTTAACGCGCTCAGTGGGTAAATAGTGCATGAGTATAACAATTAATAAAGCCTACTTCAATATCAAATATCTTAAATTACACATGTGAGCATCATAATCAATCAATATGAATGTATGCATGACACCGTCACGTATTAATGGTTTGATGAGCGTACATCGCCTGAATTCATGTACAGGAACGATGCTCTGAATTCACGTACTGATGTCCCTCCCCGGGTGTAGCCGGGTTCTCATGTACGTCCTTCTCCAGAGAAATATAATGAATAGTGAGCAATGCTTCTAACTATTCTATGAGTCATAAACCATATACGTCCCTAGGTGGTGATATGTATGATGCCAATGCATGAACTAGTCTAGTCTACTGCTCTGGTCTTTTCTTGACATTTAGACTGACTTTGGCAACGTCTAGTGATCCTTATCAGGGTCGGTATCACGACGTGCAAGGTTAAGCCATTATATGACATAATGCAGTGTAAATGAATAGTAGACATAATAATAATTGAATGTAAACTTTAATAAAAGTTATGAAACACGCAAACCTATGTTTCGTTCCCCACCTTCAGATCTGGTGCTTTTCTCCGGACGGAACTTCGTTGCACCGCTTTCAGATCTGGCGCTCTCCTCCGGACAGAAATTTGTTGCACCGCACCGGGAGTCTCAAAGACTAAAAACTTAGAATGCGTAGAAAGGAGAAGAAAAATCACAAGAGAAGGTGATTTGGTGTGAGAAATGAGAAATGAGGAGGTTTCTTATATAGAGATTTTGTGCGCCTGAACGTTCTGGCAGGCGCCTGAACGTTCTGGCATGGCCCCTGAACGTTCTGGCAGGCGCCTGAACGTTCTAGCATGGCGCCTGAACGTTCTGGCAGGCGCCTGAACGTTCTGGCATGGCGCCTGAACGTTCTGGCAGGCGCCTGAACGTTCTGGCAGGCGCCTGAACGTTCTGGCATGGCGCCTGAACGTTCTGGCAGGCGCCTGAACGTTCTGGCATGCCGCCTGAACGTTCTGGCATGCCGCCTGAACGTTCTGGCAGGCGCCTGAACGTTCTGGCAGGCGCCTGAACGTTCGGGCGTTGCCCAAATAGTAAAAATTTCAAATAGTAATTTTTTTTTTTTTTTTTTTTTTTTTTTTTTTTTTTTGTGAATTACAGGGTATTACACTCTACCCCCCTTAAAGGGATTTCGCCCTCGAAATCAAGTCAAGTAGTGATGGGGGTTGGCGGTTTGAGAAGTAGCCGCAGGCTGTGAATGAGGCCACTGCATGTGTGTAATACTCTATCCATTGATATTATTGTCAGACATCTGGTAGTTCTTGAAGTGAAACAATGTATTAAGATAGGTGTAAACAATGTTTCATCCTGATATTGATAAAGGAAAATAATACAACGTATCACTTCAGCAGTTGGTGCTAGAAAACAATTCAGGGTATTTTTGTTTAATTGTTGATTCTAGTTCCCATGTTGCTTCCTCGACGCCGTGGTGATCCCAGAGCACTTTCACAAGTGGTATGCTACGGCGCCGTAGTTCTTGAGTTTTTGTATCTAAAATCTGGATTGCTTTCTCCTGGTACGTATTTCCTTCCTCAACCCGAACCTCGACTAAAGGAATGATATGCGAAGGATCAGGACGATACTTGCGAAGCATAGATACGTGAAAAACGTCATGAACCTTAGGCATGGATGATGGAAGGGACAGACGATAAGCATGTTTGCCAATACGTTCAATAATCAGAAATGGACCGATATACCGCGGGGAGAGCTTTCCTTTGATCCCAAAGCGTTTGACACCTCGGGTGGGCTGGACTTGTATAAAAACAAAGTCCCCCTTATCAAATTCCAGAGGCTGTCGCCGTTTGTCAGCATAGCTCTTATGTCGACTTTGTGCAACACGAAGTCGGTCCTTTACTAGTGTGATCTTCTCAGAAGTCTCTTGAACTAGTTCAGGGCCCAACTGCGGTCGGTCTGCCATATCTAACCAGCATACCGGAGATCTGCAAGGCCGACCATAGAGAGCCTCGTATGGTGCCATGCCGATACTAGTTTGGTAGCTGTTGTTGTATGCAAACTCAGCTAGATGTAAATACTTTGCCCATCCGTCATTAAAGTCCAAAATGCAGCATCGTAGCATGTCTTCTAAGATTTGGATAAGCCGTTCTGACTGCCCATCAGTCTGAGGGTGGAAGGCTGTGCTCATAGTGATCTTTGAACCCATTCTAGTTTGGAAGCTTTTCCAAAAGTGTGAGGTGAAGCGAGGGTCTCGATCAGAGACGATCGTGAGTGGTATGCCATGAAGGCGTACGATCTCTCTTTCATATAGTTCTGCAAGTTTGGCGGGAGTATCCGTGAACTTTATTGGCAAGAAGTGTGCAGACTTGGTGAGTCTGTCAATGATAACCCAGATAGCATCTTGCCCTTTATTATTTCGAGGTAAGGCTGTAACAAAATCCATTGCGATGTTCTCCCATTTCCATTCTCCAATAGGTAACGGCTGGAGAAGGCCAGAGGGAAGTCTGCGTTCTGCCTTAACTTTCTGGCAAACAAGACATCGAGCAACGAAGTCTGCAATTGCCTTCTTCATTCCAGAAAACCAGAATTGTCGCTTGACATCCTGGTACATCTTGTCACCCCCAGGATGCATAGCATATCTCGAACAGTGCATCTCAGTAAGCACGTCTTTCCGAACCTCGGGATCGTTCGGAAGACAAAGACGTTTTTTATAGAAAACGGCTCCGTCGTCAGAGACTGACCAATGAGGAAAGTCTTGCCCGCTGAGTATAAGTTCTCGTTTCTCCATTAACATAGGGTCATTGGCTTGAGTAGCTGAAATCTTGCGAACGAGGTCAGAGGTAGCGGACAATTGAGAGAGTCGTGGGCGTGGTCCCTCTTCGTTCAGCTGGAGGTTAAAGTTGTCCATCTCTGTAGCCAACTTCCCCATTTCATAGTTAAGAGTGCAAGCAACATAAGATTTTCTACTCAAAGCATCGGCCACAACATTGGCCTTTCCGGGATGGTACTGGAGTTGGAAGTCATAGTCTTTCAAGAATTCCAACCATCTTCTTTGGCGGAGGTTTAGGTCTCTCTGAGTGTATTCGCACTTACTCAACTTTGCATACAGTTGGTGTCTTTGTAAGGTCTGGAGGACGATCTTCAAATGTATTTTATGGTCTTCCTCGGTTGAGGAATATATCAAGATGTCGTCGACAAAAACCACCACAAACCGGTCTAAGTATAACCTGAATATGCGATTCATCAAATCCATGAATGCAGCAGGGGCATTTGTTAGACCGAACGGCATAACTAAGAATTCGTAATGACCGTACCGAGTTCTGAACGCCGTCTTGGTGATGTCCGACTCCCGGATCCGGAGTTGGTGATAACCGGACCGTAAATCAATCTTAGAGAAGTATTTGGCTGCTCGAAGTTGGTCGAATAAGTCATCGATCCTGGGCAACGGATATCTGTTCTTGAAGGTGACGTTATTCAACTTACGATAATCGATGCAAAGTCGTAACGAACCATCCTTTTTGCGAACAAACAGAACTGGAGCGCCCCAGGGTGATGAACTCTTTCGGATGAAGCCATTACGCTCTAATTCCTTAAGTTGTTTGTCTAATTCGACCAGTTCAACAATTGACATTCTGTATGGTGGAATTGAGATAGGCCCTGTCCCAGGTATGAGGTTGATCTCAAAATCGAATTCCCTAACTGGAGGTAGGCCAGGAAGGTCATTAAGAAAAACGGTTGAGAATTCAGATACGACTGGAACATCGCGTACTTCGGGAGGGTACAGAGCTGGTGATTCATTGCCGTCACCAAGAGACAACGCTCGAAGTTGTGACTTGAGAAGTGCAACTGTTGATTTGTGTATCCATTGCCTTGTTCCCTGAATCTTGACAAACTCTCCTGTAGGCAAAGTTAACTGAACGTTCTTGTGCAAACAGTCGATCGTTGCATTCAGTGGTGCGAGCCAGTCCATGCCGAGGATGATGTCGAAGTCATCAAAATCCATTACAAAAAGATCGGCATATATTATCTGTTCGGACATTCGAAGCTCACATCGAGAACACTGCAAATTCACGTCAGTACCCGAGCCGAACGGTGATGTGACATGGAGTGTGATGTGTGTGGGTTCAGGATGCAGGCCTAAATGTCGTACCAATGTTGATGATATAAAAGAATGCGTAGCACCTGAATCAAACAAAACATGCACCAATGTATTGAACAAAGGAAAGGTACCTTCGACGACATTATTGTCTGGGAGGGGTTGGTGAGCGATGGCATATGCTCTGCCCTGATTCCGTTGACCCTGGTTCTGCTGGGTCGGCCTGGGTTGGGCATTAGCAGCAGGTGGTGCTTGTTGGACTGGAATAGCAGGAATAGGTTGCTGAAGGTGCGGACAAAGATGTTTGACATGGCCTTTTTGGCCGCAGTTGTAACAAGTCGGCCTGTACTGCGGATGGTTTTGCTGGTCATTCTGATTATTGTGCTGGCCTCGTTGATTGTGGTGTCGGCCACCACCTCTGCCATTGCCGTTGCTACGGCCACCTCTTCCATAACGACCGCCACGGCCATGATGTCGGAAACCCTGGTGGTTAGAGTTAAAAGGTTCAGCTGCAGGTGGTGTGCCTTCATTCGTCGAAACCGGGGCTGGGAGGGCTGGGTTTGGATTGTAGTAGGGCTTTTTCCTGTTGCCCTGTTGTGAGCCTTGTGGGGGAAATGTTGCAGGTCGTTTGCCCTTATTCATTCGCTGTTCTTGTAAGAGCTTCTCTTGTTCAAAGCTCATGGCCTTGTCAACTACCTCCTTGTAAATCTTGATGTCCAAGATCGATAAGGCTTGCCGAATGTCATGGCGAAGGCCATTATAAAATTTCTCGGACTTATCTCGCTCCGTTGAGATGGTGGAGAGAGAGTAGACAGATAATTCTTTGAATTTTCCAGCATATTCTCTGACGGTCATGGTGCCCTGATATAACTTAGCAAATTCCTGGCGCTTCTGCTTTGTCACCGCGCTGGGAAAATACTCATCAATAAACATTGACTCAAACTGTTGCCAAGTCATATCTGCTATATTGACCCGTGGGTCTTCTTTCACTGTGAGCCACCATTTGTTTGCTCCACCAACAAGTTGGTAAGTTGCTAGTGGAATTTTGCGAGTCTCATCGACTCCCATTGCATCAAGAGCCTTCTTTGACTCATCTAGCCACTTTTGCACCTCATCAGGATCAATGGTGCCATCGAAAGTAAGAGGTTGTAGTCGCTTGTATTTAGTAATCTGATCGGTTTGAGCTTCCGACCCAAATTTTATAGGTGCTTGTACCGTGGCAACCTGACTGGCTGCAGTCTCACGAACGGCAGTTTGAACAGTGACCTTCATCGCCTCAATAAATCCAGCGAAGAAGGTTTCAATGCTTGAAGGCATGGCAAAGGGTGCGGGTGGTGGTGGTATTGCCTGCCCAGATGTAGTGGCAGTGTCGGGGGTGGCCTGTGCTGTTGTCGGAGGCGGCGGTTCCTGAATCTCAGGAGGTGCCTCAACTGTGGGACGAACAGTACGTGGTCTTCCTCTCTTCCTGGTTTGCATTTTCTCACTGGCAAGGAGAAAAGAAAACCAAGATTAAGAAACTGTAGGCAAGTATAATGTTATAGTATGCTCAGCAACAATTTCGAGAGTACTGTAATATTAAAATCACCTATTTTTCTAAGTAGAGTGTAAAGTTGTTGTTGAGGAATCAAAGAATCTTATATATCTCGTATGTGTGGCCATGGTGTAAAAACAAACAAGGTTAGAATGTCTATATAATAAGTAGAAAACTTTGCAAGTATTTAAAATGATTTTTTTTGGTGTTCGTGAACATACATATATTTCATTGAAAATCCATACGAGTCATAAGAATTCGAAGATTTGCCTCGGTAAATAGCCTGAGCGAACGTTCTATCGCAATCTTATGCATTCATACGCTTACGCTTAGTCTGTTCAATTATTATCCAAGTTCATATGTCCCATACCACATGAAGTCAGTAATAAGGGTGGAAACCAAGTTAAGTTGTATGAACACGGTCTCTAAAAACATTGGCTGAATAGAAGTTCACTAATAGTATCGTCCAAATTTACTCGTCCCATACCGTGTAAACTTAGTGATAATATTAGTAATGCAACTTTCTCCAAATGTTTCTTTTCACACAAGGTCATGGGTTTTCTTACTTCCACATTTTATTTAGTATCATCCAATTTTGTTGTGTCCCATACCACTCCAAAGTTAGTGATACAAAAGAAAGAATGGTTGTAAGTCGGCCCACCAAAGATAGTCTTAAACAAAACATGTCATTCATATATAATAGAAAAATTTACATTGCCAGTAATCAATTTTGACGTTCTTGCGTACCACCATTTCTTCGAGATCTACTGTTATGTACAGAATGACGACTAACAGAAGGTTGAGAGTTTGCGCGCTCTGCGTTGGAGTTTTGCGAACGAGTTAATACATGATTGTGGCTCGCTTTCAGTGCAGCAATATTGGATGCCATTTCATCTAACCGTTCAAGTAGGTTAGTCGGTTGTCCCATTGGTGGTTGATGGGTTGGTTGTCTCGTAGGTGAAGGGTAGGCCATAGGCATTTGAGGAAAGTATTGGTTGTATGGGTGATTCATAGGTGGAACGTAGTTTTATTGAGTGTGCGGAGATCCCCTAACCGGAACCCCTTGGATAATTTGGTTTGTTTGAGATGAAAAAGTTGGAAACAATGGGCTCATTGGAATGTTTGGTCCTCCAAGATTTGGTGAGGCCCAGTACTGTTGTTGTTGGTTTACAGCAACTTGTGGAACGGGCTGATACTGTACCGCAGAAGGTGAAAATCTTTGGTACGAAGTGTTGCCTTGAGTTGGCACGTTCCAAGTTGGTGGATTTGCTTGTGGACCTTGTCTATCATGACTTTGTAGTGGCGAATTTAGTGTGGCATATAATTCTTCATCAGTAAGTGGTGGATCAATTGGATCAGTATTTAGGGCTGGGTTTGATGTAGGATTGGGATTTGAATCATTTTTTGGGCCGTCTGTGACAGGCATCTTGCGTCGACATTTGCGAAGGCAACGCCCGTGCTTGTCCCTCATTCTTTCGGCAATTCTGTTTGTCGTGCCGAATACCTCTTCGTCAGTTACCCCTCCACTTGTGCCATAGGTCTTGAAGATAGAGGATGCTGTAACTGGTTCAGTGATCAGCTTTGACGTTCCATCGAAAGTGTCAACGTTGGCCTCGTGAAGTATCCTCATAATCAAGATTCCGTAGCCGAGGAATTCCTTCTTTAAAGGGTTTTGAATCACACTCAACATTTGTTGGATGATGATGTGTGGTAGAGAGACTTTTATGTTCTTCTCTATGCAATACAGCACAAGGAGTTGGGCCCTTGACATAGTGCCCCTAGTGCCCCTTTCTGGCAAGATGTTGCCGTATACAATCTTTCCGAGGCCGACAAGAGATGGCTTAAGATGATTGTTTGGAAGGTTGGTGTATGTTGATTGAGTGTATGGCTCTTTGGCGAGGGAATTGAACAGTTGGGCACATTAGATTCTGCGATCGCCGCAACTGTCTGGGGGTCATGTGGATCAATAATCAGTTCCTCAATCGGAATCTCCAAAAGGCGAGCAATAATCGCGATATTGATAGGAATTGTCGTTCCCATGATTGTTGTCTCTAAGTGAGGGCTGATCGGATCTCCGTGAAGTCCCACGTAATTCATGGCTTCATAGAAGGATCTAACCAAGTTGTAAGAGACTTGACCATCGACTTTGGTTATATTTAACCAATCCAGTGTGGCGAGTTTGTCATGAAGGATCGGACGGAGGCGGAGATCGCTATTGTCGATGCTCCTCATGGTCACAATCTCTCTTTTGGACAATTCCGTTAGTCTAGTGGGAATTGGTTCCCTACTAGTAGAAGTTGTTCCCTCCCTTGAGGTCATTGTTTTGCTGAAAGGAAAATAAATTTGTGTGAAAGACACAAAATATATTCCTAATATTTTTAAGAGTTATGCCTTGTCTTCTAGACATTATTTTCGAGTTTTCTGTTGATGTTTATGTCATCATGAAATTTTCTTCATTAGTGATTTGATGCATATATGTCGTATTCACCTATGAATGTATAGACATATCTCATCATAATTATATATATAGTTTTCATAAAGCAACTATATATATATATATATATTTTTTAAATTTAAACTATATAAAAATCATATATAGTTATTTTTAATCTTAACTATATATAGAAGTCATATATATATATATATAGTTTTAGATATATCAAATGAATTAATATTTAGAAATTTTTTTTTTTTTTTTTTTTTTCGAATAAATAAGTTTCGAAAAATAAAATATTTTTTTGATTTTTTTGATTTTTTTTTTTTTTTTTTTTTTCTTCGAATAAATAATTTTCGAAAAATAAATTATTTTCGTTTTTTTTTTTTTTTTTTTTTTTTTTTTTCGAATAAATAATTTTCGAAAAATAAATAATTTCCGAAATTTTTTTTTTTTTTTTTTTTTTGTTTTTTTCGAATAAATAATTTTCGAAAAATAAATAATTTCCGAATTTTTTTTTTTTTTTTTTTTTTTTTTTTTTACGTACCTCATATACACTAATGTATATAGATACATATATTCAGTAATAACTACACATATAGTTTCTAATAAATTATGACTATATGTATATTTAAATCAACTATAGTTTCTTCTCCTAATTTGGTGGACTTGGGCGGGCCGTGGACCGTACGCTCTGATACCATTAAATGTCACACCCCGCCCGGACGCGCCTAAACCGGCGGTACACTCTCGGACGGGGCGTGCATTTGGAACAATCATAATGGTAATAACAGAGTACGCAGCGGAAATACAGTACACAGTACAAATCTGATTTCATATAATTCAGAATACTTTTGTACATAAAATGGTCAAGGGAACATACTCCCAAAATCCCCAATGATTCATACAAAGGGTACAAAATGTGGGCCCCATAACCTGCACCCAGTCCACCCTAATTTCCTGTGAAAGATTTGATAATATTGGAGTGAGCTTAACGCGCTCAGTGGGTAAATAGTGCATGAGTATAACAATTAATAAAGCACACTTCAATATCAAATATCTTAAATACACATGTAAGCATCATAATCAATCAATATGTATGTATGCATGACACCGTCACGTACTAATGGTTTGATGAGCGTACATCGCCTGAGTTCACGTACTGGTGTCCTTCCCCGGGCGAAGCCAGGTTCTCACTGTACGTCCCTCCTCAGGAACGATGCTCTGGATTCACGTACTGATGTCCCTCCCCGGCGTAGCCAGGTTCACATGTACGTCCCTCTCCAGAGAAATAATATGAATAGTGAGCAATGCTTCTAACTATTCTATGAGTCATAAACCATATACGTCCCTAGGTGGTGATATGTATGATGCCAATGCATGAACTAGTCTAGTCTACTGGTCTGGTCTTTTCTTGACATTTAGACTGACTTTGGCATCGTCTAGTGATCCTTATTAGGGTCGGTATCACGACGTGCAAGGTTAGGACATTCAGGTCATAAACATTATTGATATAATGCAGTGTAAATGAATAGTAGACATAATAATAATTGAATGTAAACTTTAATAAAAGTTATGAAACACGCAAACCTATGTTTCGTTCCCCACCTTCAGATCTGGTGCTTTTCTCCGGACGGAACTTCGTTGCACCGCTTTCAGATCTGGCGCTCTCCTCCGGACAGAAATTTGTTGCACCGCACCGGGAGTCTCAAAGACTAAAAACTTAGAATGCGTAGAAAGGAGAAGAAAAATCACAAGAGAAGGTGATTTGGTGTGAGAAATGAGAAATGAGGAGGTTTCTTATATAGAGATTTTGTGCGCCTGAACGTTCTGGCAGGCGTCTGAACGTTCTGGCAGGCGCCTGAACGTTCTGGCATGGCGCCTGAACGTTCTGGCAGGCGCCTGAACGTTCTGGCATGCCGCCTGAACGTTCTGGCAGGCGCCTGAACGCTCTGGCATGCCGCCTGAACGTTCTGGCAGGCGCCTGAACGTTCTGGCAGGCGCCTGAACGTTCTGGCATGGCGCCTGAACGTTCTGGCAGGCGCCTGAACGTTCTGGCAGGCGCCTGAACGTTCTGGCATGGCGCCTGAACGTTCTGGCAGGCGCCTTAACGTTCTGGCATGCCGCCTGAACGTTCTGGCAGGCGCCTGAACGTTCGGGCGTTGCCCAAATAGTAAAAATTTCAAATAGTAATTTTTTTTTTTTTTTTTTTTATGTGAAATACAGGGTATTACACTAGGCGCCTGAACGTTCTGGCATGGCGCCTGAACGTTCTGGCAGGCGCCTGAACGTTCTGGCATGGCGCCTGAACGTTCTGGCAGGCGCCTGAACGTTCTGGCATGCCGCCTGAACGTTCTGGCAGGCGCCTGAACGTTCGGGCGTTGCCCAAATAGTAAAAATTTCAAATAGTAATTTTTTTTTTTTTTTTTTATGTGAAATACAGGGTATTACAGTAATACTCTAAGTTTTGCACAAAAAAAAAAATTCGTTCCGGCAGCTGCCCGGAACGTTCAGGCGCCAAAATTCCTATATAAGGAACCCCCTCCCTCCTCATTTCTCACACCAAATCACCTATCCTTGTGATTTTTCCTCCTCTTTCTCAATCATTTTGAGTTTTTGGTCTTTTGAGACTCTCTGTGCGGCGCAACGCGGTTCTGTCCGAGGAAAAGCGCCAGTTCTGAAAGAAGTTCTTATCTGAAAGTGGGGAACGAAACATAGGTTTGCGTGTCTTATAACTTTTATTAAAGTTTATATTCATTTATAATTATGTCTACCATTCATTTACACTGCATTATTGTGTATAATGTTTATACTGTCGCACTTATGCCTGTATATTCAGAATTCATGTATTATACTGTTGCTATGCCGGATTAGTAGTCAATCTGGCTCAACCAGATTCAGTCTTATTATCAGTAACTTTAAATAGTGAATGGGAGGCAGCGTGCTGCTCTAGACGATTGGTATTTAAGTAGACCTCGTGTCTCGCCTCTCAACTGGAGACTGATCTGGTTGGTCTTATTTGAAATCTATCAGCTTATACAGTAATATTGAATGTCCTAACCTTGCACGTAGTGATACCAACCCTGATAAGGATCACCAAACGTTGCCAAGTCCTATCTAAATGTTAAGTAAAGACACCAGTTCATACAGACCAATTCATGCATTGGCATCATACATATCACCACCTAGGGACGTATGTGGTTTATGATTCATAGAATAGTTTGGAGTGATGCTCGCTATTCATTATATTCTCTGGTGAGGGATGTACAATGAGAACCTGGCTACACCTGGGGAGGGACATTTGTACGTGAATCCAGAGCATCGTTCCTGAGGAGGGACGTACAATGAGAACCCGACTACCCCTGGGGAGGTACATCTGTACGTGAACTCAGGCGATGTACAATCATCAAACCATTACGAGACGATGTCATGCATACATACATATTGGATTGATCATGATGCTCTAATATGTATTTAATATATTTGATTATGAGGTTTGCTTTATTAATCATTTACCCACTGAGTGTGTAGCTTACCCCGTTGTTATCCAATTTTTCGCAGGAGGTTAGGGTGGACTTGGTGCAGGTTTTTGGGCCCACACTTTGTACCCTTTGTATTATTCGTTGGGGATTTTGGGAGAATGTTCCCTTAACTATTTCATGTACAAATATATTCTGAATTTAATGAAATCAGACTTGTACTTAAATTGTGCTTCTGCTTACTCTACTGTTATCGTTATAATGCATTCGCATCCCGTCCGCGAGTGTCCCGCCGATTTAGGCAAGTTCGGGCGGGGTGTGACAATATTGAATTGATTTCATAGATCATCACTTGAGTTAGTTGATTCTTGATCTTAATCATTTATACAATTAGAATCATCAAGTTTTGATCACCATTGCATATTGATTCTTGAGTTTTATACATATCATTAGTAGAATCAATATTTGAATACTTGTGCATATTCGATTCTTGGTTTCATATCATTTATATTTGAATCGACTGCATGTATTTGATTTAGACTATTTCAACACTTCACATCATATAAATCATTGTGGTTGGAATAATGGCGTTTACTCATTCAAGATTGTAAGCTTAATATTGTTGAGAGTGTTTTAGAGCACTTTTCTTTATCTTTTGTAATCTTGATGTAATTGTTGACGTGTTTGTCAACTGACCATATCTTGTACGGCTCGTAACCACGCCCTTAAGTTGGTTACTGTGCGGCTTTCTAGCCAAGCCCTTGTGTAGGCTAGAGTGTGGCTTTCTAACCAAACCCTTATGTTGGTTAGTGTATGGCTTTCTAACCAAGCCCTTGTGTTGGTTAGTGTGTGTAGCTTTCTAACCAAACCCCTATGTTGGTTAGTGTAAACGGCTTCTAGTCACGCCCATAAGTTGATTAGCCAATAGTGTATTAGGAAATCTTGATCGTGGTGATTGGGTAGTGGACGTAGGTTCAAGGGGAACCGAACCACTTTAAATCGTTGTGTCAATTTATCTTTCTTGCATTTGTTTATTTTGATTGTTACTTACTACGCACATTATTTGATTAATTATATTAATCGAAAGGTTACGCGAAAATCCGCCAAGTCTAATTCACCCCGCCTCTTGGATTAAAATACTGGGCCAACAAGTGGTATCAGAGTGGTTGCTCATGGTTTAAGGCTTAACATCCTTGAGCCAAAGATCAAAAGGGCCAATACCATAGAATTTGACTTAGGTGATAACCTATTTATTCCACCTATGCTTAATGACCAAACTTTCATGTATTAGAGGAGTAAAATGAGTGCATTACTTAAAGCCCAATCACGTGATATGTGAAATATTGTTGTAAAAGGACCATATGTACCTATTAGAATCATAAATGGGGTTGAAGTTCCCAAACCAAAGAGGAAATGGGATAAGAAAGAAAAACAGTTAGTTAGACTTCATGTTATCTCAAGGAACCCTAGGATGAGAATGTTTTGATGATTCCAAACTACTCATGTCTGTGTGTTTAATGATCTTGTTAAGTGTTTCAGATTTATCAAGAATCAAGATCAAAGATAAGAGCTCACAAGTCCATTAAATGTCAATGATCAAAGCTTCAAGTTTTCAGTGCTTAGAATGTAAATCTATCGATCAAATTACTCTCGACAAGATCTACTTAATTGCATGTTTTGATCGATATGTTTGAAAGGTTTTTCAAATGATTTAAATTCTTAATCTTTCTAAATATTTGATTTGATCGAATCTTTAACTGATTTGACTAAGTTTTGAAAGACAAAAATTTCTTTTAAAATTAGTATTTAAATATTCGATCAGGACATTAATGTCTCAGTAGCGCCTTCCTACTCCTGCATGTCAGGACACTAATGATACATTAGGACGCTGATGAGTTCAAGGTTGAAAAAGCTCTTATCCATTAAGACACTTACTTTATCAGTAGCGCCCTCATTGAGTCAACCAATGAACTTATCAAGACGCTGATTCAACATCCGCTAGTCGATCGTATTATGTAACAGGACACTTACGTTTCAGTAGCGCCCTTATATCATCGGTCGATTTAAATGTGTTCTAAAACATCAAGACGCTCATACCTTATTAGCTTCCTTATTTTTTTTTCATACTCTAAGATAGGACGCTTACGTTGTAAGTAGTGCCCTTACGTTTTTAAGTGTTTTTAAAACGAGGCAGAACGCTTACCTTTCAGTAGCGCCCTCACAACTTTAGTCATCTTTAATCGTTATGTAAGTCAGGACGCTTACATTCTTGTAGCGCCCTCACTTCTTAGTTCAACAGGACGCTTATGGTCTATGAGCACCCTTAAGAAACAAAATGACAAAGTTGAGATTATGCGTCAAGATGTTGATTGACCAGTCAGGATGCTAATTCAACACTGTCATAAAGCTGTATCTGTGCACATTTTTAGTTTTCTTTTTCAGAACTTTTTATGCACATAAACATTTTAAGATTTGTCAGAGATTTCCTCTGATGTACGAAAACACGAATCCTGAAGCCTTCCTTATTCGTGTAATCTGAAAAGAACCCGAATGTTCGTGAAGATCATCTTACCATCTTCTTGAAAGATTTTAGCTGTTGTGAGTAAACGTTCTTTTTGAAATTCAAAATTTAAATGACCAACAACTTCATCTCTAAGTCTATAAATATCAAGCAAATACTTTTGAAAGTTAGTCGAATTTTTAATTTGATTTCAAATCTTAAACTATTTTAGTTTTTCAAAGTATCTTCTTTGAAACTTTATTTATTCAAAAGATTTTCATACTGAGCTTGATCTCCATCTTTTTTTGAAAATCTATTTAAAGGTTATTGAACTGTTTTCAATCAAATTTCCAACATTGTTTTAATCATATATCATTCTTGCTGAAAGAGAAATTTGAGAGATAATTCATAGGATACAGTTGTACTTCATCTCATTTCTTGTATATTGTATCAAGTTGTAACAATAGTTATATACACTGTTGAGTACCCAACTTTGTTTTCGATCAAGCGGTTGTTCTTAAGCCTATAAGTTGAGAAGGTTTAGGTTAGTCTCACATCTAGAAGTTGAGATAGGTAGTTCTCTAGCCTGTAAGTCAAGAGGTTTAGGTTGGTCTCAAGCATGCAAGTTGAGCATTGTAATGACTGTTCTCACACCCGAAAGTTTAGAAAAGGTGTAACGGTTTGGTTTTCACTCGTAAGAGAATCCCTTAGTGAAGAGGTTTCAAATCCTAATTGTGGAGGTTAGGTAGTGGATGTAGGCCAGTAGCCGGACCATTCTAAATCTATTATGTTAATTGATTTACTTTTTCGCACTCATTTAGTTGCCATTGCATTAACTTTAATTGTCTAAGTGTCCAATTCACTCCCTCTTGGACATACCCTGGCCAACAATTGGTATCAGAGCGGAGTTGCTCATTAAAGAAATCTAACAATTTGTTTGATATCAATGGCAATGTCTAGAAGTTCTATCATGGAAGTAGGTCAATCCCTAGACAAACCACCTGTATTCAATAAAGAATGTTTTGATGATTAGATGAAAAGGATGAAGTATTTTCTTCAACCTAAAGACATTAGTCTATGGGAAATCGTTGTAAATGGTTACACAATGCCCAACAAGCCTATTGAGCTATAGACAAACAATGAGAAACTTGATGATAAATACAACTCTCAAACTGTCTATGCATTGTATTAATGTCTACCCGAGGATGAAGTAGAAAGGGTAGTTCATCTTGAAAGTGCTAAGGAGATTTGGGAAACTCTAAAATCACTTCATAGTGAAAAATTAATGAATCAAGATGAAAAGCTTTAAGAGTTTGAACGGCTATTTGATACCTTCAAAATATCTGAGAATGAATCTTTTGATATAGCATGCTGTAGGTATCAATCCATCCTTGATGGAATGAAAAAACATAATCAGGAGATACCTATAAGAATAACCTTAGTGTGTTTTAGTGATAAGCTTCCAAAGACATAGAATGATAAGCTAATCACCATTGTTGAAACACTTGATCCATGGGAAATGACTTTGAAAGAGTTTTGTGATTTATCGAAATCCATGGAAGGAAATGAGGAAACTAGAAATCAGGTTAATGCCTTAGAAGAATTACTCACAAACTTCAAATTTCTAGAGTTCGAGTCAGTTCATGATGGTATACAATGATTTCAATGATTATGTCATGAATCTGAAAGATTTGGGAAACTAATCTCTCATTCTACTCTTGTACAACACTTTCTTAATGGTTTTCCTAAAAAATGGAAATACAAAGTAGAGTTTCCAAAAGAATTTTCAAATTCATTTGAAATCAGTTTTCAAGAAATTGATTATATTTTAAGTGGGTTAGAAACAACATCTGAGTGAGAGGACATGCTTGCAAATGTGCCAAGCAGAAACAGAAGTGAGATTGCTGATGAGGAATATCAAAGGATGATAAGTCAACAATCTTGAACAAGCACGACAAGAACACTTGTACAAAATGAAAGATCCTTTGATGAAATGCCAAGAAGGAAGTCAGCATGGAAAATGAATATCATGAAATATCTTAGTTGCTTCAACAAAAGGCAAAGTGCACAAATCGAAGACTTTGCAGTACTTTGACGTAAAAATCGAAAATCTATGCAAAGTTATAAAAGTTACTCTATCACCGCTATGTTTATTTGAAAAACATTTATCAGTGATTATTGAAAGTAAATGATTATTTTTAATCATGTATTGCTTGAAATGATCAAATATTTTGTTCATGTGATTAATTTATTTATGATTGATCTATGGAACTTGATTATTGATATTTATTATTTGCCCATGAGATCTTTAAGAATGATTAATTGCATTTGATTAAAATGCATTTGATTAAAATCAGTGCATAAAGTGTCCATAAGGACGCTGATAGAGTTTTAGGACGCTACTACTACATTTGAGCAGGATGCTTACTGCACTAGTAGGACGCTAATAACACATAAGGATGCTAATACGCCCAGAGGCATTAGTTGTTCGAGGACGCTCGTCACAAGGAGGACGTTGATCGGTTTATATGATAAATACACCAGGTTGCTAATAGTCACTAGGTAGTGGCACGTGAGCGTGTCAGGAGGATGCTTATCGTATTAGGTAAAGTATAAATCCAACTAAGGGTGACTTAGTCATCATTTTCACATCTTGATGCCCTAGGACGCTTATTCTGAAACTTACGTGGAACCCGCTCCAGAACCACTGCTACTCCTGTTATCAACCATTCGTGCCAGCTCTTCAAATCCTTAGGTAAATACTTTATCTTTACTTGATTCCAAATCTTTTGATCCCAATTTCACAAGTTTTCACCGAGACTTTTTAGTTTTCTACCATTGTTATTCTGATTTTTCAATGGCTCCCAAGACAAAGAAGCTTCACGCTTTCTCAGCCAGAAGAAAGAGCTTCATCACCCTCACCACCTCCACCTAGGAGAGTGAGACATAGAAGGCTAGTATGTTGAACGACGAATCGAATTCCTTGCAATCTGAATAATCAGAGCAGCTACCGCAGTTCCCCTCCGACCACCATTTCCTTCAACCCAGAAATAAGAAAAGGGAGATAAAGTTGAAAAGCTTGCCAACCGAGTTGTAATAGATAGTTGTTTTGTTGATTTTGAGTTCTTTACTAACTCACACCTTAATATTCTATCCTTGTTTGAGTTCCAGGGCTGGACCAAACTGATTACCTAGCATTCTAGATGGTATCCTAGTCTTGTTAGCCAATTCTATCAAAATCTTGAAGAGAAACCCATATCAAGATTTGTAAGACAGTCCAAAGTCAAAAGAAAATCTGTTGAGATTTCTCCTAAATTCTTTTCTGATACTTTCTCACTGCCCAGAGATGAAAGTGCCCATATTCTTTCTTTTACCAAAGGAGAATTCCTTTACCCAAGCTATGACAACCTTTCTGCCCTGAACCTAATATCCAGGAAGAAGGATCATGTGAGTGTTGATAAGAAACTCAGTAATCAATCCTTTGAACTTATTCCCAGAATTATTCACAACATAACCCATATCATTTAGCCCAACTCAGGCGGTAGGGGCAATTTGAATGAACTTGACTTGTTCCTGATATGGTGCATTCTGGAGAAGAAGAAAATTAATCTCGCCCAAATTCTCATACATGTCATGGATACTGTGGTAAGTAGAGGATGAGGTCTTCCATTTGGAATGTACCTCACCACATTATTTTAGAAGAGTAGAGTCAACTTCAGTGGTGAAGATGCTAAAGAAACCAGCAGATATCACTGCATTAGTCAGACCACTATGAAGTTGATGAGATATTTGTATGTCCCTGCATTGGAAAAATGGTTTCTAATGGTAGAAGTTCCACAAGAAGGTGAATCTAGTGGAAAGAAAGAAGCTCAGACTGAAGCAAAAGAAGAAATTGTTCCCGAAGTGGAATGAGAAGTTGTTCATGCTTCAATTGATCAGGCCCTGGAAGAACACAATCTTGTTGTTGAAACTGAACATGTTGCAACTCAAGCTATGGAAGTTGAACATGTTAAACCAGCTGTTGAAGAAGTTCGAGTTGAAGAATAATGTATAGCTGAGGCCCCAACAATTGATATTCTGACTGAGGCTCAGGTTGAACAAATCAGGTTGAGCAAGATGTTCAAAGTGTTCAAGATAGTCAGGTTGAGCAGTTAGATAAAGCTGAAGATGGTGTCATGGAGGAAGTTACCCAAATTGCACAAACCGTTGTTAAAGAACAGTTAACTGCAAAATAGGCTACTATTGCAATCATCGATGACATCATTAATGAGACTGTTCAAGAGAGAGTCAGTAATGACTCAGAGAGGAATATTCTTGATCCACCATCTCCTGTGGATGTTCCTTTATCAGAAGAACCCTATGTTCCCAAATAAAGTGGATCTATTGATAAGGAGATTTCAGAAGAAGAAGAATCTCATTCAAATGGCTTGAAATCTACAGATGAAAGGGGTTATGAACTTGCTATCATACCCTATAGTGGTGTTGAGACAAGAATAGATGCTGATGATCAAGTTCAGAGTAAAGAATACCATGAGGCTGCTAATGATCTTCAAGAAGAGGAATATGGTGTAAAAGATATTCCGGAATAGAGTTTATCTTCACATCATCAATCTGATCACCATTCACCATCCTATCCTTCTTCTAGTATGCCTGCAGATTATTTCTTCAAAGAGGAAGATTTTCTAAGCAAAGTCAGAGAATATCAAATTTTTGTTATGTCTCAATTGATAAACAAGTTAGAACAAAATCAGTTGAGCAGAAGAATGAGATTTTAGTAGAAATCAGGAACTCTCTGAAAAATAAGGAAAATGAAGAGATTAAGGATATCAAAGAATATACCACTCCCTTGATCCAAACAACATAAATGTTAGGAAAAGTGACATAGCAAATGGACAGTCAGTTGGGTGTTAAATTTGCAACAGATCAAGGCATTCAGGAAAGCCTTTGTTGCTTCTGTTCAAACAAGACCATAGTCTGATAAAATCCAAACCAGCTCCGTGTCATCACCTGCCTAAAGTCACGCCCCATCTAGCCAACAAGGTGTAAGACCACCAAGACTTGGTCAAAGTGATTCAAGTACAAAAATCCTAAAGAAAATTTCTGAAGACATTCAGAATTTAAAGAGCAAGGTTGCCGAGTCATCTCAGAATACATCAAGCACAGATGCTCTGCAATCAGTCTTGAATGCTATCTTGGACCAAACATCTAACAAAGTAGATCTTGATCCAATGCTGAAGGCCATTTCAAGTTTGAAGGATAGTGTACACACTACTGGGCCAGCACCATCTAAAGATAGTAGATTGACCAAGATTCTAGACTTGCTCACTCGATCTTATAAGAAGATGTCAACCATAGAAAATAAGATGCCCTTCCTTGCCACTTCAATGATGGATCTGTCATACACTCTTACAACTATTGCAGATCGTGTTGAAAGTGTAATAAGATTCTTTGAAGACCTTTTCAAGGTAATGAATAGTCGATTACACTCAACTGTTTGGTACGTTGCGTCCTTCAAGAAACGCTTTGGCAAGCTCTTTCATCTGTTGGAGAAGAAAGGTGTAAATGTCCCACCTGCACCAAGAGCTCTAGCATTCACAAGGCCACAAGGACCCAAGGAGTCTGATACACTTCTTGGTATTTTAGAATGTGAAGATGAAGAAGAGTCAGATGAAAAGCCTCTACATCAAGTCTTAAGAAAAGTGTATCCACCTCCTAGTGTTACATCATAACGTTTTCCAGATCCAAAACGCAAGCACCCAATTAGGTCAGAATTTGAAGGTCATACCATCTCACTTGATTTTACTAAGGGTCTTGCTGAAAGAAAACGGAAAGGATTCAAACCTAGTCCACCTCTAGATCCATACAGATTTGGTGTTTCCAAGCAAGCTCACGACTAATTTTTCAAGAAGTCCAAGCAAGTTGTTATGGTTAAAAAGTCTCTCAAGAGCCTATCCAAAGAGAAAGATAGCTCTAGTGGTTCCAAGACACCACAAGCACCAAGAAAACCCAAAGATGATACCAAGAAAAAGGAAGCCGGTTCAAGTGGATCAAAAAAGAATAAGGAGGAGCATGAAAGAAAACGAAACGGCAAGGGTCCCAGTTCAAGCTAAGCCTATCCACTTTTTGATGTTTTCAAAAGGTTTTTCAAATGATTTAAATTCTTAATCTTTCTAAATATTTGATTTGATCGAATCTTTAACTGATTTGACTAAGTTTTGAAAGACAAAAATTGCTTTTAAAATCAGTCTTTAAATATTCGATCAGGACACTAATGTCTCAGTAGCGCCTTCCTGCTCTTGCATGTCAGGACGCTAATGATACATTAGGACGCTGACGAGTTGAAGGTTGAAAAAGTTCTCATCCATCAGGACGCTTACTGTGGCGACCCTGCACCTTGGACCACCAACCCCGCAAGGGATGGCGTGCGGAATGCTGGGGCGGGACGCCCGGCGTAGGCATCTCCAACTACTCCTCAACCCCCGTGAGGTGGTTGAGACCCTACGAGCTTTATCCCAAACAACGACATAATATAAAAAGGTACTAAACAAAACTACTAATCGTATTAATCATCCAAGACAAGAGATAATCCATAAAAATGAACCATAAATAAAATCGTCATATGCTGACTTGGTCTATCTAACAAGTCCCAACTCACCCATACTACAATGTGGTAAGTGCTATAATTACATAGTCCAAAATATAATACTTCATAATTTAAAACACAGTTCAATCAAAATGCCTCTCAACTCACATCGAGGCCTTGAATTCTTTTGCCGGCAAGGCCCTCAAGATATGACTACTCCTTTGCCCTTATTTGGGACAAAAGGACCTGAAAGAGAAAAATGAGGGGGAGTCAACGATGCCCAGTGAATAGAATTCAAATATGCTATCAATACTCATCAATAAATATCATGTATGCATGTCAATGTGTAGCATGATTAAAAGCTCGTAACATATAGATATCAAGCATTTATAATAAGTTCGATGCAAGTAAAAGCTTATTAATTTGGATCCACATTCCACATGCATTGGGGTTACTAGTGCACGTCTATTTCACTGTACCGTTCTCATCCCCAAATATTTTCTTTTTAAAACCCTCCTATGACAAGGTTAAGTCCCCCTATTAGCCAGATAGATGGGCCCAACCAAAGTCATAAGGTTTTCTCAAATCAATGCATCATTCAAAACATTAGGACACATTCATGCTTTCAACATACAATATATATGAGTGATATGATGACATAAAAGATATAATCATAAATGAAGTCTACTCACAAGCAAGTCTCACGAGAGTATCTAACCACACACGGACGCCAAACCGAATCAACCCAATCAAGGTCCTGAAACATTCATCAATATCCAACCATACATCAATTTCTATGCTCAATCACATAGACATTACACATCAACCCTAAATCAGCCCACATATAGACAATAGGCATAAATCCCATCTAATCCCATCACTCAACTCAAATCACATGACTTAGGCCTCTAATGCATAGTTCTCATTCATAAACCATTCAATTAATCAAAAATACTGATTTTCAATTCCTTAGGTATAAACATGCCCAAATTGGGTCACTTGATCACAAGTAGGCCTAACCCATGATATGGTCACAACCACCAAATCAGTAGCATAATCAACCCTAATCATGCTTAATTAGATATAAATTGCATCAATTCAATGATTCTAGGCCAAAAGCATCAAAAGCCCTAAAATATGAAATTTTTCATACTTAGGCCATATTGCCTATTTGCACTAGGTCACCATGTTCAGCCATCTATATCACTAATTTTGCATCATGGGTTCATCTATAATGGCAACTAGGTCAACATAGTTAACATGCAAGCTATTTGGAAAAGTCTAAGTTCATATTCGAAATTTAGGTTTAATACAAACAACCCTACAAATTTTTCATTTAATATTATGTTCAGATGTATCAAGCTACCAACAGAAATATTTAATCACAAAATCAACCGTACAGATTTACGTATGTTAAGAGGAAAACTTTCTGTCCAAAAATCAGCTCAATCCAACGGTGGACCGAAAAGATAAGACTCTTTGATGAACCAGTCTCTAATCAGACAATTTCTCCTTTCCTGCTGCAAATACTTGAACTCAGATGCCTATATCACACAAAATAATTGTCCCACCAACATCTTACCCGTTCATAATGTAGAAAGATCAGTTTCTAACCACCTTATCAAATATCATATCCATCCAACAGTAGCTTTAGGAGATCTATTAGTTTGATCTAAACTGCGCGAGAAATCCAGACTTTCCGACCAGCTTTGTTTGGGAGGTTATATCTTTCAAACGAAACTTTCAATCAAGATCTCCACCGACCGGAATGAATACCCATAAGATACAAACTTGGGGACACACTTTGAGCACAATCTGACCATATAGCACTAAGATCCAGCACTATGATGAAAACGTTGTTGAGACTTCCCTCAAAGCAACTTCCTCTTTCTTTCTCTTCTTATTTCCTTTCTCTTCTTTTCTCCTTTCCCTCCACTCACCTCACTATCTAGGACTTCCTTGGAGAAGAGAAGTGGGCATGGGACACTTGTCCACTTTCATGCACCAACTTGACATGTGTTGGAGAAGAGAAATGGGGCATGGGATACTTGTGCACTCTCATGCACCAACTTGACATATGTTGGTCTCATGCACCAACTTGACATGTATTGGAGAAGAGAAATGGGGCATGGGACACTTGTCCATTATCATGCATCAACTTGACATGTGTTGGTCTCATGCACCAACTTGACATGTGTTGGAGAAGAGAAATGGGGCACGGGACACTTGTCCATTCTCATGCACCAATTTGACATGTGTTGGTCTCATACTACCCATACCAACCACATGTACTTTAACCAATCTTATGCTTGCATGTATTTTAAATGTCCAATCCATCTAATACACCAAATTTTTTATTCTCATTTATCCTTTTATTTAATCAATCCTAACACATATCAATTCATGGTTTAATGGGCACATGCATAAATAATAACATATGCATTATACTTTAATTTAACATGACCCATATACAATTTATAATGCACATATTTATATACATTATCAAGCATCAAATATACAAACATTAAACAACCATCAAACAAACACCAAACATATCAAGGCAACACATAGAGTTTGGGCAAAATGCAATTGGGTTATGGGCTAGATGAAAAAAATTTCGGGGCGTCACACTTACTTTATCAGTAGTGCCCTCATTGACTCAACCAATGAACTAATCAAGAAGCTAATTCAACATCAGCTCGTCGATCGTCTTATATAATAGGTGTTGGCCCAGATATTTCCAAGAGGGGGTGAATTGGAAACTTAGACAATCCAAAAAACAATTTCAATGGCAGAAATAAAGTGCATAAATTAAACAAATAAGCACAGGAGATTTATAGTGGTTCGGCTACTTACCTATATCCACTACCTAACCTCCTCAGTTAGAATTTTGAACCTTATCACTAAGGAATTCTCTTACGAGTGAGAATCAAATTGTTACACCTTTTCTCAACCTGCTGGTGTGAGAACAACCGTTACACTGCTAAGCTTACAGGCGTGAGACCAACCTATCCCAACTTACAAGTGTGAGACAGACCTAATCTTTCTCAACTTGCGGGTGAGAGAACTATCGTCTCTCAACTTACGGGTATGAGAAGACCTGACTTTGTTGAATATAGAATATCAACTCAGTAGTTTATCTAACTACTGTTACAACCTTGATACAATATACAAGACATGAAATTGAGTACAACTGTATCCTATGAACTATCTCTCAAATTTCTCTTTCAGCAAGAATGATATAAGTACAAACAGTGCTAAATAATTTGAGTGAAAAACAGTTCAGACTTTCAAATCAATTTTCAGATAAAGATAGAATCTTAGCTCAATGTTAAAATCATTTGAATAAGTAATAATTCAAATAGAATGCTTTGAAACTAGAATAAGTTAAGCTTTTTGAATCAAATGAAAATTCGACTAACTTTCAAAAAGTGTTTTAGCTCAGAGAATTTTCGGTGCTCTTAACAAATTGTTAAGTGTCTGTATTTATAGACTTGTAAAGATGAAATTGTTGTTCATTTGGATTTGAATTTCAAATAAAAACATTTACTCACAACAACTAGAATATATCACAAAAATGGCAATTGCATATTTCATGAATATTCTGATTTTCTCCAGATACACGAATATGAAAAGTTTTAGAAGACGTGGTTCGTGAATCAGAGAATATCTCTTACAAATACAGAAAATTAATTTTGTACGAAAAGTTGTTTTGAAAAGATGGCAAAAAAGACGTACATGTCAGAACAACAAAAATATCATATATGTCATTTTGTTCCTTTGAGGGCGCTCATAGAACATCAACGTCCTACTGAACAATAAAGTGAGTGTGCTACTAAGTAGTAAGCGTCCTGACTTACTATGACAAATCATGAGGGCGCTACTTCACAATTAGCGACCTGCTTTGTTTTAAAGCATTAAACACACGAGGGTGCTACTCAAGAGTAAGCGTCCTGATATTATAAACAGTTTTAAAACAATGTTAAGTGCGCTGACGGACGGTAAGCACCCTGAAAGTTGTTTAAATTGATTCTAAGGATGAGGGCGCTTATACACAAGTAGCGTCTAGATAATTTATTCAACTTATAACTTATCAGCGTCCTTAAAGATAGAAAACACTTAAAAAACAAAAAGAACTTTCAGCGAGCTGAAACTAAGTTAGCGTCTTGACATTCTCAAAGGTTGATAAAAGAAAGGTCGCTACTAATAGGTAAGCGTCCTTATTAATCAGTTTAATTCAACCTTGAGCTTCCTAATATTTTATCAGCGTCCTGACTCATCAAGTCCAGGAGGGCGCTGCTAAAACATTAGCGTCCTGAAAGACTTTTATAAAATTGATTTTTGATTTCTCAATTAAAGCTCGATAAAAATCATTATTTCTTAATCAAATCAAATGTTTTAGAAATCATAAGGTACGATTAAAATGTTACGATCAAAATATGCAAATCATAAAATCTTGCTGAGAGTAAGTTGTTCGATAAACTTTACATTCTAAGTTCTGACAAACCCAAAACTTTACTTTGTGATGTTCAATAGGCTTGTGAGCACAGTTCCTTGATCTTGATTCTTGAAAAATCTGAAACACTTGACAAGATCATTAGATACACAAACTGAAGATATTCGGAATCATCAAAACATTCATATCATGGGGTTCATTGAGATAACAATCTCCCCTTTTTTGATGATTTCAAATACTCAGAGATCATGCAGATAATTATATTCATGTATTAAACATGTAACGAATTTAGAACAGTATCTGTATACGTATTAGTTCTATCTTATTTCAATCATAAAAATTTACACGATAAGTTGCAAACAATATAATATACAAGAATGAATACAATAACTTAGATAGAACTTCCCCTTACATGTAGTTTCCCTATCTAGAGCTAACTTAGCCTTAATATCTACATTTTTTCTTCTCCCCCTTTTGAAAACATCAAAAAGTGGGTAGGCTTAGCTCGCATTGGGACCCTTCCCTTTCCTTTTTCTTTCGGCCTCCTCATCCTTCTTGGATCCATTAGAACTAGGTGTAGAATTCTTGGGTTTCCTTGGTACTTGTGGTCTTGAAGAACCATGTGTGTTCTGTCTCATACTACTGATAAATTCATCAAGTACAATATCCTTCCTAGATTTTTCAATGAATTTTTTGTGAGCATGCTTGGAAACACCAAATTTAAATGGATCAAGAGGTGGACTAGGTTTGAAACCTTTTGCTTTTCATTCCGCAAAACCTTGAGCAAAATAAGGAGAAAGTGAGTGACCTTTAAATTCTGGCCAGATTGGTCGCTTGCGTTTAGGATCTGAGAAAGTTTCTGATGAGGGATCTGGGGGTGGAGACACTCTTTGACTGATTTTATGTAATGGCTCTTCATCTGATTCATCTTCATCTTCACATTCTAAGATTCCAAGAAGATTGTCAGACTCGTGAGGTCCTTGAGGACGTGTGAAGGCTGAAGCCCATGGTGCAGGTGAAACTTTGACACCCTTCTTCTTCAATAGATGAAAGAGCATTGCAAAGAGTTTCATGCTAGTGGCAATATACCACACGGTTGAATACATCCTACTGTTCATTGTCTTGAAGAGGTCTTCAAAGAAGCCTACTACTCCTTCCACTCGATCTGCAACTGTGATGACAGTATAAGACAAATCCATAATGGTTGTGGCAATGAAAAACATCTTGTTCTCTAAGTTTTGTAGCTTTTCAAACGCACGAGTAACCAAGTCGATAATCTTGGTTAGTCTATTATCCTCTAGTTGTGTTGGCCTTGCAGTGTCTAGATTCTCTTTTAGACTGGAGATGGCCTGTAGCACCGAATCAAGTGTTGTCTTGCTCGTTACTTGATCCAAGATAGTATCCAAAACTTATTGTAGAGTTTCAGAAATGGACTTATCTTTAAAGGATTCAGCCAGTTTACCTCTTAAGCTCTGAATTTCTTCAAGAATCTTCTTCAAAGCTTCTTTAGTTGAGCCACTTGCAGTACTACTTGTTATAGCTGGTATTGTGTGACTTTGAGGATCTTGAGGTTCGACTGGAAATTGTCAAGGAGCTGCCAATCTCGGAGGAACACTGGCAACAAAAGCTTTAATGAATGTCTTAATATGTTCCATGTTTTCTTGAATGTTCTTTATATAATCATCATTTGATGATGAAGTGGAGCTCAATGAAGGCAAGGTCTGCATGACACTTAATTGTGTGTCCATTTGTTGTGTTATTTTCTCGAGCAATGCAGTTGCCTTGATCATGTGAGAGTTAAATTCTTTTATCTCATTAATCTCAATTCTCTCCTGATATTTCAGAGATTCTCGAACTTCTGACAATGTCTCATTCTTCAGCTGTATTTGGTTCTGTTCCAAACGAGTCATTAGTTGAGACATGACAAAAATCTGATATTCTCTCACTCTTCTCAAAAAGTCTTCCTCTCTGAAGAATTCATTAGTTGGCCTACTAGTCGATGGATAGGAAGGCAGCTCTTGATCAGATGAGCTTACCTCATGAACATTTTCCATATCATCTTCTGCTAGGGATTCTCCATTGGCCTCATGAAAATCTTCAATATAATCCTCTTCATCAACTTTTTCATTTAGATCATTTCCCTAATAGGGTATGATAGCCAGATCATAGCCCTCTGTATGTTGACATCGTTCACCACCAGACTCAGTCTTTTTCGAGTCTTGAAATTCCATTGATACAGGAATATCGAATGGAGATGGTGGTTCGAAAATGGTTTTATTTGAGTCCTCACTGACTCTTTCTCTAGTGAAATCTTCCAAGATTGCATCAGCAGTTTCTGACTCATGCATATGTTCTTCAACAACGGCCTGAGCAATCTGGGTCACCTCCTCCATCAAATGTTCTTCAGCATAAACCGCTTGCTCTGCATGTTCAATTTCCACATCATCAATTGAAACATGTTCAATGTTAGCTGTGGGGGCAGCTTCTTCTTGCACAACCTGTTCTTCGTGAGTAGTAAAAGCTTGGGCAGCTTTTTTCTCTATTCTTGAGACATCTTCTTCTTTTATTATATCTTTTCCATTGGATTCTCTCTCTAGTGGAACTTCTGACATTGGAAGCCATTTGTCCAATGTAGGAACATAAGTGTATCTCATCAATTTCATAGTGGTTTGACCAATGCAGTTATATTTGCTGGTCTCCTTAAAGCTTTCTCCGCTGAATCGATACCACATCTCTCAAACAGAGTGGTGAGGTACATACCCAGAGGCAGACCTCCTCCTCTACTAACCGCAATATTCATTACAGGCATGAGAATGTGGGCGAGATTCACTTTCTTCTTTTCCAGAATGCACCAGATTAAGATTAAGTCTAATTCATTCACATTAGCCCTGCTACCAGTTTTAGCCTGAATGATGTGGGTAATGATGTTGTGGATTATTCTAGGAATAAGTTCAAAGGACTGATTTGTGAGTTTTTTGTCGACACTAGAGTGGTCCTTTTTCTTTGAAATAAGATTAAGAGCAGAAAGGTTGTTATAGCTTGGATACTGGACTTTATTTTTGGTGAATGAAAGTATGTGGGCATTTTCATCACTCAGCAAGGAAAATGCTTCAAAAAAGAATATGGCAGAAATCTCAATAGATTTTCCCTTTACTATAGATTGTTTTGAGAATTCAGAGTCGGTTTTATCAACCAGATTTGAATAGAATTAGCTGACGAGACTTGGGTACCATTTTGAATTGAGGGTAAGTAAATCGATCCAACCTTGGAATGCAAAGAGAGAGAAAATGTCCAGATGGGAGTTAATGAAGAAATTGAAACCGACATAGCATCCATCAATTACAGCTCGGATCATGAGCTGCTCGGATCATGAGCTTCTCGGCTTTATCTCCGTGTTTTCTCATCTGAGAAGAAAAAGGTGGGTGAGATGGTCCAGACGCGGTCTCAATAGGAGGTGTGGGTATAGATGGCGTGGGTTCCTCAGCCAGTTCGTCCTGAGTTGGTTCAGTTCTTGGTCTCACACTCCTTTCTGGAGGTGGTGATGGTGAAACAACTCGCTTTCTTGCAGAAAAGGGGCGAAGCTTTTCGGATTTGGGTGCCATTCAAACAAATATGAAGAATTGAGGCAACAACACAAATACTGATACAGTAGGAATTAGAGGATTCAAAAATGAACAAAGAATAGGATTTACCAAAGGTTAAAGATGAAGATTCAACAGCAATTTTTTGAAACAATTCCTGGAAAGTTCGTCGAAACGTCCTAGGGCACAAAAGGTGAAAAGTGACTGTTAGGTTACAAAAAGTTTGGTTTTATAGAGAAAAAGCGATAAGCTCACTCCTGACACATACCACCACGTGTCGCTTCCTATTTTTTAAAGGCAGTTTAATTTAATTAGCAATATTAACTGATTAGCGTCATTCTTCTAACTAACATTCTTAATCGACTGGAGCTATTATGCACGTTAGCATCCTCCTTATGACGAGTGGTTTTGGAACAACTAATGGCATCAGGCACATTAGCATTCTCAAACATTGTTAGCATCCTTACTGATACTTAAACTCTAATATTTAGCATATTTGACTAATATAAACTTAAGCATCGTATGGTTGAATAAATGATATCGCAAATTATATTTCATGAATCAACAATCAATAATTTAATCATGAGTGGAAATATTTAAACATTCTAAGCAACGCATGATTAAATATAATCATTAATTTCAAATAGTCACTAATGAATCTATTCTAGTAATAGAAGAAAGGATAGTGACTTTTATACCTTTGCATATTTTTAACTTTTACCTCAAGGTACTACAAAGTCCTCGACTTTGAGCACTCTATCTCATTTTCAAGCAGCTGAGATAATTTATTGTCTTCGTTCTCCTTGCTGACTTCTTTCTTGACATTCTATCAGGAGATCTTTCATTGAGCGTCCATGATGAGCTTGCTGAGGATTGATGACTCGTTGTGTATATATCATCACAACTTCACTTCCGTTCCTGGTTGATATATTTGCAAGAATGTCTTCTCTCTCAGATGAAATTTCTAACCCGCTCAACTTCTTCAAAACTAATTTCAAATGGATTTGAAAACTCGTTTAAAAAATCTACTTTATATTTCCAGTTTTCAGGAAAACTATTAAAAAAACATTGTACTAAAGTAGAATGAGATATGGTTTTTTCAAAGTATTCTAGTTCATTTACACGGCATATAAAACGTGGTAGGTTATCATGAACTGACTCACTTTCTAAAACCCTAAAGTGAATGAGTGGTTCTTCTAATGTTTTAACTGGATTTTCAGTCTAATCCATTTTTTCCACAGTTTGCAGGAGTTCACAGAACTTCTTTAAACTCATTTCCCATGGTTCAACAGATTCAGCTAACAAAGTCAGCTTATCATTCCATTTCTTTGGAAGCTTATCATAGAAATACACTAGAGATATCTCTGCAGATATTTCCTGATTCAATTCTTGCATTCCATCAAGAATAGATTGATATATGTTGCATGTCGTATCGAGAGATTCATTCTCCGATATCTCAAAGGCATCAAATAATCTATCAGACTCTTTGAGCTTTTCATCAAATGTTAATCTTTTCATAATGAAGTGATTTGAGTGTTTCCCAAATCTCCTTGGCACTTTCAAGATGAACAACCCTTTCTACTTCTTCCTCGGGTAGAGAACAGTACAAGGCATAAACAACTTAAGTGTTAAGTTTGTCATTTAGTCTTTCCTTATCAGTCCATAGCTCAATAGGCTTGTTGGGCATGGTGTGGCCATTTACAACCATTTCCCATAGACTGACATCTTTAGATCTAAGAAAGGATTTTATCTTTATCATCCAATCTTCAAACCAGTCTTTATTGAACATTGGTGGTCTGTGTAAAGGCTGACCTACTTCTATGACAGTCCCTCTGGTCATTGCCATTGATATCAAAGAAATTGTGAAGTTTCTTTGAAGAACAACACTACGCTAACACCAATTGTTGGCCCAGACATGTCCAAAAGGGGGTGAATTGGACACTTAGACAATCTAAAAAACAATTTCAATGGCAGAAATAAAGTGCGGAAATTAAACAAACAAGCACAGTCGATTTATAGTGGTTCGGCTACTTGCCTACGTCCACTACCTAACCTCCTCAGTTAGAATTTTGAACCTTATCACTAAGGAATTCTCTTACGGGTGAGAATCAAATTGTTACACCTTTTCTCAACTTGCTGGTGTGAGAACAACCGATACATTACTAAGCTTACAAGCGTGAGACCAACCTATCCCAACTTACGGGTGTGAGAACTATCATCTCTCAACTTACGGGTATGAGAAGACCTGACTTTGTTGAATATAGAATATCAACTCAGTAGTTTATCTAACTACTATTACAACCTTGATACAATATACAAGATATGAAATTGAGTACAACTGTATCCTATGAACTATATCTCAAATTTCTCTTTCAACAAGAATGATATAAGTAAAAACAGTGCTGAATAATTTGAGTGAAAAATAGTTCAGACTTTCAAATCGATTTTCAGATAAAGATAAAATCTTAGCTCAATGTGAAAATCATTTGAATAAGTAATAATTCAAATAGAATGCTTTGAAACTAGAATAACTTAAGCTTTTCGAATCAAATGAAAATTCGACTAACTTTCAAAAAATGTTTTACCTCGGAGAATTTTCGGTGCTCTTAGAAAATTGTTAATTGTCTGTATTTATAGACTTGTAGACATGAAGTTGTTGTTCATTTGAATTTGAATTTCAAATATGAACGTTTACTCACAACAGCTAGAATATATCACAAAAATGGCAACTGCATATTTCATGAATATTCTAATTTTCTCCAAATTCACGAATAAGGAAAGTTTTAGAAGACATGGTTCGTGAATCAGAGAATATCTCTTACAAATATAGAAAATAGATTTTGTATGAAAAGTTGTTCTAAAAAGATGGCGAAAATGACGTACATGTCAGAACAACAAAAATATCATTTATGTCGTTTTGTTCCTTTGAGGGCGCTCATAGAACATCAGCGTCTTGCTGAACAATGTAATGAGGACGCTACTAAGTAGTAAGCGCCTTGACTTACTTTGACAAATAAACGACTTAAATCATGAGGGCGCTACTTCACAATTAGCGCCCTGCTTTGTTTTGAAACATTAAACACATGAGGGCGCTACTCAAGAGTAAGCATCCTGATATTAAGAACAATTTTAAAACAATGTTAAGTGTGCTGACAGACAGTAAGCATCCTGAAAATTATTTAAGTTGATTCTAAGGATGAGGGCGCTCATAAACAAGTGGCGTCCTGATAATTTATTTAACTTATAACTTATTAGCGTCCTTAAAGATATAAACCACTTAAAAAGCAAAAAGGACTTTCAGCGAGCAGAAACTAAGTTAGCGTCTAGTTATTCTCAAAGGTTGATAAAAGAAAGATCGCTACTAACAGGTAAGCGTCCTTATTAATCAATTCAATTCAACCTTGAGCTTCCTAATATTTTATCAGCGTCCTGACTCATCAAGTCCAGGTGAGCGATGCTAAAACATTAGCATCCTGAAAGACTTTTATAAAAACGGTTTTTTATCAATTAAAGCTCGATAAAAATTGTTGTTTCATAATCAAATCAAATGCTTTAGAAATCATAAGGTACGATTAAAATGTTACAATCAAAATATGCAAATGATAAAATCTTACTGAGAGTAAGTTGATCGATAAACTTTACATTCTAAGTACTGACAGACCCTAACTTTACTTTGTGATGTTCAATAGGCATGTGAGCACAGTTCCTTGATCTTGATTCTTGAAAAATCTGAAACACTTGACAAGATCATTAGATACACAAACTGAAGATATTTGGAATCATCAAAACATTAATATCATGGGATTCATTGAGATATCAACATGACGCTTACGTTTCAGTATCTTTTTAGCGCCCTTATGTTTTTTCATACTCTAAAGATAGGACGCTTATGTTGTAAGTAGTGCCCTTATGTTTCTAAGTGTTTTTAAAACGAGGTAGGACGCTTACCTTCCAGTAGCATCCTCACAGCTTTAGTCGTCTTTAATCATTAAGTTAGGACGCTTACATTCTTGTAGCGCGCTCACTTCTTAGTTCAGCAGGACGCTTATGGTCCACGCGCGCCCTCAAGGAACAAAATGACAAAGTTGAGATTATGCGTCAGGACACTGATTGACCAGTCAGGATGCTAATTCAACACTTTCATAAAGTTGTATCTGTGCACATTTTCAGTTTACTTTTTCAGAATTTTTTATGCACAGAAACCTTTTCAGATTTTTTCGAGATTTCCTTTGATGCACGAAAACACAATTCCTGAAACCTTCCTTATTTGTGTAATTTGAAAAGAACCAGAATGTTTGTGAAGATCATCTTACCATCTTCTTGAAAGATTCTAGCTGTTGTGAGTAAACATACTTTTTTAGGTTAGTCTCGCACCCGAAAGTTGAGATAGGTAATTCTCTAGCCTGTAAGTCGAGAGGTTTAGGTTGGTCTCAAACCTGCAAATTAAGCATTGTAACTGTTGTTCTCACACCCGAAAGTTGAGAAAAGGTGTAACGGTTTGGTTCCCACCCATAATTGAATCCCTTAGTGAAGAGGTTTCAAATCCTAACTGAGGAGGTTAAGTAGTGGATGTAGGCAAGTTGAACCACTCTTAATCTATTGTATTAATTGATTTACTTTTCCGTACTCATTTAGTTGTCATTACATTAACTTTAATTGTCTAAGTGTCCAATTCACCCCCCTCTTGGACATACTTGGGCCCACACTTGACACTCTAGCTAGAAATACATTACTTAGATGTCTTTCCCAAAATGGTATTGATAGAGTTTCTTCTTGTGCTTCATCTAACAATTTTGGATTAGTTTAGAAGAACTCTATGATACTTCATGTGCCTCCACATCTTCTTGTGAAGATAAGGAGAATGTAAAACATCTATGCTTTATTTGTAATATTGATGATTGTTCTACTAATGTCATGAATCTTTCTTTTGATGATTTGTCCATAGATCATGAAAAGCCCTAATGGGTGTCTTAAAAGTTGTCCGGTAATCTCGTAAAGCGTCATCGAGCTTCAAAGCCCAATCCTTTTTCTTAGTGTTCATGGTCTTCTCTAGGATTTGCTTCACCTCTCAGTTACTAATCTCAGCTTGTCCATTGCTTTGAGGATGATAAGCCATGGCAACCTTGAGTTTCACCCCCATACTTGGCAAGTAATGCATTAAAGAGCTTGTTACAAAAGTGGGATCCTTCATCACTAATGATTGCCCGAGGAGTACCAAAGCGTGTAAAGATGTTCTTTTGAAGGAACTTCAACACTACCCTTGCATCATTTGTAGTCGTGGAAATTGCTTCCACCCACTTTGAAACGTAGTCAACCGCCAAGAGAATGTATGTCTTTCCACATGAAGATAGGAACGGTTCCATGATGTCTATGCCCCAAACATCAAACAACTCCATCTCCAAGATATTAGTCAATGGTAGTTCATATCTCCTCAAAATAGTACCAAGACATTGACATCGGTCACAAGTCTTCACAAAAGCATAATTATCTCAAAACAATGTAGGCCAATAGAACCCACTTTGAAGAACCTTAGTTGTTTTCCTTGTAGACCCAAAGTGACCACCATATGGAGACAAATGACAATCATGGAGAATGGCCTGCACTTTTTCCTCCAGTACACACCTCCTAATAATTTGATCATTGCGTCTCTTAAATAGTAAGGGGTCATCCCAAAGGTAGAATCTTACATCGTGTAGAAACTTCTTCTTCGTTGCATATGATAGGTCCGGAGGTAAGACACCGCTAGCCAAGTAGTTCACATAGTCGACATACCATGGAAGTTTAACAAACAGCCCATATAGGTGCTCATCCGGAAATGTTTCCACAATAGGCACATTATCTTCATTTTCATGTAGTTGCAGCAGAGATAAGTGATCCGCAACTACATTCTCATTTCCTTTCTTGTCTCTAATCTCCATATCAAATTCCTGGAGTAAGAGGACCCATCGAATCAACCGAGGCTTTGCATCCTTTTTCTCAAACAAGTAGCGGATGGCGGCATGGTCAGTGTAGACAATCACTTTAGACCCAATACTTATCACAAGCAAAGACCACCACTAACAATTCCTTCTTGATTGTAGTGTAATTTTGTTAGCCCCCGTCAAGTGTTCTACTTGCATAGTAGGTGGCCCGAAACATCTTCTCTTTTCTTTGCCTAAGAACCACACCCAATGCATAATCACTAGCATCACACATGATCTCGAACGGTTCACTCCAATCTGGTACCACCATGATAGGTGCTAAAATCAAATCCTTCTTTTTCAAACCAAAAGCTTCCTCACAATGCTCATCGAACACAAAAGGAGTCTCTTTGTCAAGTAAGTTGCAAAGGGGCTTCGTTATCTTGGAGAAATATTTGATAAATCTTCTATAAAAACCCGCATGTCCCAAGAAACTTCTTATGTCCTTCACATTCTTTGGATGTGAAAGCTTTTCAATAGTCACAATCTTTACCTTGTCTACCTCAAGTCCCTTGGACGAAATTCGGTGTCCAAGAACAATACCCTCATGCACCATTAAGTGACATTTTTCCCAATTTAGCACAAGGTTTGTTTCTTTACACCTCTTCAACAAAAGGGGGAGGTTATGCAAACAATGATAGAATGAGGAGCCAAACACTATAAAATCGTCCATGAAGACCTCCATGATGTCCTCAACAAATCTGAAAATATCGTCATCACACTCTGTTGAAAAGTTGTCGGTGCATTGCACAATCCAAACGACATAAACTGAAAAGCAAAAGTATCATACGGGCAAGTGAATGTAGTCTTCTCTTGATCTTCTGGGGCGATGGCTATTTGATTGTACCCCGAATACCCGTCTAAGAAGCAATAGTAGTGGAAACCCGCCAAGCGATCTAGCATTTGATCAATAAAAGGAAAGGGGAAAGTGATCCTTTATTGTGGCCTTATTGAGCTTCCTATAGTCGAAACAAACTCTCTAGCCCGTGACTATTTTAGTAGAAATCGGCTCATTCTTCTCATTCATCACTACAATCATTACCACATTTCTTGGGCACCACTTGAACCAGACTCACCCATGAACTATCCGAAATGGCGTATATGATTCCCGCCTTGAGCCACTTCAAGATTTCAACTTTAACAACCTCTTTCATAGGTGGGTTTAGCCTCATTTGATGCTCAATTGAAGGCTTGTAAGATTACTCCATCATGATCTTATGCATGCAAATCGAAGGACTTATCCCCTTGATATCAGAAATAGACTACCCCAAAGCGGACTTGTACTCTCTCAAGATGCGCAATAGCTTCTCCTCCTCCACACTAGATAAAGTTGATGATATGATGACCGACATAGTAGACTTCTTACTCAAAAATGCATAGTGAAGATGCTCCAGTAAGGGCTTCAACTCCGGTGAAGACTCTACTATCTCAGGTGGTGAAGAACCTTTAATGTCTTCTACTTCAGTGGTCCTACTCTCATGATTTTTGGTCTCAAGAGCTAAGGCATAATGTTGGACATCATCATGAACTGCCTCATCTCCAAATATCGAACTAACAAGACACTTCTCTAAAGGATCTCCCAGTGTAGCTTCATCATGGACCTCGGTCACACATGCATTAACCACCTCTGCTACATCAATCTGGTGGCATGTATTCCCCTCCAATGAGAATTTAAGAGTCTTGTATATGTTGAACAACACCTCTTCATCATTCACGCTCAAGGTAAGCTCGCCATGGTGTACATCTATCAAAGCTCTACCAGTTGCTAAAAATGGCTGCCCTAGTATAAGAGGAATATCTCCATCTTCCTCCATGTCCAAAACTACAAAATCCACCGGGAAGATGAACGTGTCCGTCTTCACTAACACTCCTCAATGATACCCCGAGGGTATGTAAGTGATCGATCTGCTAGTTGCAAAGATATTGTAGTTGACTTTACCTTGCCAAGCCCCAATTTCCTGAAAATGGACAAAGGCATCAAGTTAATGCTTGCACCTAAATCACATAAAGCTTTATTGAAATTTAAAGAACCAATGGTGCAAGGTATAGTGAAACTCCCTGGATCTTTTAGCTTTTGAAGAAGCTTTTTCTGTAAGATGGCACTACACTCTTCCGTAAGCTTCACCGTCTTGAATTCCTCTAGCTTCCTCTTCTTTGTCATCACATCCTCCATGAACTTGATGTAGTTTGGCATTTGCTCCAACGCATCTGCAAAAGGGATGTTAATGTGAATCTTTTTGAAAATTTCAAGAAACTTGGCAAATTGCTCGCTAAGCTCTTCTTTTAAAATCTTTGAGGAAATGGAATAGGAGTTATGAGTTTAGGAGGGTTATCTGTGAAAGTAATAGAACCAGGCTGGTATGGCCTCTTTTGTGGCTTTCCCCCTTTGATGACTCAGCTTCCTTTTCTTTACTCGGCTCGGTCTCTGTGCTCGGCTCGTCATGTACATCACTAGGTGGTTGTGATTATGTACTTGGGCTAGAATCAACCCCCTTTACTTCTTTTCCACTTCGCAAGGTAATGGCTTGGCATTGTTCTTTCAGGTTCACCTCAGTGTTGGTAGGTAGTGATCCCCGTTGTTGGGCATTCATGTTTGAAGCTAGTTGCCCTACTTATACTTCCAAATTCTTGATAGATGCCCTAGTCTCCATCATAAACGAACCCAACATATCTTCCAAAGACGGCTTCTTTTCTTGAGCTTGACTGTAGAAACCGGGTGAGGTTGCAGTGTATTCCTTGTGTTGGCATAAGAAAAATTCTCGTGATTTCTGATGCTTGGGTGGTACTGATTTGGAACACCTTGATTTCCTTATGTAGTTGTTACCCCAATTGTTTATACATTGAACTTCCTCTTCATGTACCTCATTCCCCGAAGAGCCCATTTGTGAAACCGTCATTTTCTCAATAGACGGTTGTGCATTTTGAGTAGTAAGCACAACAAGTTAGTTGGCGATGCTTGACATTTGTGCAGAAAGAGACGTAAACAGGTCAACTTCATGTAGGCCGGCTACCTTCTTTACTATAAATCTCACACCTGGAACTTCATACATGTTTTTGGTCATGTCTTCCAACAAAGTGAATGCCACGGTGGCTATTTTTGTCAAAAGTGTGACAGCCACCGGTCGCCGCATCAACCAATGTTCGTGTGGAGAATGTCATTCCATTATAGAACAACTGAATTTGTAGCCAATCTTGGAATCCATGTTGAGGACACTTCCTCAGAGTTCCTTAAACCTTTCTCATGCCTCATAAAGTGACTCCGCTTCTTGTTGCTTGAATTGCTCAATCTCAGCTCGTAGTTGGGTTGTCTTGGCGGGAGGGAAGAATTTTTGTAGAAATTTTTGTACTATCTCTTGCCATGTTGCAATGCTCCTCTGTTGCAAAGATTGCAACCATTCTCGTGCTTTGTCCCTTAGAGAGAAAGGGAACAATCTCAGTCATATGGTATCCTCAGTAACACCATTCATCTTAACTGTATAACAAATCTCCAAGAAGGTGATGATGTGGATAGTAGGATCTTCAATAGGAGACCCCCCAAACTAATGTTGTTAAACCATAGAGATCAACGCCGGTTTCAATTCAAATTTGTTCGCATTGATAGGCATTCGAACAATGCTCGACTAGTTTTCATTTATGACCGACTTGAAGTAGTTTCTCAAGGTCAACTGATTTTGATCGTCCGCCATTACTTCGGCTTCAATTCTTCTCTTCCTTCTTAGTCTTCCAAAAGTGCGTTCGATTTCGGGATCAAACGATAGTACTTCAAAAACTTCTTACTCGTTGCATAAACTCTTGAAATCCTATAAAACAAAAACTAAGAAAGAAAATCAGAGAATTAAAACAAAAATAAAAAATCTAAATTAAAATCAAAGTTAAAGAACATGATATTAGTGAAAACTAGTATCTCAATTCCTGGCAACGCAGACAACGGCGCCAAAAACTTGTTACGTGCAAAACCGCAAGTGTACGGTGTCAAGTTATAATATAGTCCGACAAGATATCGGGTATCATCCTTAAGGATTATTACTACACTAACTATAAAGTTTTAACCCTAATTTTATCTAGAGAATCGAAATCGAATGATTAAGTGAATAACGCGATTAAATAACTAGAAAATAAACCAAAACAATGCAATGTAAAATAAGAGAAATCAGTAGAAGAAACGTCTAGAGGTTCAATCTCACCGCCATCTCAACTATGCATGAATATGGGATTATCAACAACTCAATTTCCTTGTTTAAAAGTCAAAAACCCTAATATTACTAACTCCCTCTCTCGAGCACCAGTTAGAACATGCTATTAGAATTCTAAGTTTAACTCTTTCGATGAAAACCCAAAACCCTAATAACTCATTAAGATATATTGTTCTCTTCAATAACTTCAAGGGATATTTTGATCCCCTCTCGGTCTCACGATCACCCAGGTTATATCTTCCTTGTTCCAACACAAAATACCCCCTCTCGGGCACCTATTTCAAGTCTAGAATCATCTAATCCGTGATCAAGGGATTAAAAGCATAACACCCAAAAAAACATAAATAAACTGGAAACTTTATTGACAATAATCAAAATAATAAAACCCTAAAGCATAGTATCGAGTTTGAATTGATCTATACCTCTAGATAGATGATTTAGTTCATAACTAAAGATATAAAAGCATTAAACAATGGTTTGAACATGAATAAGGACAATGGACAACAAACTAGAATGGTGTAGAGAATGTTGAATAATCTTCAAGGTTGATCTTCTTCTCCACTTCGTTCCAGTCGAAATCCTTTTGTTCTCCACTCTATGATGCTTCGGAAACCCTAAGCAATGATGTATTTAAGTGCCCAAGTCCATAGGAAATTGTATTGCAAAGTCCCAAGCCAAATAGGAGAGACCCGGAGAAATTAGAAACTTTCTAATTTCACGAAACACCAGGGGCCGCGGTGCCCAGTCTCTGGTTTCCACCACTCTTGTGTTTTTCTTCTGGTAGACTTAGCCAAATTTTGCACCTATTTTCTTCACTTTTCTTGTGTGGACTTAGCCAAATTTTCGAATTCCTTGGCTTGCATTTTTCATGTATCCTCATTGCATATTTATGTATCATGTTTCCATCATCCAAGTTGACTTCAAACACATCTAAACACCTACAAAACAAATGATTAAAACACTTATAAAATCAAATCTATCAACTTATAAAATTAAACACCGAAATAAGCATCAAATACTATAATGTAACCATTCTAACAACTAAGTCAAAACTTACATAAACCAATCGAATAGATGAATAAACTAACCTAAAACTCATCTACAGAATACTAAAAGCACATCTAAATAGCCACTTATCAATAATCCTCATTTTAAGGACTGATCTCCTCGAAGCCTCCTACTTGAGGTAGGATGGCCACTAAGGAGGAGACAAAGACTTTGGCTAGTGTAAAGCCACTGGCAGATAAGGAACAAGGCATTCAATTGTCAGAAATCCCCATAGTATGTGAGTACCCGGATGTGTCTTTTAATGATTTACTAGGATTACCACTTACGCGGGAGATTGATTTTACTATAGAACTGATGCCTAATACAAGCCTATCTCTATCACATCATAATATGTCACCCTGGAGAGCACTTGTGTTGTTTGCAAAAGGGAAAGACGGGAGTCTACGATTCTATATAGATTACTGTCAGTTGAATAAGGTGATAATAAAGAATAAGTATCCTCTACCATAGATAAATGATTTATTTGATCAACTTAATAAGACCAAGCTTTTCTCTAAAATCGATCTGCGATCTGAGTACCATCAATTGAGAATTTGGGAAGGAGACGTATCAAGACTACTTTAGGACATGATATGGAAATTATGAGTTTTTTATAACGCCCTTGGGTTTAACCAATGCACCAGTCATGGTCATGGAATTGATGCAGAGGGTGTTCAAACCATATCTTGACCAGCTTATTATAGTCTTCATTAAAAATATACTTATTTATTCCAAAACTCGAGTGTGGCATGAACAACACCTTAGGACTACACTGCAGATATTGAGAAAGCACAGATTGTGTGCCAAGCACAGTAAATGCAAGTTTTGGATAGATGAAGTAAAATTTCTTGGTCATGTGGTTTGTACAGATGATATCTTTGTAGATTCTGCAAAGGTTGAGGCAATTGTTGTTAATTCAACAACTCTCATGTCCCATATGAGAAAAGATATTTTGATGAATACAAACCACATTCCTATGTATATTGTATACATGATGATGCATGGATGATTCACTCAAAAACATGGTAGAAAGGAAGTCAAGTTTGTGATCAAGATGAAGACCATGTTTATTTGAGAATTTAAATTTCATGTTCTAGAATGATTTAGGCTTGTAGAATGTCAGCCGTCACTTGATTCAGCAAATCATTCACCTCATGAATTTCTCACAAGTTTTCTCACAAGTTTTTCAAAAGACTTTTGATCTTAGAGAAAAATGCTTTAATCGATTTAATTCGAAGGTTTTTCGATTTCATCTTTAGAACATTTGCATGATTTTCATATGTTTGATTTGATCCGAAAAGATTAAGTAGTGATTTGATTCAATCACATTTAGGAAAATCAAATTTCAAAAAAAAAATTGCTTTCAGTGTCTTTCAGGACACTGATGGGACATCAGAGTGCTAATGCAGTAGCTAATCACTTATTATCGAGCCAACACTGCAGGACGTTGATGGACCATCAGGGCGCTAATGGTTTCTGGGTTTAAATGTTCATCATACAAAGTAGGATGCTGATAAAGTATGAGCGCCCTCATCAAACCAACCTGGAAAAATCAACAGTCGTTATCAGGTCGCTAATGAAGTATCAGTGCCCTCCCTAATTTTTTGGGTTTTGGAAGAACAAACCCATCAGGATGCTAATGCGGTAGTAGCACCCTCCTGGAACAAGTTGACAACAAGTCTATTTTTCAGAATAATGTAATTCAAGACGTTGAAGCTCCTTCAGGACACTAATGAGACTGTCAAATTTTTCAAAAAGGATGTCAACTTGTGCACTATCTGAATCTTTCTACTTTAGTGATTGCACAGAATTCTCAGGTTCATTGAACAGTTTGAATATGTACACTTTGGTGGAACAATTTGACCGTTTGATTTGAATTTCAAATCAAGCGCCAAAACGTTTTGAAAATTTGAATTTCAAAGGCTCTCTCTATAAATATATCACTTAGAACCATTGAACATACAACAAGAAAAATAAACAAGATTTTCACATAACTCTTTGAAAGTTAGTCTAATATTTTTTGAGAAAACACTGCAAAAATACTTTGAATACTATGATTTGAAATCACCTTCTGGATTAGTTGTTTTTCATTATCATATTGTTCAAAATCTATTAAAGGAAGGAGGAGCAAAAACCTCTTACTCTTTAGCCGAGCATAACCATATATTCATAGTTGAGGCACTGTTTGTCTGAGGTTCATTATTTGCTCTGTAAGTATTTCTTTGATTCTTGGTAAAATAATCAAGTTCTGAAACTTCTATTTGAGTTATATTAGTGGAGGTAGGCACGAGCCTAACCACTCTAAATCTGTGTGTTCTTTACTGATTAACTGTTATTTAACTGCTCTTCATTGTCATTGTTTATTTAACTGTTACTGTTTTGTTTCAACTAAAAATATGTTTTGTTAAGTTTTCAAAACTTGCACTATTGTCCAATTCACCCCCCCCCCTCTTGGACATTTCCAGGCCAACTATTGGTATCAGAGCTGGTTCCCAATCAAAAAATGTCACAATCTTTGATTGATCATGGCGGGTCAAAATCTTAAAGACATTACAATCCATGGTGAAGGAAACTCCGCCAAGAACCTTAGTATGTCTGTTGAGCATAGGAGCAAGGTCTTTGATCAAGAACCACTGACTCTATAAAATTTCCTATTTTGCCCTTGACTATAGTAGTGCGTTCCTATTAAGAGGAGCGTGTTCCTATTAAGAGGAGTGCGTTCCTTTTTTTTCTAATCAGAAATATTTGAGTCTCGTGAAAAACAACAGGAGCACATTCCTTTCTTAAGGAGCCTGGTCTTTCATGTTGAAATGATAAAAACCATTTTTTTTTATCAAAAAGAGTTTAAGACATTGTCAAATATATAAAATAACTTTCAAAACATTTTTGGCAAGATTGAAACACAATTGACAAATATAAACACGTGTAAAACGATCGATTAAAACAAATGATTAATACATTTGATACGATACACGTAAAAAGATAAAACCATGCAAAGTTTGTAATACGAGTGCATTATAATCAATGATATAAATATGCATGATAAACAATTTGAACTATATGATTGCACAATAATAATGATAATGTGTGTGCATGCATGATCAATATAATAATTGTGTATATGCATGAGTATGATAACCTATATGCATGATTTTCAAAAAGATGCAAGACATATTGTGGTTGGAACGTGTAATGGTTACTCTACAGCATTAAGATTCTAAACAAGAATTATAAACATGAAGCTCTTGAATCTTCGTGCAATGTTGTTCCATCCACATGCTTTGACAGAATAGTTGAATTCATCTGATATAGCTAGTTAGCACTGAAACAACTACGTCAAAGAAATTAGTGATCACAAGTATGTTGTTTGTAATTATCAAAACAAAACAGGGTGAAAGTCGTTATATCAACACATGGTTATTATGTCGAATTGAGATTCGAGGATATAATTGAGGTTTTGGCATGAAATGCAAACTCGATCTGGGACCCATCTCTGCCTCAACATGGCTTTTCAATCTCAAGCTGGTTGACAGATTGAGAGAGTGATTTAGATGCTTAAGGGCATGCTCAAGTTTGGTATCTTAGAGTTTGGTTAAAATTGGAATGAATATCTTCAATTGTGTCAATTAGGGTACAATAACAGCTACCAATCTAGCATTGGGATGGCACCCTTTGAGGTTCAATGTGTAGACCTTGCAAATCTTCGACTGGTGGATTTTAAGTTGGGGAGTTGTTGTTAATAGGGCCAAATATGATTGTGGTTTACACAGAGAGGATCAAAAAAGTTAGGTAGGAAAGTTATTTGATAGGCCGGCAAAAGTTTGTTGTGGATGACCAGATTTTGTTGAAGGTATCGCCACATGAGGGCCAGTTAACGTTTGGGGTGAGAGGAAACTTGCTCCAAGATTGGTTGGACCCTTGAGATCCTCGAGAGGATTGGTCCTTTGACATACAGGTTTGTTCTACCACCTTAGTTGATAAGTGTGTATAATATCTTCCACATGTCCATAATCAGGAAGAGCAAACCTGAGAATGAGAAAGAACTAACGAGGGAGTTGTTTCCAAACTTGTTCACAGCTTGAGATAAATTTTCCTTAATTTTAATTTCGAGGAAAAAATTCCTTAAGTTGAGGAGATTGTAACACCCCGTACCTCTACTCAAAGTTATACATTGACTTGTACGTATTTTTAAATGTATTTATACACATATACGTATGTAGATAGTCGGGAATTGTTGTATTTATATGTCTCCTAGTGTCATAGGAACCTCGAGACACTAGATATGGACTTAGGGTGAGGAAAAGCTAGAAAAATGTGAGTCTGGACACTAAGAACGCGCTCTCTTGGGGAGAAGCGTGCTCCAGTGGTGGCAGACAGAATGTTGAGTTCTAATTTTGAGCAGAAGCATGCTCCTATGATGGAATAGCGCACTCCTTGCACATCCAAAGAGAAATTTGTTTTTCTGGGCAAGGAAGAGCGCGCTCTTGGAAAGGAAAAGCACATTCCTGGCCATTCTTACAATTTTTTTATGGTCGATGTGGTGGTTTAGCCACATATAAATTGATTTCTTCACTGTTTTTTTATTTATTATTGAAGCAAGTTTGAGCTGAAGAAAGAGGAACAACGAAGGAGAAGAGTGATGGCCCAGATACTGTTGGTCCCACCCACGAGGGGGGTGAATTGGGTGCAACGGTCAATTTTAAAAAGGTCTTCCAATAACTTAAGTGATTTACATAAGTTAACTGGAACATGATGCAAATTAGAACACAGACTAAAATGCAAACGTTTGACACACAGATTTATAGTGGTTCGGCCAAGCCTACGTCCACTACCAAATCTCCCAATTAGGATGTACTCAAGCCACTAATTGATTCTCTTACGGGTGAGAACCAAACCGTTACAACTGCTTTTTTACAAGTTAAAGACAAACTTATCCTTTCATGGGCTAAGGATGAACCATTTTCCTTTTTTCGGGATTAGGAAAAACCCATGTTCCTTTTACTGGCTAAGAACCAATTTCCTTTTTTCGGGATGAGGAGAAACCCATGTTCCTTTTAATGGCTAAGGAAGAACCGTGATCCTTTTGTGGGATAAGGAACAACTAGTTTCTCTTTTAAGGCTGAGAAATAACCTATCCTTTTTAAGGTTAAGGACACACCTACCCTTTTGCTGGATGAAGATGAACCGATTTCTCTTTTACAGGCTCAGAGAAAACCTATATGATTTCAATCCTGAAATCATCAAGTGAACTACTTTCACTTGTCCTGGTTGTTTCAATCTAGAAACACACCAACATTACAACACTAAGATATTGGGTGGTTCTAACGCAGTAGAAAACTTTACATTTAAGCACATTACATAGCATTACAAAGATATGAAATATGAAATAGGTAATGCTAAGTTGAAATACACCTTCTGTCATTTACCTTTCAATGTTCGGTATTGCTCAAGTGCAGTTTCGAAAAGCATGAATGATATGATATGAAAATCAGTGTTTTATCGAAAGATAAAATATACCAAACAAATATTGACGTTAAAAATAGAGGACTGGTGTAAATCAAAGACACAGACAATTTTCAAAATAGATATGAAATATATGTATGAAAATTTCTGGTTCAATGATCAATAGTTTAACACAACCACTGATGTAGTTCAATACAATACTTAGATATGAAATCAAGTACGACTGTATATCTTGAACTATTTCTCAAATTCTATCATCAGCATGAATGATACCAGATATGAATCAATGATGAGAATTTGAGTTGATACCAATATAAAAACAGATTTTCAGAGATAGAAATATATTTGAAACTCAATATGAAAATCGTATAGGTATCAGTGAAAAATACTTTGAAAGATTAGAAAAATGAAATTCATTTTGACACAGACTAACTTTCAAAAAGTATTGGCACAACACAAAGTGATTGGCAAGTTGTTTGGTCCTAAGTGTTGGTATTTATTGACTTAGTAGGACATAGCTGTTAGACATTTGAAGTTCAAATAATGTGAATGTTTTCACTCAACGGCTAGAATGTTATATGAAAATAGCAACTGTGATTTTCGTACACATTCTTGTTCTTTTCAGATTTTATGAAAGAGGAAAGTTTTAGAAGAACTTCTTTCATGTATTGAAGAAGGTCTCTGATAAGTCTGAAAAAGGACTCTGTGCAAGTGTTTGTTCTGAAAAAGTAAACTGACATAGTGTACTCATTCGAACAGTGACGTAGTTGAATTAGCGTCCTGATTCCGTAATCAGTGTCCTAACGCATAATATCAACTTTGTCGTTTTGTTCCTTGAGGGCGCTTATTATGCATAAGCGTTCTGCTGAACACTTAAGTGAGGGTGCTACTAACTCGTAAGCGTCCTGACTTACTTATGACTTTAGACGACTTAAATCTTGAGGACGCTAATGCACAGTTAGCGTCCTGCTATGTTTTAAAACTATTAAGTGCATGAGGGCTCTACTATCCGAGTAAGCGTCCTGCCTTTAAAACATAAAACAGAACATGAGGGTGCTACATTACGTGAGCGTCCTACTGGATAAAATACATAACATGAGAGCGCTACTACTATGTAAGCGTCCTGCAAGTTAAGACATTTAAAAAACACGATGAAGGAGCATCCTGAAAGTTATTAAGTTGATTTTCAAAAGTGAGGGCGCTCTTATCCAGTAAGCGTCCTGATAGTTTAATCAACTTATAACCATCAAGGTCCTCAAAGAAACATTCTTTGAAAAACTTTTAAAAGATCTTTCAGTGAGTTGATGCTAAGTCAGCTTCCTGACAACTTCAGAGGTTGGCTAATATATAAGACCACTACTATACAAGTAAGCATCTTGATTAATCAGTTCATTTCAACCTTGAGTGTTATCAGCGTTCTAATGACCTATCATCGTCCTGACTTAACAAGTTCAGGAGAGCGCTGCTATTTCATTAGCGTCCTGAAAGATTCTTTAAAAATAGTTTTTACTCGCGATATAATATTCGATAAAACTCGGTATATTTCAAATTAAATATATAGTATTAAATCATTTGAAATATTGTTAAAAACATGAAATCAAAACATGCAGATTTAGAGAACATATGAAAATGATATATGCATGGTTTTGAAAAACATTTTGAGCAATAACAATTAGAGAAAGATATACCTTAGATACTTTGTGTATTTTTATTTCTCATAACCGTTAGATCCAACTCTTCATTATGAGATCTTTAATGAGAGCAATTCGGAGTTGAATGACTTGAACGTTGATCGAGAGATGTCAACATGAAGCTTGATCGAGACGTTCGAGTGAAGAGATCTTGAAATCGGAATGTGATCGTTGAAGTCCGTTAGTTGAAACGAGCTTGATCGTTGGATGTAAGCTTTGAGTTCCTTGATCGAGTCGTTCATTGGCTTTTTGCTTTTCTTTAGTGCAAAGATAAGTTCTTGAAAAACGTTTGTTAGCACCAAAAAATACTTTGTTTGTGATCATCAAAATATACTTCATCAAGTATACTTTAGGGATGCGCTAAGGATGAACCATATAGGTTAACAGATACACGTCCAAGAGGGGGGTGAATTGGATTGTTGCAAGTTTTTAAACCTTTCTAAACAAATTACAGCAAGTTAAAGAATAGTAAAAAGGTAATGGTAAGAATAGGAGCACAACGATTTAACGTGGTTCAGCCAAATCCGCCTAATTGGATTCTACTTCAAGGGTGAGGATCAAAATCGGTTACAAACTACTCACTTTATAGGCGTGAGAGCAACCTCAGTTGAGCCTAAGCACATCGCTCACAGCTAACCAGTGATACATAGATCACCAATATAAAAATCGTTATAATAAAACGAAATGCAAAACTTGTACAAATAGATTGAAGATGTTCTTCTTACCAAGAACACTTCTACTTACAACTATTGCCTATGATCGTCCTCTTGTTACCCAACAACAAAAAAAGTGTAATGAAGTTCAGGTAATGAAGAGGTTACCATGATATGAGGCAAGCTTTTTCCAAAAACATTTAGATTTGAAGATGAATAATCAAAGTTGTTCCAGCTCAAATCAAATTTCGTATGAATGTAAAATATTTTTGTGAAATACTGAAAACCTTTTGTTGAATATGAGACTAACACTCAAAATCGTTTGGAGTTCATAAGTTTAAAAATGAGCAAACCCTTGTTCAAATAGAAAAAAATCTCTCCAATTCAAAAACTAGGGTTTTCTTAAACCAATCAAATTTGTGTATTCAAATTTTCGTTTAAGCTTTTCCAAAGCATTTTTCCTTAATTATATTTACAAATGAACGTTGGAAATCATGAAAAAATGGAGTTACACGAAAGAGGAAAGAAAAAATACACTCAACGTTCAAAAACCCAGGCTTGTCAGTTCTCGCTGATATGGTTGGTATAACGCCCTATAAAGTCCTATAGCACGTTGTAGCACTTACTGCACAGTTTAGCAATTTGAACTGTTATACCTCTATAGTAGGCTATAGTCTCTGTAACAGCACGTTGTGTCAAAAACCCGAGAGTTGGGTTTCTCAGTCACAACTCTATAGCACGTTGTAGTAGCCTATTGATAGTTGCATATTTAGATAAGTTTTAGATCATGTTTTAGGTGTGTTATAGGACATTTCATGCATTAGTTTGATGTGTTTATGTTAGTTTTGATGCATTTGTTAGTTTAGGATTAACTTGGTTTTTCATGCATTATTTCAGTTTATTAATATATAATTTGATTCATTTTATGTTTGCGTATGTTATTAATTTGATTTGCTTTGTTTTGTAGGTGTTTAGATGTGTTATTCATGGATTTGGATGATAGAAACATGTACAAAAAGATGCAAAGGAGGAACATGATGAATACCAATAAAAATGGGCAAAATTTGGCTAAGTCCACGAAAATAGGCTCCACACAAGCGTTCTGGGCCTCATGGCGTTGCTTCATGGCGCTACAGTGTTGGGTGATGGAGAAAGAAGAAAAAAGAGAGGACGTTCTAGGCGCCACGGCGCCGTTAGTGTGTACTTCTGGCGGATTTTGGCAAGTTTTGAGTGTATTCTTCCACACTTTCAGTTTTAATTTTACACGACTTTGGGGCATAATATATATCGAAATTTATGGTTTTTCAAGAGGGATACACTAGAGAATAGAGAATGATGGCTAGGAGCGAAGAAACGCGAAGAAATTGACTTGGAAACAAGGAGAAATCGACAAGTTCGAAAGCATCTAGTTTGGGTTTTGATGTTGAATTTCATGTTTCTCTACACGTTTTGTGTTTCATTCTTCCAAGTTATGAACTAACTTGTTAGTCTAGAGATGAGATGGATCCTATATTAGAGATTATGCAATAATATTAGTATTTGTTTATTATCAATGAATTATTCATAGTTTATTTATATTTCTCCATGCTTAATGCTATTGATTTCTTGGCCAGGATTAATTGATCATAGACTTGGGGGGTGGCACTCGACAAAGGGTTCTATAGGTTGGAACATGAGAAATATGACATGAGATTATCGTAGTATCGATAGATATGCGATGTCTTATGAAGTTGTAGGAAAATCACAAGGCTTAATGCATTGCTAAAATATTGGTTTTTATGGATAGATTGAAACAAATATTTTGGTGATAGATTCTAACATGGCACTCGAGAGAGGGTGTTAGAAACTAAAGGATTTTAACTTACAAATTAGAATAATGATTTGATAATAATTATGTCTAATATTTCACAATTGATAATTAGATGAAATTAAATCTCAGGTGTTTTTAATATTGATTTTTCTCTAGAAGATTTTGATAATTTGCTGATTTATTTATTGCTTTAATTTAAGTATTATTTTAGTTCATTGATTATTAAAATTTGATTTTCTAGATAAAATTAGGGCTAGGAACAATAAAACTAGTGTAGTTTATCAATCCCTGAGAACGATACATGATTTCATCGAAAATTATTATAACTTGACATCATACACTTGTGGTTGGCACTCATCACCTATAGTGGGCTATTGCTTAAGTTACTGAAAAACTAAATTTTTATTAGAAAACCACTAACGAGCTATTCAAGTCAATAGCGCTATAGCTTAAGCTCTAAAATGTTGGGAATTTCTGAGATGGACCAATAGCGCGTTATAGAAAGGTATAGCGGGCTATAGCATAAACAGACAGAAATTCTAAAATTCTGAAATTCCTAGACATGGGAACGACGGGCTATAAGAGCCTATAGCGCGTTGAAGGCCTTTTGAAAAATTGAAGATTTTTCAAATTATACCACAAAGGCACTTCAACCATGTCCAAATGATTTCAAATGAAATGCTTAAGAAATTAAATCATTCGAAAGACTTTGAAAACCATTCTAAAACATTTGAAAAACATTTTATGCAATCAAATCATTTTAGAAGAATATTATGACTACTCTAAGGAAAGGAAATATTCTTTTGCTAGAGTAATTAAGAGTAGCTCTTACATTCTAAGACCGACTCTAAAATGACTTCTACAAGATCTTCAGTTGATGACTATGAGGTTGGTCTTGGACTTTTACAACATCATCTTTTAGCTTTGAGTCATCTTTGATTGTCTCATTTTCTTAGTTGATTCTTTATAATCATATTTGAAAGATTAAAGCTTGAAGACACAAACTGAGGTTAAGTAATACATGTTGTTTGTAATCATAAAAATTCACCATCGAGTTTCGACCACAAGGGACATTGGTCCAACAAAGATGAGAGAAGACCTAGGGGGTTGGCGATTCCTAAGGTAAGAATGGTGATTTTTGGTTTGAAATTTACAGATTCTTACTTTTCTTTTCAAGTTGTTCATCATATGTGAATTTGGGTGGATTTGAGGATGGTTGCACAAAATCGTGATGGTCTTGGATTGGCTAAATTTGTGGCTTTTGTTGTTTAATTAAATTTCTAATAGATTCATGGTGGAAACTGGGTTTATAGAATGTCAATTTGTAACAAAAATGGTGTTGAGTTAAGAGTATGCCCAAACCCTGTTGCAGTTGAAGCAGCTGAGGGTTTGGGGAGTGTTCAAAATGGGGTTTGTGGGATTTAGGTAAGGAATTTTGATTGAATTAGGTACTTTTGTGATCTGTACAAAAATTTGGACAGTGAAATTAGTGGGATCTTGGTGTGATCAGCTTGTGTAGTGGCTGTTGGAGTTGTATTTTGGTGATTTGGAAAGCATAGGATTGTACCCATTGTGAGTATTTCTCCCTTATAGTTTCATTTATGACATTGTGAACTTCTATTCACAATTTGATTATGGTAAGCAAGTTGAATTATGTATATATGCACATATTTTATGTTGGCATGTTGACCCTCACCCTTACATGTTTTGATGATTGCAAACAACAATCTTTGTATACTAATCACTTTGACTAAGTTGTTTCAGTACGTAAATGATCAAATCTCAAAAATAAACTGAAAAGTTATAGCCAAAGCTCAAAGTGGGTCAAAACATGAAGATCAATATTGTTAAATTCTTTGTACTTGCTTAGATTCCCTAGGGCTATAAAATGCATTCCATTTGTGTCAGTTAAAGTCATGCACATGTTTAAAATGATTTTGAAAATCATGGTTGTTTTGAAAAGTCAACTGTTTTCATAAAAGTAAAAATTTTCTTGTTTGATCAAAATGATTTCGATTTATATTTCGATCTTAAAAGTATTTCAATTGCATAGTTTCAAAGTTCATTTAATTGTATTTAACAATGGTTTACTATGAAAACATGTTTTGATCACAAAATTTTCAAAGGAAAACATGTTTCAAGTTTTTGTGAAAGGCATAAACGCATTTCCTTTTAGAGAAACGCATTTCCTCCGGAAATTCCAAAATGATGTTCCCTGGAATCATACACAGAAACAAGTTTCCTTGTTAAGAAACACATTTCTTTTTTTTTGAGGCATTTCTGAAAAATGCACAGAAATGCGTTTCCTTCAACATGAACACGTTTCCGTGACAAAAACAAAGAGCTATTTTCTAGTGTAAACATAAACGAGTTTTGTGTACAGAACCATGGTTCTCACTTTTTCAAAAAATGTTTTTGTATAAATATGTGCCTTAGCTTATTGTGAGCAACTTTTTGAAAATTTTTTGAAAGAAATAAACTTGTGCTCTAAGTTAGTTCTTCACATTTTTGAAAAGAAAGCAAGTTTCAAATTAGTATTTAAGTTGTTTTGGTTTTCCATTTTTGAGAAGAAAAGTTTTCAAGTTCTTCAAGTACTTCAACCAAGCTTTTCAAGTTAGATTTTCAAGTTTTCAAATTACTTTGAGGAAATCTCTTGTGCATCAAATCTTCATTTTGAGTAGACACCTTTCCAAGAGATTTCAAGTGATAGAGATTTTTGATTGAGTGCTTCAAACTTCATCATTTCCCAATCAAGTCCAAAGAGGTATTTCCTCATCTTAGCTTGTACCTCATTTCATACACTTTGGCTGGTTATCATTTGGAAGGTATTCATTCTTACTTGTACTTCATTTGAGAGTTGTTTGGTAAAGAATAATTTCTCTCTATCTTTGTAAACATTTTTGTATTTGAATTGGCTGGTTAGCCAATTGGGAAGACTTCTATCTTGAGGTCTGTGTTTGTAACGGTTGGATCCACACCCGCAAGTTGGATCAAGGTTAGGTTATAATGGTAGGATCCACACCCATAAGTGGATCAAGGTTAGGTTGTAGCAGTAGAATCCACACTCGTAAGTTGGATCAAGGTTAGGTTGTAGTGGTTTGATTCACACCCATAAGTTGAATAAAGTTTAGTGGATGTTTGAAAAATCTTGACCGGGGAGGTCAAGTAATAGAGGTAGGTTTTGAAGAAGCTGAACTATACTAAATCTGTGTCCATTGCTTACTTTCCTTGCACTTTCATTATTGTTTATCTTTTCCATTATGTGTTTTTTAAGGTTTCACAAAAATCTACAAAGTTCAATTCACTCCCCCTCTTGGACTATAATTTGGGCCAACATTTTAAATCATAAAATGGATTTTGAAATGAAGGTGGTTGTGGCATCACCGATGTAATGCGCTCAGACACAAATAACCCATTTCATAACGTGTTCTCGGGAACAAGATACATTGATTCGACCAGAGTGTGTTCCAGGGCATGTGTTCTTTCCTATATAAAGGAGAAAGAGTGTAAGAAATGGGTTAACCTTGAAAAAGAATGAAGGAAAAGCTAATCTATGACTAGCTCATTCCTTATAGAGCGAAAATAAGGGATAGTTTTCAGTAGATTACAGTGAAGGAGTCGGTGGGAGGAGAATGCATGTTTTATAAAATTTATGCATTGTTTATTACTCATCCTATTTGCCTCATGTATGTATATTTGGAAATGTTCTGCAATGTGTTTTAAAATGCTTTTAATGCCATGATACTCCTTTTATGAATGCATACATGGTACTATTTGTGGGATTTATCCATTGGGCATGTGAAGCTCATTATTTTCCTAATTTTCCAGGTTTTTGTTAAACCAAGAACCCTCATGACCCACATGAGAGATATTTTGATGATTACAAATTGTATTCCACACCATATTAATTATTGATGCAGATATACCAATTATAAAGAAAGATACTTGCTAGAGCTTTCTCAAGATCAAGCTTTGGACAAATCTCAAGAATGGATGTTATTTCAATTAACTTTAGTTTGCTTAGTATCTTGTTAGGCTTGTAGAACTTCACTTGGACATGATTAAGCAAATTCCATCTTGTTCCTCATAGTTTTCAAAATGATTTTTTCCATACTCATAAACATTTGATTTCATCTATTGAATTTAAATTTCATTTAAATCGATCTTTCAAAATGCTCAATTTGATTCAAAAATGCTTTTGAATGATCTTTTGATTGTTTTAATTCGATCCAAAATGAGTTTGATCCAATATGATTTCAAAAGTCAAAAGAATTTCAAATTCTCAGTTTCGAGCAGGACGCTCAAAACACTTTAGAATGCTCATGCAGTGGCCAGTCACTTAAAATATCAGGCCAGCACTATAGGACACTCCTACGGCTATAGGACGCCCAATTTTTTGGGAAATTTCTAGGCAAGTCCTATCAGAACACTCATAGAGCTATAAGCCCTCTTGAATTGACTGAGTTTAAACCAACTCTCGATTTGTCATTCTTCAAAACGCTCATGGAGCAATAGGACACTCATAGTCAAGTTGTGCCTTTAGAGTTTCAACACAATAGCGCGCTCCTAGAGCTATAGGACGCTCAAGAAGCATGTGTTAGAAAAAGTTGTTTCCCTACATGTGAACTATCACACTAGATTTTTCAACTTCTTTGTTAACTCCATTTTGGTGAACGAACTCATTCGTTTCATTTGAATTTCAAACTAAGTGATTAGGGTTTTTGGGATATTGAAATCCCAAACACACCTCTATATATACAACATAAGAGTCATGCAAAACACTAAGAAAATTCTATTGTGTCAAAACTCTTTGAAAGTTAGTATATTCTCCTACCTGAAAAAGTGATCAAAAATACTTTTAATATTCTCTAATTTTTACAAGTTTCATGGGTTTGTTGTTCATCATTTTCAAACTTCTCAAGAAATCCAAAGAAAGCTAATAGCAACTTCACTCTTCGGCTGAGCAAGATTTCTTTCATTTTGCAGAATACATCTTAGTGAAGTTCATTATGCTCTATAAGTGTTTTTTTCAATTGATTCCTGGTAAAAGGATCAATTTTATTATACTAAAATTGATTTGTAAAGTGACAGTGAGTCACTGAGTAGGAGCTTGCTTAAGCTCATCTTAAAAGGTTGTTCTCACACCCATAAAGCTGGGAAAAGTGTAAAGGTTTTATTCTCACTTGTGAAGTAGTATCAATAGTGGAGTTTGACAAATCCTAATCGAAGAGATTAGGTAGTGGATGTAGGCAAGGGCCGAACCACTCTAAATTTGTTGTGTTTGTAACTTCATTTTCATTGTACTACATTTTTGTTATTTTTTAATTTTGAAAGTGTAACCTACAATTTTTTTCAATTCACCCCCCCTTTTGGACACTTATCTGGGCCAATAGTTAGGGGTGTGTACGGGTCAGATCCGGGCCAGGTTTGGCCCCAAATCCTACCCGCCCTACTACAGTCGAGTGGCATCATTACCAACTCGACATCACCCATTTACAGGGTTGCACCCGACCCTATTTGCCGCGGTTGGGTGCATCGTGTCGTCGAGTCACATGACATGAGGGCTCCATGTCAAGTTTAGACCCCTTGCAGCCCAGAACCAAATGGGGCGTTGGGAGATGTGCAAGAATGGGAGAGAGGGAAGAGGGGTTTTATCGCATTGGAGAGCTCACCCCCTCTCTAACATCCCGATGTGAGATTAAAATAAAGGGAGGGGGAAGCCCCTCCCCCTCTTTCCTCCTTTTCTTCCTCACTTACTCACACTCTTTCCTTTTCGTTCACTTGCCTAACTCTCTCTCTCACACATCTCTCTCTCTCACAAACGGAAAACCCATTGTATATATTATATATATATATTCAATTTCTATAAATGTCACCACACCACAAAGGCACAAACATATATATGACATATATGACGTATTATATTATCTTATAAATATATATATATAGCCATGTTATATTATATATTTATATTTGTATTATATATGTATATTAGATTGTCTTATATTATTATACTATATTATATATTTTCCATGAGCAAGGAAACCCAAAAAGTAAAAAAAACTTATATATTGTTCTTCTGTGTTATACGCTTAACAATAATTCATTTGTATAACATATGTAAGATTATGCACCTCCATTTCTTTTCCTACTTGGAATAAATCTTATATGCAAATGCATAATTCTTTCTCTATTTCAAATAAATCTCATATACAAATACATAACTACTAAGTGTCAACTCTCATCTTATATTACTTTTTATATATAACTATAAAAAACACAAATTTTTGAAAAAAATATGCATACAAGAATTGCTAAAATATTTTTTGTTAACTAAAGACTACATTATTGGTATATTATTACTAAATGTTTTATCATTATTATCAATAACCTTGTGCATACGTATGAGATATAAATTAAAAAACTCAATGAAATGAGTTATACATAATACGTTAAACATCTTCTACTTTTGTAGTCATTGTAAAGGCACAAATCAAATTAAAGAATATATGTGTAATATACTTATCCTTTTACTTAGTTAATATCATAATATGCATGTTTTAAAGGTCTTTTTGGTCTAGATTTGGTTAGAAGTTGGTAATTTTCATTACTCATATGGTTTTTTAATTTAAAATAAATATTTTAAGCGTGATTATTACATTTATAGTTGACATGGTTAGAAGTTGACTTTTTTAGTCTACCTAGGCTACTTAGCTAGATAATGAGCATGATTATTATATTTTTAAACTATGTATTTTACTTTGGGAAATTAATTTTTGAATTATCATCTATATCCTTTGTTTAATTATAATATGGTTTTATTGTTTTCAAAATTGATCTCATTTTTTATGTAGCCAATTTGATAAATTTGCTCATTCACATGTACATGACATTCTTCTATTGGATAAAGTAATTATAAACTATACCCAAGTTTGAAGTGAAACTTTCATTTGTATATACATATATATAAAATAATGTAAAGGTTTGATGAATTAATGTTATTCATTGCTTTTTAAAGATCTCTTATAAAATTTCATTGAAAACAATAAGCAAACATAGGTGACGAATTGAAAGTTTTAATTAGTTGTGTCAAGTAAAGAAAGGGGAAGAGTTGTTTGGGACTAAAGGGAAAAAACTCTCTCTTTAGTCCACATTGCTTGTAAAAGGAGTGAAAAAGCTCTCAACCTCTTTATATAAACCCAACACCCCTGTCAATCAACCCATTCTCAAGTCCTTCAAAGGCCAAGGGTGCCTCTCTTTAAATCAAAGAATACCCAGAAAGGTTCTTACTAATTATAGAACCCCTTGAAACATAAATTTAAAGAGTTATTAATAGTATATGGTTGTAATTAATATTATATATATATGGGTATGGTATTTGGCGGGTTTGGTTTAGTCGGGTGCAAAATTTTAGCACCTGACTGTTTGAAACTGATTCGGGTTGGATTGGGTTGGTTGGGTTCAACAGGTGGTTGGGTTTTCTGCTCACCCCTACCGACAGTTCTAACAGGAAAAGGAAAAAGGGTGAAGCAAAATCCCAAGTCCTAACAAAATATGTATAGGGATTTTAGGACCAAGGATTATTCATATTTTATTTTAATATGTATGTATCATCACTATGTATATTACTATCACAGTAGATTTTGTGTGTAAAATATAATAGTTGGGGGTAATGTTTATGGAATTTGAGAATGATGAATCAAGTTTAAATATATATATATATGTGTGTGTGTGTGCGCACGCGTGCCCGCAAGTTGACATTTGAATGTAGATTGGAGAAACGATTGGCGCCATAGATACTTGTATAGATGATTTGGTATGTGTAATATACAGGGTATATTTAGTGGATATTTTTTATAGTGGGATTATTGGATTAAGCTGATAGGATGTCAGGGTATGACATATTTGGTATTTTGTGCAGGTTGTGACGTCTTGGAGAATCGGTCACGACATCTAGTCGACTCCACAAAACCTTTTCCCAATCATATGGGGTTAATATATAACATGAATCTTTATCTTTCACTTTGCTTTATTAAGGACTAAATCAACATTTATATTACAAATAGTTATGTCGTTTTGAAATATCTATGTCCTTATTATTTTAGGTCTTTCTTTGTCTCGTTTTATTACCAAGTTGTTAATAGATCAGTTATCTTAATTGGAACATCCAATAGTGCTTTGTTGTACACCTTAATTAGTTTTCAGTCATTTTATCTTCAATTTGAGATTGTTGTTCATACCATTTCTTAACTATGTTTATTTTTGTTTTATTTTTCTTTGAATATGTGTTATCTCACACACACACACAAACACATATGCGCGTGCACACTCACACCTAGGGCTCAAGTAGTCGATAGATAGATAAATTAGGTAGCATTTAGTAACTCTAATTCTAACATCTAATTTCTCTAAAGTTTAATTAAAATAGAGATTAGACAAAATTAGAGTTTTTGACAATAATTTGTCAATCTTTAAATAAAATAGAGATCGACAAATAGTAGAGGTTAAACATCTAAAATAAAAGCACAAAAAGTTTGCTTTTACTTGTAGAGGTTTATCCTCTATTTATAGGAGAAGATGATCAAACTATATTAAGAATAATATATATAACATACCAAAATTGCATTAATCGCTATAGAAAAAATTTGTCATCACTCAAATTTAGTAAGTGATAATTAATACAAAATAATTTTTAATTTAACCATATATAGCATATGATTATAATATAATAATTAATTCCTATTTTTAGTTTTTTAAAATAAGAGGTTAGAGTAGTTTTTGTTACCAAATAATATTTTTAAAATAAGGTCTTATAAAAGTAGAGTTAAAAAGAGTATAGCTAATTTTTTTAACAGTGAAAATTGTAGAGCTAAAAAAATGTAGAGTTACCAAACACTATATTAGTTGAATGGTTGGGTTCTAGTCAACTAGATCTATAATTTTATAAATATAATTGCATGATTTTTGGTTAAAAACACACTTCCACTTAGCTGAAACACACGAAACTTCCAAGGAAATTAAGGGGAGCTTGAGAAAGACATTCAAGAGGGTCCAAAGAATACCCCAAATGCCAGAAATGAGTTACCTAGCTTCAATCTAGCCTCCTTGAAGATAAATGTCTTAAATCCCTAATGATTCCAAGGAGGTTCCCTTATTGATTTGAGACTTAGACCATGACCTCCATGATTTGAAGTTAGTGAACACGAAGCCTAGGGCATTGGACTGATAAGAATTAAATAAAAACTATGTTTTATGGTTCATAGTAACTGTGGAGACCTTGGACTAGCTTCAAAATCTTCTAAATACCGGTTTGAGCAACTTGTATTTATAGACTTAAGTAGATTGCCATGTTCTCGTCACATTTATTATGGTTGGTGCATTGCCATGTGGACTATATACATGTTTATGACGCAAAAATGTCTTGAATGTTTTAGTTTTAAACATTAGCATGCAGAACTTAGGTTAGAATGGTGTTTTCAATGAATTGTTTTGTTTAAATTGATAAACCATAGTATTATCTGTAGACCACCATTAAGCCATTATCATGGCTCAGATCCGATTGCTTAACCTATATGGGGTTATGGAAGCTTCTGAGTGAGTCATCTTTTACTAAGTGTATCATTTTGGATTAGGTCATTACTCAAAGGAGATTGGAATTGATAACAACAGTATTATGTATAGGTAACTCGTTGAGTCATGGTCATGGCTCGGGTTCGTTTGCTTAACCCATGCAAATCCTTTGTTCTATTAATTAGGATCGAACAAAGGGGCTTGGTTGGATTGTCATTAATTGAACCAATGTTTTTTTTTTTTTTTGCCCTCTAGTTTATTAGTATGTGCAAATTTTAAATTTTTTTAACTAATTTTCTGCATTTCACCAAGAATAATGTTGACATCCAATACTAAATATAAATATTCATTATACATCTTGATTAATCGACCCATAACATTTCCATCTCTCTCTCTCTCTCTCTCTCTCAGCCTATAGAGTTAAAGTGCCCGTGACAATTACTTTCTAGGTTTATGGATGGATTCCGTAAAATTAAAATATAATCATAATTAAAAATATCTTTTAAAAAACATTTATATTTTCTAATTTTAAATTTTCTTTTCAAGGTTATATTTATATAAAATGTCCACGTTGCATGGGTTATGAACTTGTTATATTAGAGTCTTAAAGTCAGAGGTGGTAAAATGAGTCAAGATACGTTTGTTTATCGTTCGGCCCATTTTAAAATTGGTTCGGACAAAATCTTTTAAAATTTGGGCCCGGTAGAGATATAAATCTTATGATCGTTTTAAAAATAGAGTCGAGTCTGGATGGAGGCTTAAGAAAATAGGTACCTGGTTCCTACTTAGTATAATTAAGGAGTAAAATTAATATTTTATATGTATTTAATTTTAGAATACTTATATCGTAGCTTGGTTGAAGCTTGAAATCCTTTAGTTTTCCTTTTTTATTCATATTCACAACCATCATTCACTCATATTCAACAATAATAGAAAATCAAATTTAACAATCATGGTAACAAAAAAAATAATCAAAGAAGTGTGCAAAAATAGACAAAATCAAGCTACCGTGTTTAAAAAAAAAACATACGAGTATAGACGAATAGTTACTGTCCGTTTCACAAACCAAACAGAGGACGAACATGCTATGTACCCGATAGTATAAGGCTTTGTCCATACTCGTACCCGTTCATACTTCATTTTTTTGCCACCCCTACTTGAAGTAATACTATTTTTTTTTTCTGTCAATTACACACACGCACATACACTTTTACCACTCAGCGAACCCCACAGGAAATGCTAAAGAAATGAGCAATCTCCATGGGCTTTAAGGGGAGGGGGAAACACTCAGCTCACCGATGTGGGAGTTTTTTTTTTTTTCTGTCAAATTACACACACATACACTTTTACCACTTCGGGAATCCCACAAGAGATGCTAGAAAAATAAGCAATCTCCAAAGGCTTTAAAGGGAGGGGGAGACACAGCTCACAGATGTGGGGGTATTTTTTTCTGTTAATTACACACATAAATCATAAACGAAAAGAAAACGAAAGATGAAACATAAATTATAGATCAATTAAGCCCACTCGGGGGTTTGCTCAAGAATAAAAACAGAGTACCATTCACCGTTGAAAAAAAGTAGAGCAACTCTTATATTTGTTAGGACTGAAATTCTGGGCCTCTAGATGTGACATAGACGATCTAATGGATCACTAGATTAATGGGCTGTGATGATGGGCCTTGAACCCCATTTGACTTAATAGCGCCTGCGTGCCTTCAAATACGATCAAAAAACATTTTCTTTTTCTCGTTTTTGTTTTTTTACCCTCTTTTTCTCTCTGTCTCTCTCCACGCTGTTTCCATTCCTCTTGTGCCAAGGTTTTTCTAATATTCAAGCCTTGACCCTGCAAATTCTCTTCTTTATTAATTCAACTGCCTACCAAGTGAAAACGAGGGCATTTTTTTATTTTTTCGGTTCAAATTAGCTGCGAATTATAGAGTTTGGATCATCATATAGCAGGGCATGGAATCCGAAGAAGCGCGCGACGCCTGATAATACCTGCTTCTAAAGAGGGTTTGGATTCTATTATCTCTGAAATCTTTGTTATTCTTTAATGCTATCAGTTTATTTTCATTTATTGGAGAGATTTACGTGGTTTGCGAAGAAAACCTAGATCAACTTGTTTGTAATCTTGTTCAATCTTTCGTTTTTTCGATTTTATCTTTGATTTTCTAGGGAAAGTTGGTTTATTTGTTAAACTTAGATGATTATGATGACTTAGTGTGTCCTGATTTGATTGGTGAATAGGTAATTAGAGGACGACGCTAACTTATTTCCATTGGCAGTGGTAATTGTGATGAATTTTTAAATGCACAGTTGTTGTTGAGATCCTGTGATTTATTACTAGAATTCTACCGTCCATAAACCTTATCCAAACAAATTATTTGATTAGTATTACCTTTTGAATCCCTTAAAAAAAACCCTATGTTTACTCGTGAATCTTGTGAATTAGGTGGAGTACACTGTACAAATCTTTATTCTATTTACTTTCTGTTTGAATCTTTGTGAAAAAGTTATTAAGTTCGGACAAGCTAGGCCAACTCTTATGTCCCTTTTACTTGAACATCTATCTATAGAACAAAATGATCTTGAGTGAGCAATCTTGCTCAATGTTCTTTAATAACTCTCAGTTTCTAGCGAAACCCCTAGTCTTTGCATTAGGACATGGGTCACATAGCATTAAGGTTGAGACAAGTTGCTTAAGAAAAAGCATAGAGACTTATAATCAATAAGTACAGTGGTTTGTTGCAGCATGGTGTCTTGTTTTTACTCAAAATACAAATTAAGGTTTCATATTCCATCCTCACAATTTTTATCTCAATGTTCAAATATAAACTAAATTATAAAAGGTTACCTTGATGATTATTTTAAAATTTTGTTTCTAGTAGAAAGCCCAACCCCCAAACCTTGCCAAGGGGGGCAAATTTAAATACTTGCCGTACCCCTTTGAAATTCCTCACATTTGTGGTAAGGGTGTTCGTCAAGCTCTCCATAACCTCACCCCTTGTTAAGAATTTATGAGTATGAAAAAAAATAAAAAAACTTAATGAATGGACAAATAAAAATAGTAATTTTTAGTAGTATTAAGAATTTGTATTTACTATGTGAAAATGGATATAATTTATTGGGTGGTTGTAGTTTCAGGAAGTACACACCTATTTTTTGATGATTATTTTCAGCTTATTACATGTTAGCATTTTATTTTTATGATTTATTTGTCATTTTTGTTTAGAACATTATGTTAATATTACCCATTTAAAGAACCAATTACATTAAATGATGCACCTATATCATGCATGCATACAAATTAAAAACTGTCACTTGATTAAATCTTTAGCAAGTTCTTGTACAGTTATACTTATTTCATTAGTTTTTCCATATTTTTGTAAATTTAGAAATTTTGTTGTGGTTTATGGAATTTTAAAGCACTATTCCTAGAAAGTTGAAGTTTAGAACTGCTTTTATTAAGGAAAATTATGTTTATTAATATCTATTTATTGTTAATTTTTCCTTGTTTCTATAACTCCTTTATAAGTTGTACTTTTTGCTTTGCCACTCCTTAAATCTGTCATTGTTATTGTATCTTAGAAATTTACTGTTATTGTATCTTAGAAATTTACTATGGTTTTTATATCATTTTTTAAAACAATTTCTGGAGAAAAGTTTAGGTTTTCCATTGACCTCAATATAACAAATTGTTATACCCTACACCCTTAATTTTAGAATGCTAAAGTCTTAAAAACGGTGACCTGGCGGTGTTGTGGTCTCTATGGAAGGAAAAGAACAAACAGGTGTTTGATGGGGAGGTGTATTCGGCTGCCAAAGTGTGGGAGAATTCCCATCTACTCGCTTCTTTGTCAAAAGGTTACGCTTTAGGGGATTGGCTTAGAGGGTGGGACAATTTTGTATCTTCTTAGGGGTGGGGTCTTGGTTATAGTCTTTTCGGACTTTCCTTTTATACATATATATACTATTCCTTTGTTTCTTTTTAAAAAAAGAAGGGTGACCCAATGCACTAGGCTCTACCATGGCGAAGTCCATGGAGGGGACAATGTATATAGTCTTACACTTTGTTGCCGAGACTCTTTGCTTTAGCCTAGCGTATCGTGTTGACATTTCATATTATTGACATGGGGTGTGGGATATGTGTCTGATACTTCATAGTTTGAAATACTACTATGTAGATTCACTAAAGAAAGAAGTAGGAAAGAAGAGAATGTCAATGACTAGTAGGTGACAATTCACCATGGTGGAGAAAAGGGGCAATTAATGATTGAAAAGAATTGAAGAAAAGGGAAAAGAAAAAGATAAATTATGAGCTTAGTAATGAACATAACTTTGTCCAATCCAAGTACCCAAATCCAAATTCTTAGAAACTTTTAGTCAAGTTCCTAAATCCTATAATTTGAAAATGGACTTCTCCGACTTCTAAATATATCTTTGTATTTGACACCCATATCCAAGTCCATGTAGCAGTGCTCTTAATGTTGCATTGCGGAGAGATTCAAACCTATTATTAGTCCCTTGCTATATTTTAAAGATATCAAACTACAAAAGTTCATTTAAAAAAGAAATCCTTGTGAAAACACTAACTTCCACTTAATTCCTATAGCCACAGTTATCACCTGCAATAGACAATTGTTAGGTATTTACACTTAGGAAACAATTACAAAGCTGAATAGGCCTAAAGATGCAATAGTTTATTGTGTAGGAAATGTCACACACATTGTGATATATCACATAAAAAGGCTCGTACCCAGTGCGCAAGGAATGTGGGTTTGGGGGAAGGGAAGATGTATGCAATCTTACCCTCAACATTGAAGAGGCTGCTTCCTGACCATGACCTCTAGGTCACATAGAAGCAACCTCAACTGTGGTTTCAAGGCCCACCCTTCTATTAAGGGAGCCTAGAATTAAATAGATTGAATCAAAACCCTTTAAATTTAGAATCTAAATGGTCTTAAAGCAAGTGAAGGTAAGAGTAGTAATGAGGTAATTCCAAGCATATGCTTGTTTTTTATTTTTATTTTTACTTTTTATAGGTAACTGAAGGGGTAGAATCTATAGGCTCATAGCTTGCATATCAGTGTCAAACCATTAAGCTATGAGTTTAACCCTATACACATTGTGATGTTTTCCACGCCAGAATTATAAGTACAAGTTGAAGAAACATGTAGCGCAAACGAGAAGTAGGTGAAAGTTTCCATCATAATGCCATGAGGAAAGTTTGAGTCGTATCCTCAAAATATACTTAGTGTACAATGAAGAAAATTAATTTATGTAAAGAATTATGAAAAAGAGTAGCCTGATGCACGAAGCTCTGACCCATGCGCAGGGTCCTTAGGAAGGATCAGATCACTTTTGTGTTTATTGTACACAACCTTACCTTATCAAAAAATAGAAAATTATTTGTCAAGTAAGGTTATAGAACAATCTAGGAGGGACTCCTTAGGGAGTATATCCATGTTTATGCAAAGTGATTAGTGGCTTAATGATGGAGTGTAACCAACTCGCGGTTGGTCTGATGGACAGAAACCCGCCTCAAGAAGCAAGAGTCTTGAGTTTGAATGTCACTCAAAGCAAGTCAATGCCCATTGAGTTTTCATTGTGTGACGATTGGGAAGTTTGCATGCATCTTGAAGCACTAGTTGAGTGGACCCTTTGGTCAAAAAAGAAAAGAGAGAAAAAGAAAATGTTGGAATATTAACCCATCTATTGGGTTTGGATGATGCATTGTAAGCTTGCTGGAAAGTTGTTGAGGTTTTTCAAGTGAGGACATCCTTTTGCTCTTATGAAGCAAGCTGAGAATCAAATTTTGGCTTGTCCAATAAGTCCATAAATCTATGAGTTACATACATTAAACCATTTGCAATTGTTTAGATAGTCCACGACTCCATGTCATTAACTGATATAAAGTCATCTACTAATTTTTTTATTTATTTATTTTTTTTTTTTTTAATGTTTGTGTGTCATGATCCTTATTGAACAATACCTTTATTTACGTCTATTATTGAAAATTTTGTGGTTATTTATTTTTCCATTATAGGGAGCCATTTTATGTAGCTTAATTCATTAAACAGGTGATGGAGATATCACTGTTAAAGGCTATCCTCAACAACCTCTCTCGGTTCAACCGTTTGTCATCTTGTGCCAACATAGAGGTTGAACCAGTTTTGAGCTATTATAGAAAGATAGATGAGATATTGAAGCTTTTGAAGCCTATACTTGATTCAGTTGTAGATTCCCAGATAGCTTCAAATGAACAACTTAATAAGGCAATTGAAGAATTGGACGGGCTTATTAATGAAGCAATGGAGCTCATCGAAAGCTGGAATATGATCATGAGTAAATTTTATATTGTATGTTACTTGTTAAACTTTTGAAGTGAAATTTTTATTTCTTAATTAATCCTAAAATTATGGATGTCTGTATTGTTTTATGTTAGAATAAGTGTTTAATTTTTTGTTTAGCATCTTCTACTTGTTCACCATCTTGCAGGGTATCTATGTCATTCTCGCTTGAATGCAGTGTTTCCATGATCCTATAATCTGGCAGATTCGATTTCCTGATACTGTAAATATTTTCTTATGCCAATTTACTTAATCAGCTAATGCGAATTTTTCCTATTAAATTGTTAGGATCACTACTACATCTATGTTATTTAAGAAAAAGATTGGTGTTTGCCTTGATACACACTCAGGGCAATGCCAAATCAAAAGAGACTTGAGACTGAGGTCTCAGGTGTGTAACTTATGGCTATATAAATTATAGGACTTCTATCTTGCTACATTTGGTTTCTGACCCAAAAACAAGGATACAATTTGAATATAAAAATTCGGAAAACAACTTTTTATCATTTTCCGAACACAGGTTGTATTATGACTAAAATCTTTAAAAACTGTTCTCGAATTTGAACAACCAAATCTATTTTTTGTATTTTCAGATTTTCAGAACTAGAAAAATGTTTCTACAGCACCAAACAAATGGGGCCTTTATGTTTCTTTCATTTTCAAAACTTTTATTTCATTTCCTAATTCCCTCCCAATTACATTTGGGACAAAAATTCATTTGTTTTCTTTCTCAAGGCTTTAATGTGAATCATTTGCAAAAAATTAAGTTTAAGAGCTTAAGCCTTGATCTCTTGCTGGAAAAGTTTGCAATGTCATGCTTGTTAGTATTTGAAAATCAGTTGGAATTGTTGTTTTGGGTTTCTTGTGTGAAGCATCATCATATAGAATCCCCTGTCCAAAAAAAACAAAGGCAGAAAAAATAATTCTTGGTGTATATATAAATCATGTACCAATTTTTAGGTGCTTTTCCCATATTTATTTGCTTTTTAAGAGTTCGAAGTTGTTTTTTGATTCTTCCTCTTTGGATTTGTTCAAAGATTTTCATGCACTTGTTCTTTCTATGCTGTTCTTACTAAGTTTCTTGCTGTAGTTGTTACTTTTTTTATTTTTTTTATTTTTTTATTTTCTTAGTGTCTGTATATGTTATTGTTTAATAGTCAACGACAAAATATTTGACAATTTAGGTCACAATATGTGATTATTTGCACTGGTCAATAATGTTTATGAATGACTTATAATCTTATAACCTGATGTATTCGAAAATTAAGTCAGTAACATAATACTATCATTCAAAGACATAAATTACAAAAACGTAGTTCCTAGTTTGATTATTCTGCGTGGTTTTTTGTCTTGTTTTTCTTTGTTTTTTAAAGTGAGGTTTGCATTTCTTCAATTTTTATGGTTTTTAGATTTTTGTATTTCTTTTTGAAAAAGCAATGGGTCCCATGCCCTGAAAACATTGAAACCTTATATGATGATATGAAAGCCATTTTAAGTGATTTACTTTTTAAGTGATTTACTTTTTTTTGTATTTTCTGTTTTCAATCAATGGAGACATTTATTTTATTATGACAATAATTCTGGAGAGTAGAGAAATGGCTTCTGTATTTTAACAATAACACCTTACAATGGAGGATTTTTTTTCATTAGCAGTATACAGATATTTCTGTTTTTAAAAATCCATAATTTGTGCCTTGTTCATTCACTCTCGAAAGATTAGTGATCAAAGGAGTCCCAGAGATGAATATCTTCTTCAATATTTGTTTGCCTTGAGAACAATATGAAGAGTTGTATTAGAATTCTTTAGGCTCCATATCTAGTCCTAAAGTTTGATCTATTATTCGTTTCACTAGTGAAATTGATTTATTGGAAGGTACTAATTAGAACTTTATAAATATCTCCCATTTATTTATTCATACTATACTATACAAAGCAAATTTGTAGATCTTAAAACGTAATCAGTCCCAAGCCTAGATAAAGGATGAGGGAGTTGTGTTAGATAGCTTACAACCGGTATAAAACTTTGTTAGTTCAACCATGACATGAATCTAACAAGAATTGAAAATTTAACTTTTCCCTAGACTTCGGTCAATTGAAAATCTGAATTAATTTGGCGAAATTTAATTTGATATGGAGAAGTTTCTAAAAATTCTCCAAATTAGAAAAGTTTAGATAATTTTTGCATAGATGCTAAAATATCTAGATTTATTGTAATATATGTTAAGAACTAATACTAATGGAAACTTTTAATAATAAAAATATCGATAGTGATCTAATAAAATTAATCTTGTTAAGTGGGTTGATGAAATTTGAAATGGTGGCTTCTAGTCTTGATCTCTTTTTATTATAAATTTTCGATTTTGTAGTGGCTTGCTCGTAGAGCATGTAATTTGCTACTTTGGCATTTTACTTGCTTAATTTATTAGTTTATTATTGAAATGTATGTTTTTTCCTCTTGTTCTATTGTATTTTTTTATAATTTTTTTTTAAAATATCAATAAAACTGATAATTAAAGATAATATAATTAACATGATTAATGCATTTGCACCTCAAATAGGATTAGACCAACAAACTAAAATGCAATTTTGGGAAGACACAGTTAAAGTAATTCAATAAATATTCAAGGAGAAAAGATATAGATAGAAGAAGATTTTAATTGCATGGAGGATATGGATTTGGAATAGGAATGAAGCTGGAATGAGCATTCTAGATTTTGCAATTGCATACGACCTTATAATAGCAAACACTTATTTTAGAAAGAGAGATGAGCATTTAATAACATTTCAAAGCGTATCTAATAAAAGCCAGGTATCCTTTTTCTTAACTAGAAAGGTTGATAAGGTAGCATGTGAAGATTGTACGACTACTTTAGGGGAAAGCTTAACTTCACAAGTTACAACATAGGATAATGATAATAAGTATTTGTGTAAAATGAAAACTAGGTCAAAACGTAAAATTATCAACCCAAGAATTAAATGGTGGAGTTTGAAAGGAGAAAAACTTGAAAATATTTGAAGGAAAGCTAGTAAGAGAAATCACTTTTGAGTATATATGACAACCCCAAGTGTGGAATTTTACTCAGCTTAACTCAAGTAAGCCTTTTCCCAACTACATGGTGTCAGCTGCATGAATCTGCTTACTCCACTCTGCTCTATCCAAGGCTAAGTCGATATACGTCCTAGTGGGGAAATGGAGTAACTAAGTGTATAGAAAAAGGTAGAAAAGAAATTCAAGGAGAGTCAGAGGGGATAGGAACTTTGGTAAGAAGCTTGGTGGTGGAATGAAGAAGTTCAAATTACATAAAACTTGAAAGGACAAACTATAAAACTTGGTAATAAGTTAGGTCCGTATGAGGAAAGTCTTAAAAATTATAGGAATACAAAGAAATAAACTAAAAAATGTGGTAAATATTTCTAAACTTGAAGCAAATGATGATTTATATACTAGATTAGTTACAAAAGAAAGTGAAAAGACTATAAACTAAGGGGAAAAAACAGAAGATCTTAATTATATTAAATATATTAAAAGTAAGGATCAAGGAGTCTTTGTAAAAGAAGAAGATATCAAAGAAAGATGGAAAACTAATATTGAAAAAAAATATTAAATGAAAATCATTTGGAAAATTTAAGTGTAGAAGTAAATGATAACTTAGGGGGTAGCTAATGAAAATATATTCTTTGTTGGAGTTCGTGTACTTGAGGTAAAAAATACTTTGAGGAAAATGAAAAATGCAAAGGCTTTTTATAGCCTATAGGATTAGATGATATTCTTATTAAGGTTTGGAAGCGCCTAGGAGAAATTAGAATCTTGTTGGTTAACTAAATTACTTAATAAGGTTCTAGCAACTAAAAAATGCCCGATGATTAGAGGAAAAGTATATTACTATCTATATATAAAAATAAAGGAGATATTCAAAACTGTGCAAATTATTGAATGATTGATTGATAAGTCATACAATGAAATTGTGGGTGAGAGTAATTAGCGAATTGAGTAAGAGCTGAACAATTAGTGATGAACAATTGATTTTGATTTATGCTTGGGAGATCAATAATGAAAACTTGTTATTTTTGAAGGAAATTGATGGAGAGGTATAGAGAGAAGAAGAAACACCTTCAAATGGTCTTTATTGATCTAAAGAAAGCCTATGATAGAATACCTAGAGAAATAATATGGTGGTTTTTAGGAAAAAAGGAGTTACCATTGTACACTTTTTTTTTTATGCTGAATTGGATATGATTTAGTGAACCACAAACTTTCTTATGTTGATGCTATATGCAACATGGTGTTTGATTGTCAGGATGGGAACTTCTAGCTTTTTTTTGTCATTAATCAAGATTGGAATAAAAACAGTTGGATGCTAGGGGAACATGATAGTACTATTTATGAGAAGTAAGTCTTTTTATCTGAACAATATGCTATCAGATTGGATGATTGAATAGAGCATGACTACATTTGACACTGGGAAAAAAGCCATACGTTGTCTATGTAGATAACACCCCTGATAACCAACAGACCTTTTTTAATTGTATTACTGTACTTCATGGACCTACACAGGTTAGAAGTTTTCTTGCATGAGTATTCTTGTTCCTGAACTTTTCCATCATGCTGCTTTTTCTGAAATTTGTACATATAGTTTTGGTTTGCTTAAAATCTCAGTACTTTGGACAATGTTCTATCTCATTAATAACATGAATTTGTAACCAGTGGCATGTGACGTTATGACAGGTTATGCAAATTGAATCATTAGCGACAAGGATTCATGCATCTTGCTTAGATGTTTTGGAACCACTGAACTCTCTGCATGATAATCTCCCTTCTGAATTGAATTCTGCATCTATAGAGGTAAGTTCCATTACCAATTATGTGCACTACGGAAAGAGCACAACGGTTTGAATGTTTGGTTCATTATGACTGCAAGTGTTGTCCATTGACCCAATTGAATTAGTCAGATGATTGTGACCGTCAAATACATCACAGTTGTCAACTTAAAATAAAAAGAGACCGGTAAGTTGTTACCACTATTATCAAGTAAAATTAATTTGCTTGATGTTTAGACCAATTGATGATACGTTTTTAAGGATATAGCACGTTAAACTGTTTCCACCAGTTGAATCAGAGTCATGGCTCTGGTGAAAATATATTAAGTTTCAATGAGTTGCAGACAAATATTGTTTTTTTCTGACATTGGGTCGTTTACAGCACTGTATAGAGAAACTTCAATGTATTAAATGTGAACAAACATCATCTATCATCAAAGATGCTGTAAGAGATCAAGTTGACAATTCTGTTCCCAGTTCAGAGAGCATGGTGAAGATTGCAGACTCCTTGAGCTTGACATCTAATCAGGAACTTTTGATGGAGGCTGCTGCACTTGAAAAGGTGAAAATGCAGGCTGAGCAAGAAGAAAAGGATGGGGAGGCCAAGTACATTGATCACATAATTGCTCTGGTCACTCACATGCATGATGTACTTGTTAAAGTGAAACAAACCCAGAGCACTACTTCGGTACCAATTCCTCCTGATTTTTGTTGTCCTCTCTCCCTTGAGTTGATGACAGATCCAGTTATTGTTGCATCTGGACAAACCTACGAACGGGCTTACATTAGGAAATGGCTTGATCTTGGTCTGACAGTTTGTCCTAAAACCCGTCAAACTCTAGCTCACGCTAATCTGATTCCTAATTACACTGTCAAGGCACTAATTGCAAATTGGTGCGAGTTGAACAATGTGAAGATGCCTGATCCAGTGAAGTCGATGAACTTAAACCAGACTTCAGCTCTTCTTGCTCGTGCAAATTCTGGTGCCAAAGATTCACAGCCCATTTTTCCTTCCAACAGGATGAGCCATTCAAGGTCACCCGAGTCTAGTAGATTGACTTCATCAAATAAAAGTTTGTCCTCAGCAAGTGGGACCCACCAAGAAAGAATATCTCAATCACATGCTCGTTCAGATTCAGAGGGTACCATGGGTGATGGACATGTAAATGATTCTGGGTTGGACATGGGTAGGATGTCACTAGCAAGTTCTGAAGAAAGGGAAGCAAACTCGGAGGGGAGAAGCTTTGGTTCAGGTAGCCAAATTATGATGCCATCAACTAATGAAGCTTCTGAAGCAGGGGGTGATGAGCAATTTCAGGGCCACAATCGAAGTGCTTCAGTTTCTAGTTCTGTTTCTAACACAGAGTATCATCAAGATATATCAGGAAATGCGAATGAGGTGTCTCAAGTGTCTGGTGATCTGACCCACTACAGCAGTGATGCTTCTGGGGAAGTGAAGTCAGAACCTCCTGCTCTGCCTTCTTCAGTTTCACATAGAGAACCTGAGTTTTCACCTCGTTTGGTGGAGACAAGGTCTAGAAGTCAAACCATCTGGCGGAGGCCAACTGATAGATTTGTCCCAAGGATAGTTTCTTCTTCGGCTATTGATACAAGAGCAGACCTTTCAGGCGTGGAGACCCAAGTCCGGAGATTAGTTGGGGACTTGCAAAGTACTTCTGTTGATCTCCAAAGAGCTGCCACTGCTGAACTTCGCCTCCTTGCTAAGCATAACATGGACAATAGGATTGTGATTGCAAACTGTGGGGCCATTAGCTATTTGGTTGGTCTGCTTCGCTCCCCTGATGCAACAACCCAAGAAAATGCTGTTACAGGACTTCTCAACTTATCTATCAATGACAACAATAAAACGGCAATTGCAAATGCTGATGCAATTGATCCCCTCATTCATGTTCTTGAGACGGGAAGCCCTGAGGCTAAGGAGAATGCGGCTGCAACTCTTTTTAGCCTCTCAGTTATTGAGGAGAACAAGGTCAGAATTGGGAGATCTGGAGCAATAAGGCCACTGGTTGAGTTATTAGGCAATGGAACTCCACGAGGAAAGAAAGATGCTGCAACGGCTTTGTTTAATTTGTCTATATTTTATGACAACAAGGCCCGAATTGTGCAGGCTGGTGCTGTGAAGTACCTGGTTGAGCTAATGGATCCAGCAGCTGGTATGGTGGATAAAGCTGTTGCTGTTTTGGCTAACCTTGCAACAATACATGAGGGCCGGGTTGAAATAGGGCAGGAAGGAGGGATTCCTGTTCTTGTTGAAGTGGTTGAACTGGGCTCAGCAAGGGGGAAAGAAAATGCGGCTGCAGCCCTTTTACAACTTTGCACCAACAGCAACAGCAATAGGTTCTGCAATATGGTGCTTCAAGAAGGAGCTGTCCCACCCTTGGTTGCACTGTCACAGACAGGCACACCACGAGCTAAGGAAAAGGTATGATGATTATAACTCTTTCCTGAATTCTGCTATCTATTTAACAATTGAAAGTAAAGAAACCCTTTGTCTTTTAAGCAGTCACAATGCCCATGTCCATTTTCAAGGTACTTCCAACCGGTTGCTTGCTTCTTTCTTCAAACATTGTACCTGTTAGATCATCTTAATCATCTATATAGATCTGAAATATAATTAAATAGATGTCTCAGCTGGACAAATTATTACATCAGATTAATTAGATCTGGATGATCAGAATAACTTCGATTTTGAACCAACTAGCCAAAGTAAAGGTAACTAGTTACTACCAGTGTTGGTCCTTTTGGCATTTTCAAGAAATGGTGAACCAGACAATAAACTGACTGAGAAATTTCTAACAATTTAATCTTGAGAATATGGGAAAAGATTAGTTACCTAAGGCTGTATTTGGTTGCGTATCTAAAAACAGCTATTCTGTTTTCACAGTACCCAAAAAGTGAAACTAGAAAAGTTAGAAAATGACATTTAGTCGTTTTTGGAGTTTTAGGGTAAATTTGAAAATTAATTTCAAATCCTACTCTGCCAAACACATTTTCTTATGCCCCTTTTTCCTATATTTGAAAACTGAAAACAGTTTCCTAAATGGAAACCAAATACAGCCTAAGTATCTCATGCTTTTGGCGCTTGAGCTGAGAATTAATTGGTCCCATGCAGCCATTGCTATGGTCTAAATGTCAATGTGATGGGATATGATCATCCCGTAAATGCACATATTGAACCATTCATGATGTTTCTGTACAGTTAAATTGTGGATATCTTTTGACAGCTTTGCCTTTTTGTTCCACGAAATCAATAGTTTGTACCCTTTACAGCGAACCGAGAGTGCAACCTTATACAGAGCTATCTTTATACCATGAGGAAATAGTGACTTATCGCCCGTACTGTAGTTTGGGCTGTGCACAGTGGTTGAATCACTAATTGAGAACCAATGGAGAAGCAGCCAATGAAGTTCTAATGTTAGGGAAGTAGATCTTTCGTTAGTCAAACCGCTCATAAGCCTAAGCCCCAGTAAACTCTCTTCTCTCCTTTCTCTTTTTTGAATGATTCAGATTCATTACCGAAAAACTATTCTCTAGTGCCACATTTCCGGTTGTTCCTCTATTTAAGGGTCAGGTGGTCTTTTACTGCTAAAGCCTCTGGAGGATTCTTAGGGGGCTAGGGAGATAGGCATTTAGTGAGCAGAAACAAAGAGGGATTTTTTTTGGGTACGTAATTTTATGTTTCGTCAATCATCACTTCCTGATGTCTAGTTACTATTTAGAAGTTTCTTGCTTAAACTCAGAATGTTATTAATCAACTCACTTTTGGAGTTTCAAATATCTTATGAATTGCTGAAACTGTATTCATATCATACACATTTACACAGTATGCACATGTTTTAGTCAAGTATAAACCAATCCTGAATAAAAGGTGCATCCGAAGTGTGATGCCCTAGAAAGGAAGAGTTGCTAGTGTTCCAATGGCACTTGACACTCCTCAAGAATGTTCTCTATTCTTTGTTGTGCTTAGAAAATAATAGATTACTACCAGGAAATAGTCTCCTGGAAGTTTTGCTAGCGAAAGGACTTGTTGCAAATTTCTCCTTTTTGATAATTCTACTTGTGTTCCAGTAATTGTTTGCTGATTAAGACACTACAGGCAAATCCAAGATTTTGAAATCCATCAGGAGGGGTTTTTCTTTTCCTCTGTGCTAAGTGCTTTAATGATGACTGCCCCTTTCCATAAATGTTTTTTCAAGCTTCGGATGTTTAAGTTTGAAATTCCCTGCTCCTTGCAGGCTCAGGCACTTCTTAGCTACTTCAGAAATCAGCGGAAGGGCAATGCAGGAAGGGGCCTATCTTGACCATACAATTCGTGAGTTTGGTGACCAGTGGAAAGCCAATTTCTCTGGTGTTTCAAAAATGGTGTGTGAGCTACTGCCCTGCAAATAAATGTGGATGAGTTGCTATTGGGATGTTGTTTGATTGTACGAAAAAAAAAAAAAAAAAAAAAAAAAAAAGGGAAATAAGAAGAAAAAAAAACCAATTTGTGAAGAGAAGATGACTGGCTTATACTCACAGATTCATGTCTATGTGATAGCAAATTGTATTAGAACAACCAGTATCTGCAGCCTACGGTCTGAGGTTTCAAAGCTGATGGGCATTCTTTTTAATTTGTTCAACTTTCTTAACCTAATTTCTTCTGCTTTATTTCCCTCTAAAAACTCAAATCAGTGTTCAATTTGTGCATTATATTGTATCATATCTTTCTCTTATCTTTTCCCTTTATTATCTTTTCTTTCATGTCAATCTGTTTTTTGGTTTGTACCCTTAGAGATGTCCTCCATAAGACAGGGCAGTGATAATATGTATACGTAATTACTTACTGAAGCTAATTGTGACAAAAACTCCTGTTCTGGAATCCTTGTTTCCGTTGCCAATTTTAACAGTCGCTACTAACAACACCCCCTTTTCTTGTCTAGTTAATGAACGACTTGGATGCATTATCGTCTTTTTTAATTTGTCTATGAATTTAGCTTAAGAGTGTTTACTAGAGTGTATGGGTTGATCATTATGGTCATAAAAATATTCTTTTGGAAAACCATGAATATGATTAGAGTTCAAGTACATTGCATGTGAGACTTATCCCTTTGGTCCTATCAATCCTACTTGGACACAACTTTGACTCAACACCAGCACAGTGATCAGAGCCCATGAGTTTAATTAATAGAAAATGCTTTGGAAACCATCTTGACTTATTGGAAAGTTTTTAGATTGCTTTAAATTACGTATTAATATATGTGATTTAAGGTAATTTAAAATATAATAAAGTTTATATTAAGTACCAATGAATATTATTTTTCGGAAAAAAGTGAAAATGGGATATATTTAAGTGAGATGTATACATAGTTTGGTCGTCAAAAAACTGGAGCTTCATACTCTTGTCCTTGAAATAAATGTTAATTCCAATTACTTGTTCACTTAGTGGAACACATCATTAAATTAAAACTGGTAGATCTACAAGCTAGGATTAATTTCAATCAGGGCATCATCAGGACCTAGCTAGCTAGGTTTTAAATCCTTAATGTACTCTGCAAAGAGTGGAAATTAAGGGTACGTTGATAATGACTGTGAGAAGGGAACAAGCACTGACACAGCACATTGAGAACAGGGACAGAAGGGAGATTCATGGAGGATGACGTCAACAGGCACTCTAAACAGGAAAAGATGCTGCAATTAATATAGATTGAGGGTTTAGTCAAAGAACATTCAAATTAAATGCATGGTTATTATTATATATCCTTCTCAATGCATGGAATGTTGAGCTAAAGAAACAAAATACAGCTCCCTTACATCATGCCAGTTAAGAAAAGGGACCTTGCTGCAAAGTTTCCCTGAAGTCTTTTGGTTTAGGGGTGTTTCCACCATTTCTCTGTTCTCTCTCGGTTGCCTTCTGAATCTGTTTGTGGGGTTCTCTCCACCATTCTCGGTCTTCTTGTTTTCAAAATTTAAAATTTTAACCTATTTATTTATTTATTTATTTTGGTACTACTTTGGCTTTTGATCTTTTCTTGAGAATGCTTATAAAAAAGACTATTTGTTGCAGAGTTATAAGTTGAATATGACCCATCCCATCTGTCTTTCAATGATGCGATCCCTTGTTCTAATTGTCCTACAAATCTAGCTAAAAAAAAAAAATTGTCCTACAAAAGTATGGTATTGGTTAAGGTATGGTTCGGAAAGAGGTTTTGAAAGATTTATACAAGATATATTTTAAGAATCCGGCTATTTTTACCTACCTATTCTTATTTTTTTACCCACTTACTTTCTTTACCAACCCAAAAATTTAAAAGCTCATATCCTTTGTCTCTACCCTCCCATATTCTCATTCTACCCTTGACATTTTTCAAACCCAAATACCATTTTCCATTTCCCTCTCTCTCATTTTTTCTCTTCCCATTTCTATTGATTCGCGATTTCTTTGAGTTTTTAGGACATTCAACCGGTTAGAACACTGCTAAGAAAGACTACAAGCAACCTTGTTGCGAAATCTTGCAAAAAAATTGTGGTATTTAGGATTTTTGATTCAAGAACTTGAATCAACAAAATCGATATGTAAATCTTTGATTTCTTCAAGTTTAAGTTGATTTGAATACTACATTATTGTACTGAATTGTTTTTGTGCAAAAAAAATGGTTGAAAATGGTGAAATGGAGGCGGCGGATATGGGTTTCTAAAACCCATTTTAGCACCGAAATTGCACCGTCCGACCTACTAGGGTCGGACTGTTGTTGCTCTGTCCACTCCAATGAGGGAGGACAAAGCATTTCTTTGGTTTTTTTAAATTTTTTTGGTTTTGTTTAATCTAAATATCAATTGTTTGTCCTAATTGTATAGTTTTTTGTATGTATTTGGCTATTTTGATAGATATGCCGCCAAGAACAAGGAGAGGTCGTTCGGAAGAGGAAGAACAACGCTTGCAAAGAAGAAGGTCAATGGCCTCAGATAGACGAAGACGACGCGAGTCACCACCCCCCTGTTATACATGAAGAAGAAAAGCAACAATCTGAAAAAGAACCTACGCAGGTTGGGGTGGAGGGAGAAGGAGACGGTCTATTGAAGGGTCCTTGTGCCGGGGGACCTACTGATCCTTCGGTCCTCACGCATTTCAAGGGACACGCATCATACTACATGTGGTAAAATCAGGTATATCACTTTCGTAATTTAATTTAAATTCAATTGAGGTTATGATTAAATTTAAATATTGGTAGATTTTTATAATTTTTTGTTTATTCACATAGAGACGAAATATACAAAAGTGTCAAAACCACAGGGCAAAGTTAGCTTCTTGGGACCTTAGTGAACATCCCGAGAGAGAGAGAGAAAGTAATGGACATTATTACAAACACCGATCTTCATCATTTGGTGTCTTGTAGTTATAGTTGTGCCAACAAGTCGTTGATAATTGCTTTTGTTGAGAGGTGGCAACTAGAGACTAATTCATTTCACCTACCATTCGGTGAAATGACCATCACACTGGACGATGTAATGGTCTTACTTAGGATTTTAATAGTGGGCAAGACAGTGAATGGATATGCACTAAGCAATGCAGAAGCAGTGATCATACTTCAAGAAGCCTTGGGGGTTTCGGCTCGAGAGACATTTGATAAGGTGAATAAGAAGAAAGGTCAATCGGTTCAATTGGATTGGTTGCTTAAAAAATTTGGATCGAAGCTTCAAGGAAACCAACAATATCCTTCGGCTGAGCATACTATGAGAGCATATCTTTTGTTCATCCTAGGTTGCACTCTTTTCACGGACAAGAGTGGTATAAGGGTGAACATAATTTACTTGCCAATGTTGATGAATCTAGATGAGGTTCTCAATTTTCCATGGGGAGCTGCTAGTTTGGCGCATCTGTATCATCAGTTGGGATGTGCCACGAGATATCACGTGCAACAAATTGCAGGCTACATGACATTACTTGAGGTATAACTATTTCTATCATTTTGTTTAACTAAATTAAACTTTAAATAAATATGTTTGTGTTATAGTATTTGTTTTTCTTATGTCCGGTAAGCATGGATATACGAACACTTCCCATTCGTGAGACCGCACGTAAATCATGGATATAAGAACAACTTCCCGCGTGCCATGAAGTGGAAACCTCGCAAAGAACAAGGTCTAGCGGAAGATTACGTTGAAGTTCTACGCGAGGCAATTGATGATCTTCAACCGAATCAGGTAAATGGTACTCTTTTAAATTAAATTTTTTATATACATCATATCAACTTATATGTTAGGTCTTTATTATTATTATTTTGTTCGGGTTGCATGGGACCCTTACACAGATTGCAAGGCCAAAAGCCCTCTACATGAAGTGGCCTTTTATACCTCGTGCGTAAAATTCTTTGATGTGGTCGAGCCCTACCATCCTAATCGAATTCTTCGTTAATTTGGACATGTACAGAAGATCCCACGTCCTCCTATACGTCTTGTTCGAGCTGAGAGGAGTGCTAAGGGACGTGATTACAACGTCCATCGCATGCTTATTGACCAGTAGTGGGAGAGCTGAGACTACCATTTGTTACAAGCGGCTGCACGAGGGGAACAAGTTGCTAATGCATGGGACGCTGTATCAGGATATCTTGAGTGGTTTGAACAGATTTCACATCCAAAGGTTCAGAACCCTGAATATCGACTATCCACTCAAGCGCCAACTTTAACAGAGAATTTTGAAATTTTGGTAATAAATCAAAACCTACAAAACATTATTATTATATATGATTGTATTAAATTTGGCAGTAATTGATATTTTGATCTTTTGATTTTAGAGGGAGCGCAACAACCAAGGGCTGGCGATGTTGAAGTCCTTGAGAGCAACTGAAGGACTTGAGACATCGATTGATGCTGTGTTTCGGGGGATTGACGACGTCATCGAAGTTTTAGCCGACACAAGCATTAACAAAGAAAAGGAACATGCCCAGGAAGAACGAGCCCAAACTCCAGTTCTCCACTTCGAAGATGTGTCACACACTTCAATTATGCACTTCGAACGTGGTGAGAGCTCGCTTAGAGTTGAAGAAGATGCACCTGCTGATGCACCTAACTTTCGACTACGGATTCGAAGAAAACGAGATTAGATTTTTGCTTTTTTTTTGGTTTTGGAGTAAGAAAACTTTTGATTTTTTGTGCAATGAATTTTGAACTTTAACAAACAATTTCATTAATGCCAATGAACAAAAATGTACATGTATTACATTTATTGTAAGTTAAAAAAAAAAAACAAAAAAGAAACTTTAATCCTCACTAATTGTTTCTATGGTTGCAACATTGTGAATTGTGCCAGTAAAATACAAATCATATCTAGATATGGGGTGTCCCAACCATTAGTGCACGATAGATGGTACTTCGCCCAATTTGCAACAATTGGTGGCACTGGACTTGTTGGGGCAAAAATATCCTTTCAATGAACGATTATCAATTTTAATCACCTAAACAAGGCAAATCATAGATTTTTATAAATTAACAAGTATAAAAAAATACATAATGTTTTTATACCTGCACAAAGTGACACTCACTCACGAACCCCATAACAAATAGTCGGCTCTGCGTTACCGAAACAAGTTCACTCCTTAGTGGAAGAAATGTTAAACATTGTCGGGGTGAGATAAGTACAAATGCCAAATTGTACTTGCTTGCAATCAAGGGACCCATCTCAGGCATTGTCATCCAAGCACGTGACGGTGCTAGGGTCTCATAACAATCAAGTGCCTTCATGATTTCGTCAACTCTGCCACAATACTGGAAAATGACCTCGTAATGATCCTTGAAACTCATAAGTTCCTCTAAGAGCTCTTGCCTAACCCTTTTCCATTCACCTTCTCCATAACCTAAAAAAAATGGCAGTTGCTCAATAACCACAATGCCCATCGGCCTCCACATCTTTCACTTGCTGGATGTAAGCTTTTAGAACAGCTGAAAATTGATTTATATACTTATGTGAGCCATGGTTCCTTGTCCTGTGAACCTTAGGTGGTCGCTTACCCTTAGTCACAGTGTTTTTAGGGGAACAATTGTCTTGTTGGGATAAGACATGCTCAAACAATGATGGATCTCTCTTGGTTGACTTATCAACTTTCAAACTTGGCCTTCCCCAAGTATCACTTTTTATGGCGGGCTCAGTGACCACTGTAGATGATGGCTTCGATATCTCTCTCAACCTCTTAAGCATTCTTTTTCTCCCATATGTGTCACATTGCTTGAACTCTTTACAAAAGCCCTCGATCTCCTCGTGGCATTGTAATTTGTCTTGGGACTCTTGAACAGGGAGAAAAATATCCAATTTCTTCCAATGTGCATCCACCAAAGTAGTAGGGATGGGCCTAGGCCGACTTTCTTTGTGATATTTAAAGATCTCATGCGCACTAGGTAACCCTTGAGTTTTTTTCAACACGCAACGACAACTAGAAGTTTCAAAATCTGTCTCCTTCAAACGTTCACATTCTTTCTGAATCTTTTTGATTGCATGAATCAGGACAACCCCTCGCAAGTGCTGATATATAGGTCCTCTATGGATGTGTTTTGTGGTAAATAAGCTTTTCTCAAAAGATGATGATATCTCTGTATGTTGCAAAGTTAACAGAGAATGTATTGTGATCCAACTACTCTCAAACATTCCCTGTGAAGAACCCAAGTGTTTCTTCAATTTTGCATGTGCACTTTCCGCCCTGTTAGTTGTGACATTTTCGAAATGCATGATCTCATTTGTCCAAGCCGCCACAAATCTTTCCTTGTGGTTCAATAACCACTCATTGTATAGATAGAGAAGGAGCATAGGGTAAGCTTTATAAGATTTTGAAACCACTTTCCAATGCTCTTCATACTGCTCCTCTGTCTCTGAATCCACCAAATCATGCCATATGCCCATGAATTTCATATGGTCACTGCTATCCTTCAACAATGGTTTCAATTTTGCCAACACATTCTTGTTAATGTGCCAACTGCACAACAAATTTCTAACATTTGGAAAAATAATATTCACTGCATTCATCAGGGCCAATTCTCTATCAGTAACAAAAACCTCTGGTTGTGGTCACCCTTCTACTAGATCCTTCAACTTCTCAAGTGCCTATATGTAGTTTTCCTGCCGCTCGTTCTTCATGAATACATGCGCCATCGAAAATGTGAGATGAGTTGATGTAACGCCAATTATCTCAAGTACGGATATCGATAGATATTCGTCTTATACGTGCAATCCATTATCAAAACTTTAGGAAAACAACACAATAACTTGATCGATACCGGGTGTGCGTAAAAAAACACTTGTACATGATCGGTGTTTCCATCGGACTTGTGCCACTCGACGTATTATTCTTTAGCTAACTTCGTCATCAAATATTGTATCTGAGACCTCCCACAGTGTTCCAACAATTTATACTTGCTATGTGCATTGTATATGGTCTTCAATGTAGATGCGTTGCCTGCATCCCTTCGCTTCAGAGCATTCAGTATATCTCTGGACCTTGCTTGACTTCTGCTCATATCCACAAGCATTTCCATCTCATCTTTTGTTAGTCTGCCCGCATAAGAGTACCCTTCGATCCGATCATCAGGTGGATGATGATGAGTGCCGCAATCTACTTTTACCATCCAATCGTCATCAGTGGCCAATTTTTGCCCCCGTAATAAGAATGGACAATTACACTTCTACGATGAGGTTTCATTCACTATCTTTTTCTTTGTGTCTTTCGGGTTATACACACCATGCAAACTTGATTCTCGGTCGCCTACCCTTCGTCCCCCTGCATCCGAGCTCTTGATAACGATAACAAAACCATTTGCACGACCTACTTCCCTTGTCCATGCAATAAGTTCGACCTTACTCTTAAACACAATATCGGTTGTGAACTCATCAGTGTAATCTCAAACTAACACCAACTTATTGCCAATAATTTTGGATTCATCAAATCCCTCATCATCCTGATGTATTACAAATCAATATTAGTATTACGTACAAAATAAAACAATAAAATAATAAAAAAACACAAAAAATGCTCTGTCCGACCAGAATCAGTCTGGCAGAAGCTCTTTGTTCTACTGATACTGGTTGGACATAAGCTTTCTGTCTAACCTGTCAGGGTCGGACAACAAATGTTTTGTCCGATTCTAACAGGTCGGACAAAACATTTGCTATGTTTTTTTTTGTTCTGTTCGACCAGTCACGGACGAACATTTCCTTTTGTGTCCAATTTATAGTGGTCGGATACCACACTTTCTGTCCGTCCATGATAGGTTGGACAGAACAATTCCAATGGCGATTTTATGGGTTTCGAAACCCATTTTCGCCCCCTTCCCACCTCGATTTTAGGTTTGTTTTTGCATAAAAATAGTGTGGATACCAAATGCACGTACCTTAGGAGATGAAGAACGACTTAAATCTCTTTCCATTGTTGGTCGAACGGCTTGCTTAACGGTGCACACTTCGAACACTTTGAACACTTTCCTAATGACTTGCAAACACTTCAAATCGAAAGAAATCACTTGCGAACAGTTGAAGACGTGCTTGTGATTCGAAAAATGGGTTAAAATCACAAGATCGAAGATTGAAATTTGTTGGGGGATTGAATAGTTTTAGGGTTTGGGTAACAGTTGAATGGTTGATGGGTGGGTGAAGGAAGAGGTTTCAGGGTTTAAGGGGTTTAATAGGTGTTTTTTTTGGTAATTTTACATGAGGATATTTTAGTCTTTTTTACTTTTTAGATGAGGTGGGTAAAGAAATAGGATTGGGTGGGTGAAAATAGTCAGGCCCATATTTTAATTTCCCATTGCCTTTTGGTTTGGTTGGTAAAGTCTCCTCTTACCGACACTAGTGGGCAAGGACAAAAACCCACTGGGAATAAAAAAGAAGTTGTCCTCGGCTTGGACCTAGTACCCTTACTTATTGGGCCTCTCAGTCCCAAATTTTGTAGGGCCTTGAAGCCTTAAGTATATTTTAGTAAGGATCTGTACCCAGGTTGTTAGTGAGGCTTTGACCTTGTAACTTTTTGTAGGCCATTTGAGTTTGTATATCAAACTATAAAAGCATGTGCCACAAGTTTTATTAAAATTAGTCTTAATTGTACCCTCTATGAGTGCTCATATTTGGGCGGAAGGTTTAAAATTCTCCCTCACTTTCTAGACACGCGCGCGCAAACACATACACACCTTAACTCAATTTTTTTCCAACTACATATTTTAGGTTGTCCTCTACCTCTATCATTATTGTGAACATTAATATGCCACTCTTTTTAACTGAAGCACTAAATGTCTTTATTATATGTATCCAAATTGCCTTAATCGATTTTCTCTCATTTTATTTTCAATGGGATCTATTTGTACCATTTCTCGAATATTTTCATTTCTAATTATATCTTTTAATGTTTTACCACATATCCATTATAACTTAGGCAATTCTATTACAAAAAGTATTCATACATAAGTTGAACCAACATATAAAAGTGTAGGGCCCAAGCAAGGCCCACACTAGACCCAAAATGGAATAAAACTTAGAAAACAGCTACTCCGTCAGCTTGACCTACCGAGATCGATGCATGGTAGCTCGTGTGAGGAATTGCCAAGAACCACACTTGTGAGAACATGCCACATCATCTTGGGGACCTGCTCCCCACCTAAGGACCATAATGCCAGCTGTCCTCAACTTGTGGGGACCAGATCCTCCATTACAAACAAGTCTACGCTTATCCCAAAAAGGTATGAAACTTTTGAGCTCTTACATTAGCATTACGTCAATTTTTGCTCATAACTCTAACTTAGGCATCAGAGGGTCTTAGGTTGGTACCTCACCGGTACTCCTAACACTAGCCGATATTCTTCTTTTTTCCTCATTCTCAGGTCGAAAAGATAGCAATTCAAGTTGGAGCTTAGCAGGTCATCACCAGCTCGTCATCCTTTTCTTTTTACTCTCTTTGTATTTTTGGTGTTAGTTAGATCTTGCATCAACATTTGGTGTCGTTTGTGGAGATGAACAAAAAGTCATGAGCTAACTTAGCTACCATGAATCAAGAGTCAGGATTCCATCTAACTACCGACCCAGTAGCTCCACCGCCTACTTAGGAGCAACCGAACTCCCCACCTTGCCATAAGCAAAAGTGAGGTCGGCCTAAGGCAACTTTGTGAACCTTGGCTCAGAAGGGTTGCACCCAATAGGCTAGGCAGAGCAATCTAGAGAAGACTGTCAAAGGCATAACCCAAATGCTACGAGAACAACAAATAATGCAGGGGGAAACATTGCCTTCCTAGCAGCCTAGTGAATTGATACCACCACCTCGTCGCAGGAACCATCAAGATGAAAACAACAGAGCTCGAATAAGTCTAGGTCGCGATGAGTCGGGGTCGGCCAGATTCTCCTGATCCGAGCAACAGGGTGAGTCTCGTCACAAGACCCTTTTTATAGAAGACTTAAGTGTTGACCCAGATATGTTCAAGAGGGGGGTGAATTGGACAATGACAGGTTATTAACCTTTCTTCGAGATAAATAATAAGTTACAGCAGGTTACGACAGAATGTAAAATACAATAGAGAATAATCAACAATAGCAGCAAGACATAAGGGATTTATAGTGGTTCGACCGTGCCTACGTCCACTACCTAACCTCCTCAATTTTGATTTGTCCAAACTCCACTAAGGATCTTCTTACGGGTGAAGATCAAGCAGGTACACTTTCTCAGCTTACGAGTATGAGAAGAACCATATTTTTTCAACTTACGGGTGTGAGAAGAACTGTGACAACTTGAGCACACTTGCTCAAACCAAGTGACGTACATAGTCACTTAACAACTGAAATACAAGTACAGAGATTGATTCCTTTACCAGAGAATTAATAGAATACTTACAGAGTTTTGGAATGAATCCTCAACCACCACAGATTCAACGAAATTATGAAATGAAGCGCAGCTGAAAGACGTGAGGGTCAAAAGCTCCCCTTCCACTTTGATGGATTTTCGAAAAGATGTTTAGTGAAGTTTGAATCCAAAGAGATTTCAAGTATATGAAAATATCACAAGTATCAGAGTGTTTGCAGCACAGAGAGTAGTAGAAATTTCAAAGAGTATTTGCCCAAGTGAAAAACATATTGAACAAGTTCAATTGAAAACTCATTTTTTTTGTTCTTGTTTTTCTTCTCTATATCGTTCCAACAACTTAAGTGTTGTATATATAGAGCTTTGATGTTGATTCAGTTCTCAAAAAGAGATTTTTGGCTCTCAAAGTTCTTTTCAAATCAACGGTCAAAACCTTTCACGAAAGTGGTTAATTCAGTTTGCAGCAACACCTGAATTATCTGGGTATACATGGAAATATAATGTTTAGAATGACAACAAAGTGCTGACATTGATTAGCTTTTTCAATACCTTGAGTGTCCTGAAAATTTTGTAAGCGTCCTGACATATTTTGTGGTTTAGTGCTTTGAGGATGGTCACAGACAATACATGTCCTGAAGACTTATGCGATGAGGGCGCTAATTCAGAGTTAGCGTCCTAACGAATAGATATTTTTAAAACAACGAGGGCGCTGCTGAAGAGTAAGCATCATGAAGCATTGAAAAATGTTTAAGTACACGAAATCAAATGAGGGCGCTAAAGTCACAGAACATGTTGACTACACTACCACACAATCAATGTTCTGACATAACCGTTAGGCTGATACACGAGGGCGCTACTAAATAGTAAGTGCCCTAACTGAAGTAATGTTTACGCACCATCATTGTCCTCACGATAAGTCAACGTCTTGATAGACTTTTGAAAATTGTTTTACTAACTTAGAGTATTCGATCAAAACAAAATAAGATAACAACATATTTTGATCAAATCAAACTTTAAAACTAAACAAATTTGAATCAATTTGAACATTTAAAAGTTCAACGGGTATGATAAAAAATTGATAAAAAACCATCAAGTATCAAATCGATTAAACATTTTAAAAACATGCAATATGCAGAATTATGCATAATGGGATATACTTGTTGAATCATGTTGTGGCTGTAATTCTTCCGTCCTAATTACATAATATCCTAATCTTTAGACGATCATGGTCTTGAACTTGATCTTGAGAACTTATTGCGTCATCAAACCTTGATCGCACCTTTATGCAATAACATATGCAATGTGTACAGTATATATAATATAAGAATGTGGTTTGCAATCATCAAAATATCTTCACATATACTCGGGTCACGAGGGTAATTTGAGTAACATTAAGGCATTCCTTAGATGCCAGGAGGAGGTAAACATAGCTGTCTAGGAGCTTGCATCCAACTACCACGACCTCGAGGAGGCAGGTCACCCTGAGCACCAGCCCGTGAAGAAGGCAAAAATTAAAGATCACCAATCTCAGAGGTCCCCAGTTCGTCGGCCCAGAAGGTCACCTGTCTTGAACTCAGATGATGATGACTTTAAGAATACTGGTTCCCTATTTGTTGAGGAAATCCATGAAACACCATTCCTGAAGAAGATCAAAACTTTGAAGATCGGTACCTATGATGGGACCAAGGACCTCAAAAACCATGTTGATACTTACAAAGCCTCGATGGAGTCAAAGGGCTATTCGTTTGGCACCATGTGTTTAGGCTTCTGATTTACGCTGATTGAGGGACCAGTATTATAGTTCAAAAGAGGGGTGAATTGGACTTGGCAGATTTTTGCGTTACCTTTCGATTAATATAATTAAATAGATAAAGTGTGCAGTAGGTAACAATCAAAATAAACAAATGAAGGAAAGATAAATGGACACAGAGATTTAGTGTGGTTTGGTTCCCTTTGAATCTACGTCCATTACCCAATCACCAACATCAAGATTTTTCAATACTCTATTGATAAACACCCAAGAGGGAGGTGAATTGGGCGCAATGGCCGGTCTTGAAATTTCTAAGTTCTTTAGTGGAATCTTTAGAATGATACAAGTAAATGCTCTAAAAATTAATGTCCATGAATGTAAAGTGCAAAAATAAAGAGGACACAATGATTTTTACGTGGTTCGAAAAAATCCTTTTTCTACTTCCACGCCTAGAGAAACCGTTTCTAGGATTTCACTATATCGGGTTCACTTCAAGGGTGTGAACCAAACCATTACAATATTTTTTTCAAGGTTCAAGACAAACCTATCATTTTCATGAGCTAAGGACAAACCACTAGTTCTTTTTTCAAGGGCAAAGGAAAGTCGTTATCCTTTTTAAGGGCAAAGGAAGAATCACTTGACCCTTTTCAAGATAAAGGGTGAAACTTGACTTGATTCCAAACTTGGAATTACAAGTAATATCACAATCACTTGATTTGGTTTGTTTCAACCTTGAAACAATCCAAAACACCAAATACAAAGATTATAATGTTTGTTCTAAGTGATTAGAACAATTACAAATGAAGCTCTTAGTACAAATTCTCAAATACAAGATATGAAAAATTAAGCTCTATATGAGACATAAACCCAAATACGAGATATAGAAATTGAAGCTCAATGGAAGAGAAATATTAAACCTTCCTTGCAATCATGTTTGCTCAAGAAAATGAATTTGAAGATGCTTGGAATGATGCACGAAATCAAAACTCAAAATGCTTGGACTCACATTTGTGTTTCTTTTGGGTTCTCTTGTCGCTAAATTGGCTAGGGAATGTGTATTTATAGATTAGGAACAAGTACTAGCCGTTGGAGACCAAAATATAGCCGTTGAGGGGACAAAAACTCAGTTTTTGGTGTTTTTGGCCGTTGAGGGGACAAAAACCCAAATACGAGATATAGCATGCTATAGCTATTCAATAGCTCGCTATTGTAGAAAAATAGGTCAATAGCGTGCTATAAGGCTTGATAGCGCGCTATCGCACTGTTTAGTGTCTAGCATTTATGTAATTCGTTTCCCGACCTATCTTAAACCAAATATAAACATATAATAGCTTAAATTTTATGGAAAGATCGTTTCGAATCCATTGGGAACATTTCCAAACCCACCGGAGAAAGCTATCAAACATTTTTAAAGGATTTAAGTTTATTTGGGCATACTTTGAGTGTAAAAACTTAGGTTGCCATAATATTTCAAAATTCTAAATTTATGGGCTTATTGGGTCATGAAAATATGATTGAAATAGATTTAGTTTGATGGTTAAAGCACTTTGAAATCAACGATTAAACAATCAAACAAGATTTTGATGAAAATCAAAACAATCTTGATTATTTTGAAAAACTTTGTAGAAATGTGATTTTGATTAAAACAAATGCAAATATGATTCAAACAAGTTTGAAATAGTTTATGTCACGACCCACTACACGTGACGTCATGACCGGCACAGAAACCCCGAGTATACCCTCCATCGGTACACTCAGCGTCCCATCAGCCTAATTTAAATACGAATCCCAATAAAACACAAACCTGATATAACATCCATCTAAACATGATCAACAATAAATAAACATATTACATCTCCAAATTTACCAAAAATAAAATTTCTTAAGTCCACAAAATATACAAAACTCAACACATCCCATCTATGTGTTAAATATACATATACTGTGTGTTATCATGTACATAATATCAAAATACAAAATAAAATGTACAACACCTACATCAACAAAAACCAAGGGATGCTCCGCAGTCAAGCCTTTCCTTTACCCTTCCTATCAGATCTTGAAAGAAAAGGATGAGAGTGAATGTCATTTACAAGTGGCAATATATGTGCATTTATAAAACTCATGGCAGGATCATAAAAACATTTGAAGTATCATGGTGATGAATTAAGATTACATACATGACAATATAATGCATCATGTCATAAACAAGACAAAGCATATCATTTATAATCATGCACATGCAATCCTAATACCTCCTGAGCAAGGGCGATCAAAGGCCTGGTGCACGACACACAACGCCCGGTCTGACACACAATACTCGTATTCTAATAAGATTTCTGGGGTCATGCAGCACGTAGGATTAGCCTAAGCTAACCTACCTATAGACAAGCCATAAAACCCTCTACCAAGTCCACAACTGGGGATCACCAGTAGACTTACGAGACTTCCCAAGGAAAATCTCAACTAAGAGACCCAACCAAATTGCTAACCCTATGAATTATGCTCAAATACATTTCATGGAACATTAAAACATGCATAACACTTATATGTATCAATTCAAATCACTTTAAGTAATACAATGCCACATATAAAGAATTCCAATACTAAAAGAACACTCACACTTGATTGGCTAGGTCTAGCTAATCCAATTTCAATCCAATCACCACAACTCTCCAATTGATTATATGGGTTCTAGATCAATCAGAAAACCCTGAAAATAACATGGTTTACACAAATTGAAAATTAGCATTAGCACATAAGTGTGCCAAAAACCCATGCTTAAACCTAAATCAAATGTCAATTAGATTCTAAATTGGTTACAACTCAAATTAAACCAAGATGACCCAAATTGAATGTAATAGGTTGATCCCATGATCCAACCACCAATATACATGACATTCAATCATAATCAGGGTCAATTAGACTATACATTAAGTCAATTTCATCAATTGACTAAGTCTTGGTCAAAATCCTCAATTTAGGCCAAAACAAAACATAAAGTCAAAATGAACTAAGTCATACCAATTTAACAAAGATTCAAACATTCTAAACCCATGATTCTACTCAATTTGGGTCCAATAAGCAATCCCCAAGTCAATTTTATCAATTGACTTGATTTGGGTCAAAAGCTCCAATTTGGGCAAAAATCCCCAAATCACATGCAAATCCCCAAATCACATAAAAATTGCCAAATTACATAGCCTAGGTCGAAATTACTCTACCATAGGGTATCCACTAATCAAAATCAGTAATTTGGAGTGCCATACATCCACAATTACCCATGCATTCATCATAAATCACATGTAATTTGAATAGTAAACCCTAGGTCTAAATTTCTAGTTTAGGTCAAAACCATGAAACCCCACCAATTTCTTATTAGAAATTGGGGGTTTTACCATTTATAGTCTCCCCATGCCATCTAGATTAACATATCTCAAAATCAAAGCCTAAGTCCAACATTGGTTTTCCCACCACTCCCTTAAATTTTGGGATTCATACAACCCTAGGTCAAAATTAAGCTTGCAAACACACATGAAAGAGATAGAATGAAGAAAATGAGAGAAAATGATATACCCTAGATAGATTTTTGGCATGAGAGCACCAAAATCCAAGCCTCCTCTCTACTTTCTCTTCTCCTCTTCTTTTCCCCTTCTCCTAGCTCCCTTCCCCTTCTTCAAAGTGTAAAAATGAGCAACCCACGTCCAAAGTGGCTTTTATAGAAGTATTTTGGGCCCACATGAAAAAAATACACTTAAATAAAAGGAACAGTTTCCTGCTGCAATTACTTGCACTTAGATAATTAATTTCTTGAAAAATACTCATGAATTTAACATCTTAACCTTGCAAACGTTTTATGAGTCAGTTACCAATATTCTGGTAACAGTTAAGCTCAATCCAACAGTAAGATTGCGAGATCCAACTGTTTGATCAAAATTTTGCAAGAAAATTTGTAAATCTGAAAAATATTGTTTGGAGTCTTATAACTCATAGTAGATAACTCCGATCAAGATCTTCACCGTTCATAATGAAGATCTATCAAAGAATAATAAGCTGACAAAAGTTTAGCTCAATCGGACTATCGATCTAGGAGTCATGACATTGATGCAATCGATGACAAAAATTTCTTCCTCCATGGAGCGAGCTCCACTGGATCCAAAACCTTGTTTTCGACATGTTTCGACGTCGAACGGGTCTCCGATGGTTCCGAAACTTCATGCGCACTCTCTATGACCTAAGATCATGCAAAGACACTCAATCCTATGCCTGTCGAGCATCAAATACGTATACACATTCGTATACAAATACGTATACGGGTATACTATGGGTCAAAATAAAGTCATCCTAAGGTACGGGCGTTACAATTTAAGAACATAAAACAAACATGTTTGAATATTTAAAAGTCATTTTGGACAAAATCTAATGCATGCATGAATTTTATAGATTGTGATTGAGCAAGCTAGAGCCAAGGAAAGCTACATCATAATTCTAGACTCACGAAGACTCCCAACCTCATAATTTCTTCTTTCCTTCAAGTTGTCCAAGCTTTGAATGTGGTTGATCGTTTGATTTGATCCTTTTTTTGAGGGACTAGAAGTACTTTGATCTTGTATTGGTTCTTCTTCATTTTAGGTGCCGGAATATACTTAGTTCAAATGTTAGCGCCAAATTACATATTGTTTGTTAGCATCAAAACACTTAGGAAAGTGCTAAGTGAAGACCCCCACTTGGGCCAACAATCTCCCCTTTTTTGATGATAACAAAACAATAAGAACTTGATAAACATTAACACCTACATGATAGCATGATCAAAATGAATATGAAATATTACAAACATATTATCAACTCATATTGTTTATCAAGGTTCCATTATCTCTCCCCTATTTTGAGATCAACAAAAAAGATTCATCTAGATTCTCATGGAGAAAATCCTATGACCTAGGCATCAAAACATGAGAGCTTCCCCTTTCAAAAAGAGATGGAGACTCCCCCTAAATCTATGCACTCAACACTCAAGAAGAGTCATGATATACAATCAAGATTAAGCACACATGAATGCATAGTAGATGTCATACCATAAGACACACACATGAGATTCAAGAATGATAATTCAAGTACATATGAAAAATATAATCATGATATGTGTTGAAAGAATTCAACTCAAAATGTTCATGGGCTAGCTCAAAAGTATTGATACCACTTATTGAACACTCAACAATTGTTGGTACTACTTATGCGTATCACAATAAGTGCATAGCATAGCCAATGATGTACATGTAGATGCATATATATAAGATTAAAATCTATGTTAGACATCTAGGCATGTAAAAATGAGAAAGATATGCCAAAAGGATTAATTCATAAAGAATTTTAGGCACTAGTAATCATTCTCATGGTATTAGGCATAAGAAAAATTTTGTCAAGTAGAGCATGGCCTAAAGTGACATATGCTTTGTCATGTATATCAATAATAGCATGAACATACATCAAGATCCATAACATAGGAAAAATGATTTATGATTAAGCATGGCCTAGCTGAGATGATTTCAATAAGGTGCAAAATATAGTTTAAAAGCTCAAGGCATCCATTTGAAATCACAATTCAAAGCATTTGATGCATATAGGATTTGAAATTTAAGCAATGCATCAAAATCATGTATGAATGGAACATGAATGCCAAAATGGATAAGTATGAGTGTGGGCATCCTATTTCCATTGACCTAGGCATGTGGAAAAATGTAAATAAGCACATAGTCTAAGATATGGATTCAAAGTAACACATTGAATGATATAAATAATGTGGAATGCATACTTGAATCATGGGGTATATGTGAATCATGCATAGGGGACATATAAATTCAATTCTAACATGATTACACTCTAAGTGAAATAACATAGAAAAATAATCAAGATTGTATAGAATGTTAGCCTTGAACATCCAAGTTCATTGCCTCTTCTTGTGCATCAAAGAAAGCTTCATGACCAGCTTCTACTACTTCTTTTTCTTGATGCATCTCAACATCTTCAAGAGTATGGGGTTACTTTCCCATAGAAACATCTTCATGAAGTGGTGGCTCAAACATTGCTCTTTTAGAGTCTTCTCTAACCCTTTCTTCCTGAGGCTGTGCAACTTCTTCAACACGAACAATCTGATTGTCGTCATCAACAAAATCAACTAGTTCTCTTGTCTAACATTCTTTTTTGACATTAAAAGGCCCTACTTATGGCCTTCAGGAACATTTTCCTTGTGGATCCAACTCTTTAGTGTTGGAACATACACATACTTCATCAACTTGACGGTGGTTTGTCCAGTGCAGTGATATCTGGTGATATCCTCTGCTTCCTCTCTACTTAGATTAATGACACTTCCCTCGAACAAAGTAGTGAGGTACATACCAAATGGAAGACCTCATCCTCTACTTGTCACTGTATCAATTACATGGATGAAAATATGAGGCAAACTGATTTTCTTCTTCTGCAGAATGCTCCAAATCAGGAACATATCGAGATCATTCACATTCTCCCTACTTCTGCCTTGGGTTGAATGATGTGAGTGATGATGTTGTGAATCACTCTGGGAATGAGCTCTAAAGACTTGTTGGTAAGCTTCTTGCCAACAACCTAATTGTTTTTCACAATGGAAACGAGATTAAGAGCAGATAGGTTGTCACAGCCTGGAAACTTGACTTTGTGCTTGTCAAAGCTTCAAAAATAATTTTGGGAGAAATCTCTATGATCTTTCCTTGAACCACTGATCATGAAATTATCGCAAGTGTACGACAGTTAAGTTATAATATAATCCGATGAAATCAAGTATCGTCCTCAGGGATAATTAGAACACTAGCTGTCACGTTTTAACCTTAATTTTATCTAGACATTCGAATTCGGATTCGAATGATTGAGTAATTAAACAGTAATGAAAACAACTAATTATTAACTAGCAAAACAATGAAAACGACAGATTATCAAAAGAGAAACAATCTAGAGAATCGATTTCACCTAACTATCAACTATGTTCTTCAAATTATTTATCATTAATGTATTTACTTAGTTTATTAGCCAGAAATTCTAATGTTTCTAACACCCTCTATTGAGTGTCACGTTAGAGCATATTCATAGGAATTGATCTCGATCTATCGATAAAGATCTAATTCTTACAAACTCACTAAGATCTATGATTTCTTTTAATGACTTCAAAGGGTCTCGATTTCCTATTGGTCTCACGATAACCTAGGCTATATGTCCCTTGTTCTAATCCAAAGTACCCTCTGTTGAGTGCCGCACGCTAGAACTAAGATTATCCAATCCGTGATTAAGAGATTAAAAACATTAACAATGGAGAAATATAAATAAATTTTACAAATCCATTAATAATAATTAAGACTTTAAACTAGAACATAGCATCAAAGTTAGGATCCATCTATCCTCTAAAAACGATGCTTTAGTTCATAACTAAAGACATAAAAACATAAAGTATGAAATTGAACATAAAACAGAACAAATGAAAGATAAAACTAGAGTGTTGCAGAGATTTTGAATAGTCTTTATTGTCGATGTTCTTCTCTACTTTGCTCCAGCCGTCAAGCCTTTCTTCTCCAATATCCTATTCTCGAAAAACCCTCCAAATTGATATAAAGTCTGCCCAAAGTTGTGTCCAATTGGAATTTTAAAGTTGCCAAAAACCAATCGTCAAGTTGCTAAATTAGCAATGTTTAAACACGAGGCGCCGCGGCGCCCAGAGCTTTCTTTTCACTGACAACCTGGTGCCATGAGTAGCGCTGCGGCGTCCAGAGACTGGGTTGTGCTCAGTCTGTGGACTTAGCCATTTTTCTAGTCCGCTTGACTTCCTTCTTGTGGACTTCACCAATTTTCTTCCACTTTTTGACTTGGATTCTTCATGAAACATCATCTTGGCTTCTCATATGTTATGTCCATCATTCATGCTCACTTTCACACATCTAAATACCTACAAAACATTGCAAAGCAAGTAATTAAAACACTCGAAACATAAATTGATCCAATATATAAATTAACAAACTGAAATAATTCATAAAAACCAATTTATTCCTAAACTAACAAATGAATCAAAACTAACATAAACACACTAAACTAATGTATAAATCATCCTAAAACAACTATAAAACAATCCTAAAACATGTCTAAATATGCAACTATCAACCACTGATTGCCTTACAAAGTTAGGAAATTCTTGCAAGTTCTAAAAGAAAGAACTAACAAGGCTTGGAAACCATTTGGACGGTGGGTGAGAAACTGGGTCCAACCTTGGTAATCAAATAGAGATAGCACATTGATATATGCACTAACAAAGAAATCGAAGTCTACAAAGTATCCCTCTAAGATTGCTCTCTTAGCTAATTTTTTAGCTTTGTCTTTTTCCTTTTTGGACTTTTGGGTTGAAGGCTCAGAGGCTTAAACATCAGCTGGAGTGTCTAGCAAGATTAACTCGGCTTGTTCAAAGGTGATGGGTGCCTCAGAAACTAGTCTGTTGTGTTTAGCATAAGCTTCCTCGACTCTAGCTCTCACACTCTTAGATAGAGGTGACGATGGAGAAGCAACTCGCTTACAAGCAGAAAAAGTGTGTAGTTTTTTGGGTGCCATATCAGAAAAACTTATGTAGATGGATTATGCAAGATTTTGAGGTAAAATACTTATTTCTCGGGATCAAAAGTTTCAAAATCAAACAAAGATTAAGATTTTACCTTCGAGATCAAGTAAAAGATGGGGAAAAAAATGTAGATAAAGGCAAAGCCTGTAGAGCACTGGAACGAAAGTATGTCTTTTCTACCGATTAAGCGTCCTAGGGCATCGAGTGAATGAGGAAGATGACTAAGTCATCCCATATATACCTCTACCCTAATGTTAAGCGTGCATGCTCACATGCCTTGTAGGGTCAACATCCTACTTTTCGATGAGCGTCCTGCTTCTTAATATGATAGCGTCCTTCCTGTGCAATGAGCGTCCTGCTCCAAAGCAACAATAGCATTTTGGAACGCTGTTAGCGTCCTCTTGGACACTTATGCACTGATTTTTTAATCAGATGCAATAGATCATTCTTGTATGATCTTATGGATGAATAATGAATTAAATTTCATAAATCATTCATTAACAAGTTAATCATTTAATCAGAAATATTTCTTCATATTAATCCAACATGATCAAGAACTTTAATAATCACTGAGAAGTATATACTTAAACAATCATTACAGTTATTAAGGGACAAAATATACCTTGTTCATTTACCTCTCAAGGCATTGCAAAATCCTCAATCTGTGCCCTTTGCTTGTTGAAGCAGCTGAAATACTTCTTGATGTTTATTCTCCAGGCTGACTTCCTCATAATGTAAGGCATGTCAGAAACCCTGACACTATCATTGCAGCCACCTAAAAAAGGTGATTTCTGAATCAATTTTTGTTTTCGTATAAACTAAATTGAATCAGGAAACTGTTGCAAAACTGAACTTATCATTTACGTGAAAGATTTGAGCCGTTTGACTCAACAAATTTATTTACTTTTTCAACAGTAATTCAAAAATTCTTAGCAGTCATGAAAAACCTTAAAGGTCATTTCTCAAACCTAACCAAGGAAACCTTACTTTTGCTCCTTATGCTTGTTATTAATCTTTGATCTTATCATAGAAAAAGGGGTTAGTAATGAAGTTAGATTGATTCTTTATTTGAGTTTAATTAGAAATTTATGGGATCAATCAATGAAAAATAAGGATGACTTTTATAGAGACCTTGAACTTTAAACAAATCTTTTTTTTCTCTAGAAATCAATAGTTACCCTTTAGAATTAGACTTATGCCTCTAGATCTTACATGAACTACTTGAATGAATACCGTGTGCTTAGATTTACATCTACTTGTATTCATTTCATTAAAAATGAATATAAAATGATTAAAATGATTATCATTGATGTGAATAACTTGTTCTTATGACTTCATCTTGCTTATTTGATCATACATGCTTTGTTGTCTTCTATGCTTGAGTGAATGCTTGTTATATTAGAAGAAGATATGTAGTTTGAAATTGATTGGTCATGTCTAATATTTATCGCCTACCAATCATTGCTCATTTGAATTTCTAATTGGTTTAGAATTGTAATATTTATGTCATTTTGAAACCATATTGGACATTCCATTCCATGGATACTCTGTATATTTGAAATTTACTTTTGGCATCTATTTAGAAGATGATTAGCTAGACGTTATGCTTCATTATATCTCTTGATTTGCCCATGCTATCTCATTTGACTCATGATCATGCTTGTACTTAATCATCTTCACATACGCATGACTCGCATATATCCATATATCAAGTATGCATGAGCTATATCTCATATCTTTAGATGCATAAACTTGAAATTCATGATTTAGGCTTTGGTTTATTTTTAGATCTTTATATATGTCCAACATCATGAAAAGAGAGTGCTTGAACGCTTTCATTCTTCATGGGTACCTTACTCATGGCATCTCTCTTGAGGATTATTATGCATAGATGATTGTATCTTATTTATATATCTTTGGCATCTATATAACATTGATCATGCTAAGCATGGCACAATCCTCTATTCATTAATGCCTATGTTATGGAATTGGAGCTTTGATCATTCTTAAATTTACATTTCTATGAGAAAAATGGCTTAAATGGTTGATAAGTGAGTTATACTTAATCTTGTATATCATTCATAATTATCAATATTAAATGATTGCAATATGAATCTGTGTATGATATCTTTATAGTCAATTGATGTCATGCTATGGACTAAACAATGCTATACAGATGTTTACATCACGCTATTGGTATCAATGAAAGTCATATAGCTAGGTCCAAGATTACTCACCTTTCCTATCTTGCCTACGCTAGTTTATACCATAATCATGTTTGTTTTAAACTTATAGAATTATATCTATGCATGACTCATGTATATGCGAATCAATAGGCCATGTACACAATTACATATCATACGCCTATATATCTTGAAAAGAAAATTGTCTATACTCATATCTATCATCTTTTGGCATTCTCTTTTCATGAATACTTGACTTTGATGCCTTCTCTTCATCTTAAATTATATAAGCATCAAATTCTTGAATATTTGATTTCTAATGAGTACATACTCTTCAAAATTGCTTTTATTTGGAATCAAAGATAGACTATGCTTAAATTGAAATTATTTGCCTAGTATATGAAAATGAATGTGTGCTATTGCTTGAATAATCTCTATGAAATTTAGCATATACTCATCTTTAGGCTTTGTTCTTAACATGATATATCTACATATGCCTACACTTTGGAAAGCTTATGATTGTCCATATTCACATGACATTGATGTTCTGCTTAAACCTTTAACCTTGTATGCATAAATTGCTTGTGATTTTGATATCTAATGGATGCCATGTACTTCAAAAATATATTTTGCATCTTATTAGAATCATGATAGCTAGGCCTTGTTTAATCATAAATCATTTTGCCTAGGCTATGGAACTTAATGTATGCTTGTGCGTAATTTTTCACACTTGATAGAGCATACTTAGTGTTAGGCTTGGATTGATTATCAAATTCATATTTATGTCGAATACTATGAGAATGATTGCTTATGCCTAAAATTCTTTATGAATTCATCTTTTGGCAATTCTTTCTCATCTTTCATGACTAGATGCCTTTTATAAATTTAAATTCTTTTGTGCATTACATGACTTTATTCTTGACTATGCTATGTAATATTCCAAAATATCATCTAGCTAGCCTATGAATGTTGAGCTAAAACTTTTCATATTTTTATCTTATAATGTTGTATTTCTCCATGTGCTTCATACTATCATTTCTCATGATCAACCTCGACATCCGTACCTAAGACATAGTCTAAAGTCTAGGTCTATTCATGGTAATCCAAGACAATGCCCCATTAACATTCAAACCATGAAAGATTGATTATAATCAATACAGATCCCCAATTCAAGTCAATTCATAGCATATGCCCCAATTTGGGGAAAATCTCTACCATAGGCATAGAGTCAAATTGAACTAACTCATGCAATTCTAACACAAGTCTAACCATTGTAAACCCACAATTCCATTCAATTTGGGTCCGATTAGACAATTCTCAAGTCAATTTAATCAATTGACTTGATTTAGGTCAAAAGCCCCAATTTTGGGCAAAATCTTGAAATCAAGCCCTAAGCCGATTTTACACTAAACCTAGGGTTTCCACCTTGCATAAACACTGAATTCCACCATCAATCATATAGAATTAGGCATTTATCCAACATAGTTGACATGCAATTGAAATAGAAAACCCTAAGTCCATTTTCTAGGTTTAGGGCCATTACACTTAGCTCCACCAATTTCTTGCTAGAAATTGGGGAAAATGGCACCATTGGGTTCCAAATCACCTTAGGAACCCAAATCTCTAGCGTACAACTCATCCCTAAGAGCTTCCAACGAAACCCTAACTCCAAGCACCACCAAAAATGTGGTGAAATGCTTGAGAAATGCTTGTGGAGCGTAGATCTAGGTCATAGAGGGTTGTTTCCACCATAAACAAGCCAAAGAGGGTGAAAATCAGACAACCCTAGGTTAGGATCACTTCAAATCCGTGGTTCATACCCTTCCTTAAGTCAAAATAAAGCTCGTTTATACAACTACAAAGAGATTCTAGGAAGAAAATAGGGAATTTCATGTACCTTGGGTGAGATTTGAGCAAGAAATCTCCAAAAACCCCAAGTTTCTCCACTTTTTCTCCACTCCTCCTCTTTCCCCTCTTCTCCATGCTCAAAATGTGCAAATGAGCTAATTTTGGGTGTTGGTTGCTTAAATACACAATTTTGGGCCCACACTTGAAAATCTACCAAAATTTGCTTATTCTCATGCGTGTGACAATAGGCCAATTTTTAGGTTCATCCTAAATTAACTATTCTCACGTACGTGACATTAGGCCAATTTCTAGATTCATCCAAAATGAACTATTCTCACATACGTGACATTAAGGTATTTTGCTGGTTCAATTAGAATTTAATAAAACTTCATAATAAATACGTATAAACACCTAATATACTTTATCAAGCAAACACACAGAGTTCGGGCAAAATGCAAATAGGTTATGGGCTAGATGAAATGATTTTTAGGGCGTTACACCCCGCCTGTGAGTGTCACGCCGGTTTAGGCGGGTCCGGGCTAGGTGTGACGGGCTCCGAGTTCTTTGGCACACTTTAAGCCTGCTACTAACGCTTCATACTCTGCTTTGTTATTCGAGGTTTGGAACCCAAATTGGAAGGCTTTGCAATATTACGAGCGCCAAAGGTCCTCTAGCACCATCCCTGCTCCTGAGCCCTGTCTTCATGTTGACCTGTCAACAAATAAGGACCAAGTATCTTCCGGAGGTTTCAATCCCATTTTGATCTTGAATGAGTAGTCTACTAAGAAGTCAGCCACCGCTTGTCCTTTAATCAATGTTTTTTTGGCCTGATTTGGATGTCGAAATCTCCTAGTTCAATGGTTTATTTGACCAACCTTCCGAAGGTATTTGACTTTTGTAAGACTTAGCTGAAAGGGAAATTTGTGAGGAAAATGATGCAATAAGCCTGAAAGTACAAGCGGAGTTGTCTTGTAGTCGTCACTAAGGCTAAAGACAGCTTCTTCACTTTTTGAGTAACTTGTTTCAGCATCCTGGAAGGCTTTGCTGACATAGTATACAGGCCTTTGTATTCCATCTTCTTCTCTGACTAGGGCGGCGCTGGTGGGGGAGGGAGATACCACCAGGTAGAGGTACAAAGGCTCGCTTGCTATGGGTTGCGTTAAGATGAGCAGTTGTTCGAGGTAAGCCTTCAATCCATTAAAGGCTTGGTCGCATTCTTCATTCCATTCTACTCGCTTCTTCTTTAACATGGCAAAGAATGGAAGACATATGTCCGTTACCTTGGACACAAATCTACTGAGCGCTGCTACTCTTCCATTCAATCTTTGGATTTCCTTTATGGTTTTTGGGGGGGCCATGTCCTACAAGGTCTTAATCTTTTTTGGGTTCGCCTCGATTTTTTGTTTGCTAACCATAAAAGCCAAGAATTTTCCTACGGTAACTCCGAAGACACACTTTGTTGGTTTTAGTTTCATCTGATATCTCCTTATGATCTGGATCACTTTCGACATGTGGCTAATATGATCAATGTCTTGTAGGCTTTTTACAATGATATTATCGATGTATACCTCCATAGTTTTACCTATTTTTTCAGCAAAGATCACATTGACAAGGCGTTGGTATGTTGCACCTGCGTTTTTCAAACCGAATGGCATGACCTTATAGCAATAAAATCAATGGTTGGTGATAAACACGGTGTGCTCTTGATCGAAAGAGTGCATTTTGATATGATTATAACCTGAATGCGCATTCATGAAACATAACATCTTGTGCATGACAATCAAATCTATTAACTGATCAATTCGAGGTATAGGAAAGCTATCCTTTGGCAATTTTTGTTCAGATCAGTGAAATATACACATGTTCGCCATTTTCGTTCAAATTTTTTACCAGAATGATGTTCACCTACCACTCAGGATAACGAGTCTCTTTGATGAAGTTGGCATCCAATAGTCGGTTCACCTCTCCCCTCAATGCTTCAGCTCTATCCTGACTCAACAATCTTCAATTTTGCTTCACAGGTCGCTGACTTGGGTCAATGTTGCACTTGTTGTTGGCCAAGATGTGTCCAAGAAGGGGGTGAATTGGACAACTAAGCAGATTATACCTTTCAAAACAAATAGTTTACTAATTTGAGCAAGAAAAATAAATAGTAGTAACTAACAGAAAAATGAACAAAGTACACACAAATGTAGAGTGGTTCGACTATTGCCTACATCTACTACCTAGTTCTCCAACAAGGATTTTGTCTAAACTCCACTATCAAATCCTCTTATGGGTGAAGATTAAACCGTTACACTTTTTCTCAATTTCACGGACTTGAGAACAACCGTTACACCTTGAGCAACATTTCCTCAATCTTAGTGACAGACAATCACTTACTCAAAGAAAATACAAGTTTAAGAATTTGATTCTTTTACCAAGAGTCAACGAAATACTTACAAAGCAATGATTGAACCTTAGACCGTCACTGATTTCAGCAATTAATGAAAAATAAAGCTTGGTTGAAAAGTGAGAGGTTATTGCTCCTCTTTCCTTCAATGGATTTTGAAAGATATGAAAATGAAGAATAGCTAATCCAGAAGGTGATTATAAATTATAGTATTTTTAGAAGATTAGCAAGAGTTTTTACAATGAAAAAATGATTGACTAACTTTCAAAGAGTTTGCTCAAAACAAAACAAAATTTTGTCTAAGTTTCAACGGTTCAAAAAGGTATTTATAAAACATGCTCAAATTTTTATTCTTAAAAAGTATTTTGGCACTCGATTTGAATTTCAAATCAAATGGTCAAATTGTTTCATCAAATTGTGTATGTTCATATTGTTTGATAAAACTTGAAACATCTGTGTAATCACAAGAATATAAAGTTTTAGAAACAACACAGGTTGACCATCGTTTCAGAATTTCTGACAGTGTCGCATTAGCGTCCCGAAGTACACCATTTTGAAAGATCGAGTTTTTGCTAATTTGCTCAAGGAGGGCGCTAATATTGTGTTAGCGTCCTGATGGGTCTAAAATTCAGAAACCCAGATCTTTCGATGAAGGCATTAATACTCCATTAGCATCTTGACGCGCAACTGCTGGTTTTCAGGTTCATTCGATGAGGGCGCTCATTCTCGATTAGTGTCCTAACGTGAACGATAAACATTCGAACCCAGAAACCATCAATGCCCTGATGGTCTATCAACGTCTTGCAGTATTGGCTTGATATTAAGTGACTAGCCACTACATTAGCGACCTGATCAACCATCAGCGTCTTGAAAGACAATGAAATCAGTTTTTCTTGAAATTTGATTTTCCAAAACACGATCAAAAAAAATTTTCAACCAATTATCCTCATGTCCCTTACGAGAACATGTCACTAATATGAAAGATATTTTGATGATTACAAGCCACATTCTATTTATGATATTATTGCATACATGGCATATCTAATCTTACTTAAAGGTTTCAAAAGAATCAATGGTGCATGGTGGACTTTCTAAAGATCTACTTGAAGATCAAGATCATTTGAAGATGTTCAGTAGGATGATTAGATTATGATAGATTGTAGAACCTTCTAGGCCATTTGATTCAGCAATATGCATGACTGCATGTTTTAATCGAATTGATTTTCAATTGTTTGCATATTTGATTTAATCTAAAAATATCATGTCTTATCGAGCTTTAATCGAGAAATAAAAAAACTGTTGTTATAGAGTCTTTCAGGACGTCTCTAATGTGTTAGCAATGCCCTCCTGGACTTGATGAGTCAGGATGCTGATAAAATATTAGGATATTGACATTTATTCAAGGTTGAAGAACTGATTCATTAGGACGCTCACTTGTAACCAACGATCTCCTTTTAGTCAACCTTTGAAAGTGTCAGCACGCTGACTCATTCTCAGCTTGCTGAAAGTTCTCGTAGCTTTTAATTGATTTATATCTTTAAGGACACTGATAGTTATAAGTTGAATAAACTATCATGACGCTACTTGTGTAGGAGCACCCTCATCTTTAGAATCAACTTATTAACTTTCAGGATGCTTACTATTTTTCAGCGCACTTAATATTGTTGAAGTTTGTTTTTAAAACAAAGCAGGATGCTAACTATCGAAGTAGCCCCCTCATGATTTGAGTCATTTAATCGTCAAAGTAAGTCAGGACGCTTACGATTTAGTAGCACTCTCACTTCACTGTTTAGCAGGACGCTTATGCTTCATGAGCGCCTTAAGGAACAAAACGACAAAGTTGATATTAAGCATCAGGAAACTAATTCAACAATGCTACTATTCTGACACTGACACTATTTCTGTTAACTTTTTCAGAACCGTACAAAAACTTTTTGAATGTTCTAATACTTTGTCAGAACATTCTTTTTTCGTGAATGATCAGATGATTCAGGTGCTATTGTCATAATATGCACAAAGCTGAATCGATCAATTTTGGGAAAGAATGTAGACGTTGTATTTTAAAAAACCTAGAGCGCCAAAATTCACCAAGTCCATTGCGCCTTTATTATTTCTATATATATGTGTTGCCTTAGAGTAGAAACATAACGAATCAATATGAAAACTGATATTCATTCAAAAACGTATTAACAGTTTTCACTTGTGCAAAAACTTTTTGAAAGTTAGTCGTCTTTCGTTTGTGCTTGAACTTACGATCATTTTTGAAAGAAAAACATAAAGTCTTCTGGATTGATTGATCTTCATCTTTATCATTTTCAAAATCCATTGAAGAAGACAAAAGCTCTTTGAACCTGTTTTCAGCCAAACTTCATCATACATATTTTGCTGAATCTGTGGTAACAGAAGGTTCAATCCAAAGCTTTAAAAGTGTCACTTTGATTCTGACTAAAGGGAATCATATTTCATCTTGTATTCAGTTTGCAGTAACTGGTTAGTCACTGGGCTAGAGCAAGTGTTGCTCAAAGTTATAACGGTATTCTCACACCCGTAAGTTGAGAAACGATCCTCTCACACCCGTAAGTTCAGAATCAGTATTCTCACACCCGTAAGTTGAGAAACGGTAGCACTCACACTCGTAAGTTGAGAAAGTGTACCGGTTTGATCTTCACCCGTAAGAAGGTCTATAGTGGAGTTTGAACAAATCCTAACCGAAAAGGTTAGGTAGTGGATGTAAGCGAGACCGAACCACTATAAATCCTAATTACATTGTCTCTTTTACATTTATCGTAATTATTTGCTATACTTTGTTTAATCTACTTTCAATATTTCGTACATTTTTAAGAAACGTTAAAATCTGCTAAGTGTCTAATTCACCCCCCTCTTGGACATATCTGAGCCGACAATTGGTATCAGAGCAGGTTAACTGTCAAAGTATCTAACCATCTTTGATTAAGTATGGCAGGACAAAATGAAAGAAGTACTTATCTTTCAAGTGAAGGAAACTCCACCAATCGACCTCCACTGTTCAAGGGAGAAAACTATTCACACTGAAAAACTAAGATTAGGTACTACCTAAAAGCCCAAGACTTGGAAATGTGGGATGTTGTGACAAATGGCTGTCCAACATCTACTAAAATTGTAGAAGATGTTACTATCCCAAAGGAGCTAAACGAATGGAGTACCAAGGAAAAGAAAATAGAGTTATTGAATAACCAAGTTGTAAACATTTTGTTTTGCAGTTTATCCGTCGAAGAGTTCAATAGAGTTAGTGCATGTGAAACCGCTAAGAAAATCTGGAACAAGTTAGAGGTCACCCACAAAGAAACTTTGCAAGTTAGAAAGGCAAAGCTCCAATTGTTAGTTGAAAAATATGAGACCTATAGGATGAAGGAAACTAATTCGATAGTTGAGGCTATTGCTCGATTTACAACAAACATCAATAAGATGAAGATCCTAGGAAAAATCTATGACGAAAAAGAAAATGTTAGAAAGTTTCTAAGAGGCCTACCCAGAGCATGGGAACCCAAGGCCACAACCATTGAAGAAGCCAAAAAGCTGGCTAAATACACTTTTGATGAACTATGTGGTTCATTAATGGTTCATGAAATGAAGATAAAAGATAAGTTGTGCCCGATCAAGGTTGAGGAAAAAGAAAAGAAATCTATTGCCCTCAATGTTGAAACTGATTCTGAAGATGATTCAGACTCAGAAGATGACATGGCTATGTTATCTAGAATGTTCAACAAGTTACTCAGGAGAAAGAGTAAGAATAACTTTTACTCAAGATTTCACAAAGGAAACAAAACCCGAGTCTAAATTTGTAAAGTTAATATGTTACGACTGTAATAAACCAGGTCATGTAAAGAGTGAATGTCCCATCAAATAAAAGAAGAACACCAGCTCGTATAGAAAGACAAGAAAGTTCTCAAAGCCACATGGGATGATTCAAGCTTAAGCGAAAATGAAGCGGATTCAGACCACACTGTTGCATTATGTTTAATGGCAAGCACAGAGGTAAAATCTGAACCCATTGATGAACTTAATAAGCTTTATACTCATATTCAGGAGCTTAAGACAAAACTTAGTAAAGAGACCAGGAAGAATGAAAAACTCAAGCATAGTCTTGAAGAAGCTCTTGAGGAAATAGAATTCCAACAAGAAAAACTAGATGGACTGTCTCTAGATAATGAACAACTTAAGAAAGTTGTTAGGAAACTGAAAAATGAAAATGAAACTCTTAGAAAGGAAAATGAAGACCTGAATTGTACCTTGATTAAGTTCACAAACGGTCAAAAGTTATTTGACATGATGTTAGGATCACAAAGATGTGCATTCGACAAAGCTAGCTTAAGCTATACACATGGGTCAAAACAAAAGGTATACAATACCTTACTGACCAAAAGACCAACATGCCACAAATGTCATAGGGAAGGTCATACAACACTTGGATGCAATATCTTAAGTAGAAAGAAAATGAAATATGCATGGATTGAAAAATTTATTCTTACTGATGCTAACGTGCATGGACCCAAACTTGCATGGGTACCAAAGTCAAAAATATTTTATATTGTGTAGATATGCAAAAATGAAGATATATGGTACCTAGACAGCGGCTGCTCAAGGCATATGACTGGAGATAAATCTAAATTTCTGAGCCTTGTAAAGAAGAAAGGAGGAAAGGTCACTTTCGGAGACGATAGCAAAGGTGACATTGAAGGCATCAGAACTATTGGTAACGATTTCCTATCCATATATGATGTACTTTATGTTAAAGGGCTAAAGCATAATCTCTTGAGCATAAGTCAATTATGTGACAAAGGTTATGACATTTCATTTGAAGCAAATAGGTGCATTGTCAAGCATGCAGATAAAATTGTTGCATTCATGACATCTAGACTTAAGAATGTGTTTTGCACAAACTTTAATGACATGAAGAAACAAAATGTAACATGTTTAAGTGCTATCTCTTGTAACAATGCATGGCTATGGCATAGGAGATTAGCTCATGTTAATATAGACAACATATCTAGAATTGTTAAACATGATCTTGCCAAAGGTATTCCGAAAGGAACTTACTCAAATGATAAGATATGTGAACCATGTCAACTTGGTAAGCATACATGATCATCATTTAAGATCAAGAGGCATTAATCAACCTCTAGAGCTCTCGAACTGGTTCACATGGATCTTTTTGGACCAACCAAAACCCAAAGCTTAGGTAGCAAATCATATGTATTTGTGATTGTTGATGAATTTACTCGATTCACATGGATACTTCTATTAGCACATAAATCTTATACATGTGAAACATTTATAAAATTCTGTAAAAGAGTTAAAAATGAAAAGGGTTATAAAATCAACATAATTAGGAGTGATAGAGGTGGTGAATTTTTCAATAAAAATCTCGAAGAATTTTGTAATAATCAATGTTACACTCACCATCTATCAGCTCCAAGGACATCACAACAAAATGGTGTAGTTGAAAGAAAGAAAAGAACGCTGTAGGAAATGTGTAGAACAATGCTTAATGAGTATAACACTGCAAATCATTTTTGGGGTGAAGCTATTAACACTGCCTGCTATGTAATGAACTTAGTTCTAATTAGAAAAGATTTGAATAAAACTCCATTTGAACTATGGAAAGGTAGAGCACCCAATATCAGTTACTTCCGAGTATTCGAATGCAAATGTTTTATTTTTTAATGATAAAGACAATCTAGACAAGTTTGAACCTAAATCTGATATAAGAATATTCTTAGGATATTCTTCTCATAGTAGAGCTACAGAGTTTTCAACAAATCTAATCAAACTGTAGAAGAATCAATTTGTGTAAATTTTGATGAAAGTGTAAGCAAGAAAAGTCTTGAGAATGAATTTAAACAATTAAACTTTGATGATGATGAGCCCAAAACAACCAAGATTATAGATCTTGAACCTGAAACATCTTTAGAATCTTTTAAAAACTCTAGACTGCTTCCCAAGATCAAATTTTAGGTGATCCACTAAAGGGTGTATCCACTAGAGCATCAATTCAAAAAGAGCAAGGGCTTGTTGCTTTTGTATCACAATTTGAACCAATTAAAGTGGAAGATGCACTGAAAGATGAAAATTGGATTCTTGCTATGCAAGAAGAACTAGGACACTTTGTGCGAAACAAAGTATGGGAATTAGTTCCTAGAACTTCTCACCATTCTTTTTATTCCTAAATACCCATTTTGTTCTAATGATTGATTGATGAGATGGTCTAGGAACCAATTCCCAAACTTTGTTCATAACAAAGTGTTCTAGTTCTTCCTACATAGCAAGAATCAAGTTTTCATCTTTCAATTCGTCTTCCTCTTTTCTTAGTTCAATTTGAGATACAAAAGCAACAAACTCTTGATTTCTGTGAATTGAAGATCTAGTGGACACACCTTTTGATTGGTCACCTAATATTTGATCCTTGGGGTGACTTGGAAGTATTCTAGAGTTTCTTGAAACTTCCAAAGGTGTTTCATTGTCAAATTTTAAGTTTTGACTTGTCTTGGGATTGTCATCATCATCATCATCATGTAGATTTATTCATTTAAGTTCATCTCCAAGACTTCTTTTCACTTCACATTCATCAAAGTTAACATGAATTGATTCTTTTACAGTTTTAGTAGTTTTGTTAAATACTCTATAAGCTCTACTGTGTGAAGAATACCCTAGAAATATTCCTATGTCTGACTTAGGTTCAAACTTATGAAGATTATCCTTATCATTTAGAATAAAGCATTTGCATCCAAACACTTTTAAATGGTTTATGTTATGTGCTCTACCCTTCCATAATTCATATGGAGTTTTGTTCATGGTTCTTCTAATCATTGTTTTATTCATTACATGACATGTATTAATTGCTTATGCCCAAAAATAGTTTGCTTTATTGTATTTACTAAGCATTGTTCTACACATTTCCTGCAAAGTCCTATTCTTTCTTTTATCTACACCATTTTGTTGTGGTGTCCTAAAAGCTAACAGATGGTGAGTATAACCTTGGTTATTATAGAATTCTTCAAGGTTTTTATTAACAAATTCTCCTCCTCGATCACTTCTAATTGTGTTTATCTTATAACCTTTCTCGTTTTCAACTCTTCTACAAAATTTAGTAAAAAGATCACATACTTCATATTTATGAGCTAAGAAAATACCCATGTGAATCTTGTCAAGTCATCGTCTATTACAAATACATAAGATTTTCCATCTAGGCTTTGAGTTCTGGTTAGTCCAGAAAGATCCATGTAAATCAATTCAAGAGCTCTAGTGATAGAATGATACTTTTTGCTCTTAAATGAAGATTTTGTGTGCTTTCCTAGTTGACATGGTTCACATACCTTGTCCTTTGAGTATATTCCTTTTGGAATACCTTTGGCAAGATCATTTTTGACTAACCTAGATATATTATCCATACTAATGTGTGCTAATCTTCTATGCTAGAGTCATGCATCATCACGTGATATAGCACTCAAACATGTAATATTTTGTTTTTCATATCATCAAGATCTATGTAGTAAACATTTTTATGTCTAGGATCTATGAATGCAATTGAATTATCAAAATGCCTAACTATGTATCTATTGATTCAAAAGAAATTTTAACCCTTGTCACATAATTGACTTACGCTCAAGAGATTATGTTTTAGGCCTTTAACATACAGTAAATCAAAAATAAATAGGGAATCGTTACCAATGGTTCCAATGCCTGCAATTTCTTTTTTGTTGTTGTCTCCAAACGTCACGTTCCCGCTTTTCTTTCTTTTCATGTACAAGAACTTTGACTTATCTCCTGTCACGTGCCTCGAGCATCCACTATCTAGATACCATATATCTCCATTATTGCTCTTCTATACAACATAAAATACTTTAAATTTTGGTACCCACGTTGCTTTGGGTCCATGCATGTTAGCATCAATAAGAATACTCTTCTCGATCCATGCAAGTTTTCTCTTCTTAGTGTTCATGAGATTACATTTTAATACAGTATGACCTTCTTTTTGACATTTGTTTAGGTCTTTTGGCAAGTAGAGTTGTACACTCCTTTTGTTTTGATCCTTGTGTGTGACCTATTCCTACTCTATCAAAGGCACATTTTTGTGATCCTAGCATCATATCAACTAGTTTTTTACCATTTGCAAATTTGATCACTATGTTATTTAGGTCTTCATTTTTCTTCCTAAGCAACTCTTTTTCATTTTTCATTTTCTCAAATGTTCTTTTGAGTTGATCATTGTCTAATGATAACTCATCAAGATCCTCTTGCTGAGATTCAATCTCGTCAAGAACTTCTTCTAGACTCTTTTTGAGTTTTTCATTTTTCCTAATCTCTTTACCAAGTTTAATTTTAACATCATGCCCATGAGAATCAAGAATATCAACATTTTCATTGAGTAATTCAGATTTTACCACGGTATTTTCCATTAGGCAAATTGTTGTTTTGTGGTATGTATCTGAATCACTTTCACTTGAACTTGTATCGTCCAAAGTGGCTTTGAGTACCTTCTTGTCCTTCTTATTTGAACTATGATTTTTCCTGTACCTGTTGGGATAGTCACTCCTAACATGTACAGGTTCGTTACAACCAAAACAAATGAGTTCAGTGGATATAGCTCCAAATTTCTTTCCTTTATGGAAATTAAAACTTGAGCTTCCCTTTCTTTTCCTTCTAATCAACTTGTTAAACTTCCTAGACAGCATAACTGTGTCCTCATCCGTACTCTCATTATAAGAGGTAGTTCAGACTTAGTATCTACATTTAACACTATGTTTTTCTTTCTTTTGTCCTCACTTTTGGTTTGGACTTGGTCATTCTTCAACTTCATATCATGTATCTGATAAGTAGGTATTTAGTATATGTTTTAGAGCATGTTTTAGGTGAATTTTGTGATGTTTAGTTCATATATTAGGTTAGTTTATCATAAATTTGGTTATTTGATAGTTTAGTCAAGTTTTGGTATTTTGACATTATTTTTGTTTGGCATTATTTGTTAGTTCATTTGATCATATAAACATATTACTCATTGAATTTCCTTTGTTTTGTAGGTGTTTAGATGTGTTGAACATGGATGTGGATGATGGAAATAAGTTACAACAAGTTGGAATGCAAGAACATGAGGAATGCAAGTCATAGGAGATAATAAAATGGCTAAGTCAACAAGAAAAGAGGAAAAAAAATGTGTAAAAACCGATAATTGGGTGTCGCGGCCCCTGGACTTTCTATTTTGCACGACTTTGGAGTTTTGACCATAACTTTCTCAATTTAACTTCGAATTGGATGTGGTTGTTTCTAATTCTTCCTTACTTGAAATACTAAAATATTAGATGGTTTTGAGGGGATATGGAGTGGAGAACAAGAAGAAACACGGTGAGGAAGAAGTGGAGGTGCGACTGAATTAGAAACCTTCTAATTTTGTTGCGAATTTTTCTAGTTCGACATGGAGTCTCTAATTGCGACTTCCTATGGAATTGTGGCTCTGTAAAGACCATTTTTTAGGGTTTTCAAGGCATCATAGAGGGGAGAACGAAGACAAGACGACTAAGGTTGCGTGAAGAAGAAGAAAATCAAGCTTGAGAGAAGGAGATCATCAACTTCAAGTTCTATCTTCCCTAGTTTGATTCCTTGATTTATGTTCATGTTTTCATTGTTATTTCATGCTTTTATGTCATTAGTAATTAACTAAATCCTCTATCTAGAGGTGTAGATCAATCCAAACTAGAGACTATGCCATGTTCTTAAACTTTTGATTATTCATTAATAGAGTTGTTAGTTTATTTATATTTTTTTATTCTTAATGCTATTGATCCCTTGATCACGGATTGATTGATCCTAGACTTAGAAGGCGACACTTGATAAAGGGTTTTTCGGGTTAGAACATGAGAAGCATGACATGAAACGACCATAGAATCAATAGATTTATGGAGTTTTATGAAGTCTTAGGGAAAATTATAGAACTTAATGATTTTTTGGGTTTTTGGGTTTTATCGAATGATCGAACTTAATTTCCTCAAAACATGCTCTAATTCGGCACTCGAGAGAGGGTATTAGAAATCTCAGGATTCTCAGCTTATAAACTATAACTCAAATTAATGAATATCGCATATTTTTAGGCTTAGTTGATAGTGAGGAGAGATAGAACCTCTAGACGTTTTCCATATTGATTTTCATCCAAATTCTCATAATTTGTTGTTTAAATTTTATTTCCTGCTTAATTACTATTTTTAGTTATTTAATCATTCAACTTTGATTTTCTAAATAAAATTAGAGTTAGGAACGAAATAATTAGTGTAACTAAACAATCCCGGAGGACGATAACCCGATCTTCATCAGATATTATAACTTGACACTGATAGACACCCAAGAGGGGGGTGAATTGGGTGTTGGCCTATTTTTCAGAATCTTTCTCAAACAATTAATATACGTGAACGAGCAATAACGCAGGATTTTAAATAAAGCAGTAAAATGGACAATGTGCAGCAATATATAGTAGTTTGACTTCCCAATAAGCCTACCTCCACTACCTAGTCTTCCTGACTAGGATTTTCAAAACCTTTCACTAAACTGATCCTACTTCATGAGTGAGGATCAAACCGAATACAAACTTTGATTCTCCGTAGGAGAATCTTCCCAATTAGCACACTTGCTAGATTTCAGTGATACAACAATTAATCAATAGAAAATTTGTTCAACAAGTGAACAAACTCCAAGAAAAGAACTAAGTACAATTTTAGATAATCTCTTACAGAATTTCTCAACCACTTTAATACTAAAAGTATGCATTGCAAAAAATCAAAAAATCAAAATGATATTACCTCGAAATGAACTGGATACGAGATATGTAATAGAGTTCATGATAATGAACAACTTTTGTTAAAATGAAAATACCAGAATCTCAGTGCATCAACATGTGTATTGAAATCATCAATGGTTGTTACCTTTAATTGCAGAGCAAAAACAGTTTAAGAAATTATATTAAAAGTTCTTAGTCATTATAATAGGGTTTAATAATTGTTTAAATTGAAAACTATGGTTCAAAACCCTAAACCTATCATGACTGGCCTGGATAAAAAGATTTAATCATGTATTAGTGAAATCAATGGCCCACAATGGTTGCTCAAGTTTAAAACCCAAAAATGAGCAAAAATGCAAAAAACAGGCAAGAGTAAGTTTCAAGGAAGTGGATTGTGTTTCTCGAAGCCTGAGAGAAAATAACACAATTTCACACACCAGCTGGAACACGTTTCACGAGACCCAAGAAAAAAATGCATGTTTTTTGTCAACCCAGCTGGAACGCGTTTCAGAAGACAAAAACACATTTCACAGAGCCCGAGGCAAAAACGCATTAAAATGGGTTTTGTACAGTTGGAACCCGTTTCACTAAGTTGAAATGCATTTCACAAGACTAGAGAGTTATGCACACTCTTTGCCTTGTGCCTGAAACGTGTTTCTCTTGCTGGAGTGTGTTTCAACTTGACAGAGGCAAATGAGATGTGTTTTCACTACAGGAGTGTGTTCCACAGAGTAGGAATGCATTCCACGGGTTCTTGGGCCATAAAACGATATAAACCAAGTTAAACCACGGTTAATCTTCAAGTAAGATCGAAGGGTTAAAAACTTTGAGAGGTAAAATTTGATTCGGTTAAACACGCGATAAAGATAAGGGGCTGATCAATTACTAAAAGAAACTTACAACCTAGAAAGAATTAAAACAGTTACAATGTTTCGAGACCTTCCGTTCTTGTGCTTTGATCTTTGGTTGACTTTAGTTGAGCTTTATCTTAACATCAGTTGACTTACTTTGTTTACACGTTAGAGTTCCTTAGTATTTGTGCTTCAGGTCTTGCTTTTGGAAGTTCTATGCTTAATAAGTGTATTGTTTTTGTTTTTGACTATCAGACTTATAACACATTAAAATGAAACATACTCAACACACAAGTTAGATAACATAAAATATCGTTTGGAATCATTAAAAGTATAAGGGGTGAGGGTCATTAAGCCAACAATCTCCCCCTTTTTGATGATTTCAAACATCTTATTGTAGGCCTAATTGAAGCAACTGAAGCTTGATGAATAGATAAGACTTATAGATGGAACAATCACATAAATGCATATAACAGTTGCATGTCAAAAAGATAAACATACCGAAACATGTATCTGAGTATAACATTACATTCATCCAAGTACTAGAAATCAAAGAGAGAGTTCAAAATAAGACAAAAGAATATAAAAACTCTCATTTAATCCTACATACTCCTCTAACACCCCCTGAGTCTATGCACAACATAATCCACAAAATTTTCCCTATTTTGAATCATCAAAAAGGGCAAAACTATTTTGTAGGTGGATCAGACGAACCAGCCTGTCAATCCAAATCTCAAAAGAGATCATCGGGAGGTGGAGGTGCAGCAGTAGAGAAATTATCATGCATTGATAGCTGAGAAGGATGAAGGATCTGTTGCTCAAGCAAGTCGAAACATCCGAAGATGCTGGAACTATGAGTAAAAGGATGTCTCCACTGAAAGATCATCTCGATATCCAAGAAAACGGGAGACACGATCATAGTGGTCAGCTAGACCGGTCACGATAGTGAGAATGGTTGCGAGATCAGATAGCATGGAAGCCAAGAAAGTAGTCTTAGTGGTGTGGATCTCACGCAACTGCTGCTCAAGACTGTTGAAGTCAAAACTAGGAGATGGTACAGGTGGAGGTGGCTGACTAGGTCCAACCTCAGCACGGTGAGGGTCATCATCAGAGGGCGATTCGTAAGAAGAGCTAGAAGTCATATAAGCATTGTCTTCTGAAGGGTCCTCCTAAAAGTGGTCTTCCATCTCATTGAAAGAGCGATTGCTCGGGTGAGAAGACTCAAAATTACCATATCTCTCACCCTGGTGGTACCTGTCTAGGAGTTTGCCATCGTCGCAACCTGCACACATAGTAGAATCCCATGCTATGTAGAGTACTTTCGTTAACGATGTCTCTCGGCCGAACATGGCTGACTAGCCGAATAACAGAGAGATCAATACCGACCTCCTCGAAGAAATGAGTGAGTCGCATGACATAAGGAAGAGTACGTGATCTATTCATCGTAGTGGCGATGTGATGGCAGATAATCTGGGACAGATTGACCTTAGTCTTAGATGTAATTGCCCAGACATGAAATAGATCAACCAGAGTGACGTTGCTACGACTACTCCTCCTCAGAAGAATGACGCGAAAGATGACATTGTGAATAAGATGAGGCATGAATGAGAAAGTGGTGTTTGAAACTTTCTTAGGATAGACGAGATGCACTATCCTTTCGGATAAGAACTTCCAACTTGTCAAAGCCTGGAAAATTGATGTTCCTTTGACGTCCAAAGCATAAGGACCACCCTGTGGTATCTCAAATTTATCTTCAATGAGCCTTGGAGAGATGACGATGCGAGGACCCATTACACGAGAGTGATATCGGTAAGTGTTATGAACACGATCATCTGCATCCTGAGTAAGTCCACTATAAAATGTTTGGACAAGACTCTCATACCAAGGCGCGATGAAACGAGAGAATGAAGTCCACCCAAGTTCATCAATAAGAGGTTGGAGCAATACATAAGAGTGATCGAAGAATGCAAAGTTGTACACGCCCAGACAAATTGGATGCCTAAGCACTTGCTGCGAGATTTGTTCAAGCATAAGAGGTGGTGGTGGCGATGGCGACTGACGGCGAGGTCTAGCTGGTCAGTCCTCCAGTTCTTTTCTCCTCTCATTCGGTCTGGATGAAAAATTGAACGGACTGTTGCCTCGCGGAATGACCACATTGCGAGTATTCCTTATAGGATTCCTTCTAGGCATTTTGTCAAACACTTGATATGCAAGTTACCAAACGAAGTAGTTTTAGCACGAACTTGACAATGACGCAATAAAAAGCAAAGAAAAAGATAGTTGAAGTGTCGGAGGATGTCCCGCAAGCTTTCCAACACCTATTTTCACGAAGAAAATTGTGTCGTATGTGAGAGAGATGGAACTCAAGTTGGGGTGAGGGAAGGAGGTAGAACACGTTGGAGTGCAAATGAAGTGTGTTTCACCTATATCATGGGTTATAAACCCACCTCGGCCAAGCTCGAACACATTTCAACACCCTTTTTCATAGCACTAGGGGCTCGATCTTGGTGAAACGCGTTTCACCAGGCTGAAACTGGTTTCATCCAATTTTCCTCATTTCTGGACTTTTCGGATTATTTCTTTGATTATTCGAGGGAAATTGGGTATAACACTATCACGACCCACGATACGTGACGTCATGACTGGCACGGAACCCCGTGTATATCCTCCCTCGATATACACGACATCCTGATAAGCCTTCTAATACACATCATAATCCCAAATATACAACAATAAACACATATGGACATAATCAAATAATATTACATTCCCAAAATGTAAGCCAAAATTTTTATTTCTTTTTTCTAAGTCCACAGTGATCAAAAGTACAAAATAATACTTAACAATGATTACAACTCATCTAAGTGTTAAGTATACGTATTAGGTGTTACATAATACAATTTATCAAAATAAATGCGAAAAAGTACTAACACCTACATCAACCAGAGTTCGGGAAATGCTCCGCAGCTAAGCCTTTCTCTTCCCCTTCCTATCTGATCCTGAAAAGATAATAGTGAGGGGTGAGCTACAACAAGCCCAGTGAATGTTTTCTACAAGTGGCTACATACATGTGCATTTATGTAAAACATTGCAAGATTTATTAAAATAGTTTAAACAACTGGAACGTAAACGAGGTTACATACATGTTCAATATAAGACTTCATGTCATATCAAGACAATGCATATCACTTATGACATGTTCATGCACCTAAGCACCTCCTAGGTAAGAATCAATTCAAGAACACGAGTGCGAGAAACCCATACCTGAATGACCTCTTACCCGTATTCTAATAAGAATTCCAAGGGCATGTCATCAATTTACTATTCATTCCGAACCCTATTTCAGGTTTAGACAAACTACGGCTGCACCTACCCTTGAAACCCTCTGCAAGGTCCACAACCGGGGATCCCACTAGACTTACAGAATTTCTTGAAGGAAACCCCAACTAGGAGACTCAACCCAAATTGTTTTCCCAACTGACTATGATCAAATAATTTTCATGAGATATCAAATCATGCATACCATAATAATTAAGCATTTAAAACATTTCTATAATAGAATGCCACACATAGAAGACACAAGTAGAGAAACACTCACGATTGATTGGCTAAGTCTAGCCAATCCAATTTCCAATCCAAGAAAGTACTAGAAGATCCACGAATCACCTCAAGCACTTCAATCACCAATTTGCCTATGTGGCTTACTCAAACCAATCAAGGTCCCTACATATAACACATCATCCATACAATACTAAAGATCAGCCAAAGTATGCTAATAACCATGTTCAAACCTAATTCTATAGTCAATTTGAGATTCTAGCATGGTCATAGTCATGAGTCAACCCATATTGCTCAATTCAACCATATAATCATCAAATTAGACTACATCTAACCCAAATTGAATGCCATAGGTTGATTCTCATGATCCCAAACACTATAATACAAAACATTCAATCATATTAAGGGTTAATTAGGCTATTCCTCAAGTCAATTACATCAATTGACTAAGTTCAAGTCAAAATCCGCAATTAGGCAATACATAACCTAAGGCCAAATTGAACTAAGTCATACCAAATTAACATAGGTTCAAACATTCTAAACCCATGAATCTACTCAAATGAGTTCCAATTAGATGATTCTCAAGTCAACTTGGTTAATTGACTTGGTTTAGGTCAAAAGCCCTAATTTGGGCAAAATCCCCAATTTACATGAAAATCCCCAAATTGCATGGGAATGTCAATCTACATTGCCTCAGCCAAAATTAACCTACAATTAGGTTCCCCGTATTCAAGATCAGTAATTTAGAGTGTCACACATCCATAATTACTCATCAATTTCATACAAATTACGAGAAGTTTTGAATAAAAAACCCTAGGTCAAAACACTAGTTTTAGGTCAAGTATATGAAACCCCTCCAATTTCTTGTTAGAAATTGGGGGTTTCACCTCTAGAGTACTCCCCATAAACTCTAGGTCAACATATATTAATTTCAAGACCTAATTCCAACTTTGATTTTCCCTCACCCTTTCAAAAACGAGATTCAATTGAACCCTTGGTCGAAAAAATCGGTTGCATGCTTGTAAGAAAATGATGGAAGGAAGAAAAATGGGAATGAAATGGTTACCTTGATGATCCTTGAGCAAGAATCTACCCAAAAACCTCTTTGTTCCCTTCTTTTTCTCTTCTCCTCTTCTTTCCCCTTTCTCCAAGCTCTCTAGCACTCTTGAAGGTGGAAAAATGAGCAAGTGTGAGAAAATCTCATTTTGGTTTGTATTTATAGAAAACTTTCGGCCCACAACTCAAAATACACTTAAACAGAAGAAACAATTTTTTTTCTGCTGCAATTACTTCCACTGAGATACTCAAGTTTATGCAAATAACTCATAAATTTAACATCTTAACCGTTCAAAAGTTTTATTAGTGAGTTACTAACATTATGGTAAACGTTCAGCTCAATCCTACAGTGGGATTACCCGATCCAACCGTTTCATCAAAACTGCGCAAGAAAATTCGTAAATCCAAAAAACAGTGTTTGGAGCTTTATAACTCACAGTAGAAAACTCCGATCAAGATCTTCACCGTTCATAATGAAGGTCTATCAAAGAAGAATAAGATGACAAACTTTTAGCTCAATCGAGCCACGGATATAGGAGGAGTAGCTATTGATGTAATCGGTGACAGAAATTTTTTCCTCCATAGAGCGAGCTCCACTGATCCAAAACACCGTTTTCGACACGTTTTGACGTCGAACGGGTCTCCGATCATTCCGAAACTTCATGCAAAGGCACTCGAACCAACGTGCGTCGAGCATCATATACGTATACGTACACGTATACAGGTACTCTATGGGTCAAAATGACGTCATCCTAAGGTACGGGCGTTACAATTCTCCCCAACTTAAGGAATTTTGTCCTCAAAATAAAAGCAAGAGAACTAACCTTAGTCCGTAAAAATGTCGGGGTACTACTCTCTCATTTGGTCCTCGCGCTCCGAGGTTTGCTCTTTATTATCTTGAAATTGCCATTTGACTCACACAAGCGGGATCTCTTTATTCCTCAGTTTCTGAACCCGACGAGCCACAATCTGATTATGCAACTCCGCATAAGTCGTATCCTCCCCAACTTGCGGATGAATCACATCAAGCACATGAGCTGGATTAGGATAAGAATCCTTCGATGGATCCTCATTAAACTTCCTGAGCATCGATACATGGAACACATCATGAACACCCTCGAGCTGAGAAGGTAGAGCCAACCTGTACGCTACCTGTCCAATTGTCTCAACAATCTGGAATGGCCCAATGAACCTAGGGGCAAGTTTCCCTCCGACGCTGAACCTCATCTGACCCTTCCATGGCGAAAGTTTAAGCAAAACTAGATCTCCCACTGTAAACTCCAATGGCCTATGTCGGTTATCATAATAACTCTTCTGCCTGTCTTGAGCTGTCTTCAGCCTCTACCTAATCAACTTGGCTTTCTCGATCTGCTCAACAACTGCATCAGGGTCCCATAACTACGAATCTCCCACCTCGTACCAACAAGCTAGTGATCTACAAGGTCTTCCATACAAAGCCTCATACGGTGCCATACCGATGCTCGCCTAATAACTATTGTTGTAAGCAAACTCACACAAGGGCAAATCCTCACCCCAACCACCACCGAACTCTAAAATGTAAGACCTGAGCATATCCTTCAGCATCTGAATCACTCTCTCGGACTGACCATCTGTCTGAGGATGAAATGTTGTACTGAGTCGGAGACGGGTCCCAAATTGAGTCTGCAAAGCCTGCCAAAACCTCGATGTAAATCGTGGATCTCGATCTGACACGATAGACAAGGGCACTCTATGAAATCTCACGATCTCTTTCACATATAATTCGACTCAGTCTATCCACAGAGTCTCTGGTGCTCATAGGAATGAAGTGTGCATTCTTGGTCAATCTATCGACCACAACCCAAATGGCATCAAATCTGCCATGAGACCTCGGTAATCCCATGATGAAATCCATCTTCATGTGCTCCCATTTCCACTCATGTATGGGTAACGGCTACATCTGACCTCCAGGCTTCCGGTGTTCAGCCTTAACCCGTTGGCACACCTCACATCTCTGCACGTACTCAGCAATACTTTTCTTCATCTCATGCCACCATACAGATCTCTTCATGTCATGGTGCATCTTGGTATCCCCTGGATGAACGGTATACTGAGACCTGTGCTCCTCTCGAAGTATCTCAGCACGTAACTCAACATCATATGGGATCCACAGTCTCCCTCTATATCGCAAGACATCATCTAAACTAATCTCCCAATCGGCCTGGTCAACACTGTCTGCGTATCTACGGTACATGTCATAATCTGGACAATGTTCCTGTAGATATCTAACCCGCAGAATACAGGCATCAGCAAGCTACACATGCATCTGAGCACATATCTCAGTACGTGGTGCGTCTGAGAGTATACACATCATAGTCACTCTCTCAAGTAAATGCCACTGCTGGGCCATCTGTACAGCAACCATCTGAGTCTCTGCTCGCCTACAGCTCAAAGCATCAGCCACAACATTAGCCTTGCCAGGATGATACTCCAAAGAGAAATCATAATTCTTAAGTAACTCGAACCATCTCCTTTGTCGCATATTCAACTCCTTCTGATCAAAGAGATATCTCAAACTCTTATGATCAGAAAACAAAGTGAACCTCTAACCATAAAGGTAATGCCTCCATAGCTTCAGTGCAAACACAATAGCGGCCAGCTCCAAATCATGCACAAGGTAGTTGTGTTCATGTACGTTAAGCTGTCTACATGCATATATAACCACTCGACCCTTCTGCATTAGTACACACCCCAGACCTAAGAGTGATGCATCTGTATAAATCACCAACTTTTTCTCAGGCTCTGGAAGAATCAATACTGGAGCTGTAGTCAACCTCAGTTTCAACTCAATGAAAGCTCTCTCACAGGCATCCGACCACATGAAGGTCACATTATTCTCAGTCAGCTTAGTCATCGGTGCGACTATCATGGAAAAGTTCTTCACGAATTTCCTGTAATAGCCAGCCAAACCCAGAAAGTTACGAATCTCGGTCACTGTGGTAGGTCTTGGCCAATCAATGATCGCTTTAACCTTATCAGAATCAACAGAAATACCCTCTGCACTAACCACATGACCCAAGAATTTCACCTCACTCATCCAGAAATCACACTTGCTCAGCTTGGCATACAGCCTATGCTCCAACAATGTTTGCAAGGTAACACTGAGATGACGCTCATGATCCCTTCTAGTATTATAATAGACTAGGATATCATCGATGAAGACTATAATGAACTGGTAAAGGTACGGTCTGAATACTCTCTACATCAGATCCATGAACATAGCTGGTGCATTAGTCAACCCGAAGGGCATCACTAGAAACTCATAATGTCCATACATCGTTCGAAAAGCAGTCTTCGGCACATCTTCATCTCTAATCCTCAACTGATGGTACCCAGACCTCAAATCAATCTTAAAAAAGAACTTGGCCCAAATCAGTTAATCAAAAAAGTCATCAATACGAGGAAGTGGTTACTTGTTCTTCACAGTCACCTTATTCAGCTGACGGTAGTCTATGCACAAACGATAACTCTCGTCTTTCTTCTTGGCAAACAACACAGGTGCTCCCCAAGGTGACATACTATGGGAAATAAATCCCTTGCCCATCAGCTAATCAAGCTGGGCTCTGAGTTCATTCAACTCTTTTGGTGTCATACGATACGGTGGAATGGAAATAGGTTTTGTCCTGAGCATCAGCTCAATGATAAAGTCTACCTCTCGCCTAGGCGGCAAGCCAGGTAACTCATTCGAAAAAACCTCTGGGTACTCCCAGACTACAGGAATGTCTGCTAACTGAACGCCCTGTCCCACATCATCCACTGGCCTCAAACTAGCCATCGTAGCAACCTCATCATCAGTGGCTAATCTACCCTGGGTAGGTGATCTCGATGCAGTCCTGCCTCGAAAAATGAAGACTGGCTATCCGGGTATCTGGAAGACAACTCCCTTGCCGAAGCAATCAATGTGAGCGTGATACGCTGCCAGCCAATCCATACCCAAAATGGCATCGAACTCGAGGAACTCTAAGACTATAAGGTCAACTGACATCTCATGATCCTCGAATCTCACTACACATCCCACACATACCATGTTAGGGTAAATCCTCTCACCAGCCATCATACTCAAAACCAACGGTGTACTAGTCCTAACAGGCGATAATCTCAATCTATTTACCATACTACCAGAAACAAATGACAAAGTAGAACCAGCATCAATCATAACATGCATCATAAAATTATAAATGCTAATTGTACCTTCAATTAATTGCTTACTAGCCTCTAGATCTGCCTGCGTGACTGCTCGGGCCTTCTCCCTAGTAGCAACTGGCATCAGACTGAACTGTGTAGTAGACATCCTCAGTGGACACTCGTTCCTCTTGGGCCCTGGAGCTCCACAACCAAAGCAAACTATCAGTTTTTGTGCCCTAAGCGCTGAAGATGTAGCCTGTGACCCTGCCACGGCTGTCTGCTGTCCACTGTGCCTGACTGAACTCTACTGTTGTTGCTAGGGCCTGCCAGAAGCTTGTTCGCTCTGGCCTGAAACTGGTGACGTAATTGACACTGTGGCGGAGGCAACTGATGCCTCGTACCCGCTGCCACCATATCTCTGTTTCTTATTCTTCTGGTTCTTCCTATCACCGAAAAACTGACTCGCTAACCCTGCTAGCTAAGTCTGCACCAAAGGAGTTGTATGTTTCTGGGCCATGACTGATGTCCTCATCCGTGAATGAGCCTCTGCAGTCTCGAAATCAACGGCCTTCATCAATGCCTAGGTGTAAGTTTGTACGCCTGCCAGTGCCAAACCTTGACTGATACGGTCACGAAACCTATCCCGCAACCTCTGCATGTGTAATAGATCAGTAGACACCATCTCAGGAGCAAAGAGCGTCAATCGACTAAACTTCTGCTCGTACTCCCTCACCGACCGACTGCCCTGGGTCAGGTGTACAAACTCTGTCCTCCTTTGATCCCTCTCAGACCTCGGATAGAACTCCTCATAGAAAAACTCTTTAAACTTAGTCCATTTCTGGATCTCATCGCCCGTGCGATCCAATCTCAACCACCAGTCGTCAGCCTTCTCGACAAGCTTAAACTTGGCCAACCTTACTCCGTCAGCCTCAGAAGCCTGCATGTCTCCGAAAATGGTCTTCTTCCTCCTGATCCATCTCAGTTGTCTCGATGCATAAGCCTTCAGTAAACTCCATCGAAGACCTTCATGACCTTCTCGTATCTCTCAGACTCAAATCCCTGCTTCGAGGTCCCCATAGCGTCAGCCTATGTCTCAGCCTGAACCTCAGCCTAAACTCTGGCCTGAAATGGAACTGGTTTGGCTCTATCACCTACAGCCATGCCCACACTGTTGTGCTCCCCATCAACTGGAACATCCTGCTGAGGCTGCCTGTTGGCCTAGACTTGGGCAAGCAGTGCTAGTATCTGAGTCTGTTGCTGCTACAACTGAGTCTGAGTAGCCTGCTGAGCAGCTAATAAGGCCTCAATCTACCTGAAGCGCTCATCTAGATCCATGGTTGGTTCTGAATTTCCCCTCTTGTAAATCTGAAATTCACAAATATGGAAAAGTCCATCAGAATCACAAACCATGATAATTGTTATCCCTAAGATAACTACCCATAAAATAAATCATAATATCATATAAGTCTTTTATTCTTTTGAAGGTTTTTAGACCTAAAACCTCGCTCTGATATAATAACTGTCACGACCCACGATACGTGAAGTCATGACAGGCACAAAACCCCGTGTATATCCTCCCTCAATATACACGACATCCCGATAAGCCTTTTAATACACATCATAATCCCAAATACACAACAATAAACACATATGGACATAATCAAATAATATTACATTCCCAAAATGTAAGCCATAAAAAAAAAAAAATTTAAGTCTACAGTGATCAAAAGTACAAAATAATTCCTAACAATGATTACAACCCATCTAAGTGTTAAGTATACGTATTAGGTGTTACATAGTACAATTTATCAAAATAAATGTGAAAAAGTACTAACACCTACATCAACAAGAGCTCGGGAAATGCTCCGCAGCTAAGCCTTTCCCTTCCCCTTCCTATCTGATCGTGAAAAGATAATAGTGAGGAGTGAGCTACAACAAGCCCAGTGAATGTTTTCTACAAGTGGCTACATACATGTGTATTTATGTAAAACATTTTAAACAACTGGAATGTAAACGAGGTTACATACATGTTCAATATAAGACTTCATGTCATATCAAGACAATGCATATTACTTATGACATGTTCATGCACCTAAACACCTCCTAGGTAAGAATCGATTCAAGAACATGAGTGCGCGAGACCCATGCCCGAATGACCTCTTACCCGTATTCTAATAGGAATTCCAAGGGCACGTCACCGATTTACTATTCATTCCAAACCCTATTTCAGGTTTAGACGAACTACGGCTGCGCCTACCCTTGAAACCCTCTGCAAGGTCCACAACTGGGGATCCACTAGACTTACGGAATTTCTCGAAGGAAACCCCAACTAAGAGACTCAACCCAAATTTTTTTCCCAACTGACTAAGATCAAATAATAATCATGAGATATCAAATCATGCATACCATAATAATTAAGCATTTAAAACATTTCTATAATAGAATGCCACACATAGAAGACACAAGTAGAGAAACACTCACGATTGATTGACTAAGTCTAGCCAATCCAATTTCCAATCCAAGAAAGTATTAGAAGATCCACGAATCACCTCGAGTACTTCAATCACCAATTTGCCTACGTGGCTTACTCAAACCAGCCAAGGTCCGTACGTATAACACATGGTCCATACAATACTAAAGATCAGCCAAAGTATGCTAATAACCATGTTCAAACCTAATTCTATAGTCAATTTGAGATTCTAGCATGGTCATAGTCATGAGTCAACCCATATTGCTCAATTCAACCATATAATCATCAAATTAGACTACATCTAACCCATATTGCGTAGTCAGAGTCAACAAAGCCACGAAGATCGAACGATGTACTCTTATTATACCAAATTCCCATGTCTAGGGTCTCACTTATGTATCTAAATATTCTTTTTACGCATTTAAGGTGGGATTCCTTCGGATCGGACTGAAATCGAGCACACAAAGATACGCTAAACATGATGTCCGGTCGACTTGCTGTTAGATACAACAAACTACCAATCATCCCTTGATACATCTATGCGTCTACCGATTTTCCAGTCACATCTTTATCTATTTTGATGGATGAGCTACAAGGAGTGTCACTTGATTTCAAGTTTTCAAAGTTGAATTTCTTTATCATATCTCTTGAATACTTTGGCTGGCTTAAGAATATCTCATTCTTCATTTGTTTGATTTGTAAGCCAAAGAAGTAATTCAACTCTCCCATCATACTCATCTCAAACTCACTTGTCATAATTGAAGAAAATTCCTCACAAAGTGATTTGTTCGAGTCACCAAAGATGATGTCATCAACATAAATCTGCACCAATAGCATATCCTCACCTATATGAGCTAATCTTCTATGCCACAATCATGCATCATTATGATGAATTCCACTCAAAAAGGAAACATTTTGATTACCAATATCACAAAAATTTATAACATATACATTTTTATCTCTAGAAGCAATAAAAGCAATACTATCATCATCATGTTTTACAACACATCTTGTTGCTTCAAACAAAACGACATATCCCTTGTCACACAATTGGCTAATGCTCTAGAGGTTATGCTTCAGGCCATCAACAAAAAGAACATCAGATATGGTTAAAGAGTTGTTTCCTACTTTGCCGACGCCAGTGATCTTTCCTTTGTTGTTGTCTTCAAATGCGACAACTCCTCCATCTTTATGAGTAAAACTCAGGAATTTTGATCTATCACCGATCATATGCCTAGAACACCCGCTATCCTGATACCATGATTCATGCTTCGAGCCATCCTACATCACATGAAAAATCTTTGATTTTGGTATCCAAAATAGTTCAGGTCCTTGAGGGTTAACATAACTTAAGATGGATTTTTATATCCATGCTAATTTTCCCTTATGTTTGTGTATGATAGGGCATCTTACTACAGTGTGTCCTTGCCTATTGCAATGGTAGCAAATAGGCCTTTTGGTCAATACATGGTCATAGGTTCTTTGTTTATATCCTACACTATATCCTAGATCAACTTTGTTGAATGCACATCTCTGTGAACTCAACATTATGTCAAACATCTTCTGTCCATTAGTGAACTTGATCACTATAGACGTTAGATCTTGCACACTTTTTCTAAGTGTGACTCTTTCCTCACTAACCTTTTCAATATTCACCTCTAGAGCACCATTGCTCTCAAGATGCAACTCTATTTCTTCTAAGGTTGTGATCAAGGCCTTTTTCAGCTTTTAGTTCTTTCTAATTTCCTTCTATAATTGACTTTTTACAAAACTAAAATCATTAGCATCTACTAAATCATCAAAGTCATCAAGATTTTCAGGTTCAGAAAGTTTTACCTTGGTGTTTGCCATCATACACAATATTGCCTTCTCGTCATTAAATTCTGACTCATGCTCGCTGCATGATGTGTCATCCCATGTTGCCTTGAGAACCTTCTTTTCTTTTCTTCTATCATTGAAGGTGTACTTCTTATTTGGACACTCGCTCTTCACATGCACTGACTTATTGCTTCCGAAACATATTAACCCGTTTGGTTTTGCACCAAACTTCTTATTTTTATGAAATTTTGAGCTTGGTCCACCTTTTCCTCTTTTTCTTACTATACGGCTAAGTCTTTTGGAGAGCATAGCCACTTCATCATCAATGTCATATTCTGAGGACGTCTCTTCTATATTGTTCTGTGTCGCATTTAGAGCTAGATCTTTCTTCATTTTGCTATCTTCCTTTTGCACAACTTTTTCCCTTTTCTTCAGTTTCATCTGATGTACCATTAGTGATCCACATAGCTCATCGAAAGTATATTCTCCAAGGTTCTTTGCCTCTTCTATGGCAGTGACCTTTGGATCCCATTCTTTAGGTAATCCTCGTAGGAACTTCCCAACTGTTTTTGCTTGAGGATAGGTCTTACCGAGATTTTTGATTAATTTATAATCTCGGTAAACCTTGTTATACCCTCAGATATTTCTTCACCTTCTTTCACCTTGAAGGTTTCATATGCTTCTTCAAGGATGCGCAGCTTTGTTTCCTTGCTTTGCTTGGTACCTTCATGAGTATCCTCAAGTTTATCGCAAATTTCTTTGGCTGTTGTACTAGCACTCACTCGGTTAAACTCATTTAGTGACAGGCTGCAAAGAAAGATATTAATAGCTTGGTCATTTAGTTGATCCAATTTTTTTTCATGAGGCGACCAGTCATACCTTGCTTTCATCACAATTTCACCATCCTCAATCTTTGTAGGTGGCTAGAACCCATTTGTCACTATGTCCCACATTTCCACACCTTGCGTTCTCATATAGAAATGCATCCGAGTTTTCCAGCAGAGATAGTTATTTCCTTAAAATAGTGGTGGTCAGTGGGATGATGATCCTTCCTTGAAGACACTCCTAACAATGTCACTTCGTACCATAATCTCAAAAGAATTGTTAGATACTTTTGAGTAAAAAACCCGTTCTGATATCGCTTGATAGACACCCAAGAGAGAGGTGAATTGGGTGTTTGTGGATTTTTCAGGATCTTTCTAAAACAATTAATATACGTGAACAAGCAATAATGCAAAAATGTAAATTATGCAATAAAGTGGACAATGTGCAGAAATATACAGTGGTTCCGCTCCCCAATAAGCCTACCTCCACTACCTAGTCTCCCCGACTAGGATTTCCAAAACCTTACTAAACTGATCCTACTTCACGGGTGAGGATCAAACCGAGTACAAACTTTGATACTCCGTAGGAAAATCTTCCCAACTAGCACACTTGCTAGATTTCAGTGATACAACAATTAATCAACAGGAAATTTGTTCAACAAGGGAACAAACTCCAAAAAAAGAACAAAGTAAAACTTTAGATAATCTTTTATAGAATTTCTCAGCCACTTTAATACTAAAAGCATGCACGACAGAAAATCTAATAATCAAAATGATATTACCTCGAAACGAACCATAAACAAGATATGTAATAGAGCTCAAGATGATAAACAACTTTTGTTAAAATGAAAATACCAGAATCTCAGTGCATCAACATGTGTATTCAAATCATCAATGGTGGCTGCCTTTAGTTGCAAAACAAAAATAGTTTCAAAAATTATATTACAAGTTCTTAGTCATTAGAATAGGGTTTAATGATTGTTTAAATATAAAGCTATGGTTCAAAACCCTAAACCTATCATGAGTGGCCAGGATTAAAAGATTTAATCATGTATTAGTGAAATCAATGGCCCACAATGGTTGCTCAAGTTTAAAACCCAAAAATGAGCAAAAATGGAAAAAATAGGCTGAAGTGCGTTTCAGGGAAGTGGAGTGCATTTCATGAAATCAGAGAGAAAACAACACAATTTCACAAACTAGCTGGAACGTGTTTCAGAAGGTTGAAACATGTTTCACGAGACTTGAGACAAAAATGCATATTTTTTGTCAACCCAGCTAGAACGCGTTTCAAAAGACAAACGCGTTCACAGAGCCCGAGGCAAAAACACATTAAAATGGGTTTTGTACAGTTGGAACGCGTTTCACTAAGCTGAAATGTGTTTCACAAGACTCAAGAGTTATGCACACTCTTTGCCTTGTGCCTGAAACGTGTTTCTCCTTGTTGGAGTGCGTTTCGGCTTGACAAAGGAAAATGAGATGTGCTTTCACTACAGGAGTGGGTTCCACATAATAGGAATGCATTCCACAGGTTCTTGGGAATCATATACATATCCAAAATACCGCGTAAGTTCTATGAGCGATAAAATGATAGAAACCAAGTTAAACCATGGTTAAATCTTCAAGTAAGATCAAAGGGTTAAAAACTTTGAGAGGTAGAATTCGATTTGGTTAAACACGCGATAAAGATAAGTGGTTGATCAATTACCAAAAGAAACTTACAACCTAGAAAGATCTAAAGCAGTTACAATGTTTTGAGACGTTCCGTTCTTGTGCTTTGATCTTCGGTTGACTTTAGTTGAGCTTTATCTTGACTTCAGTTGACTGGCTTTGTTTACACGTTAGAGTTCCTTGGTATATGTGCTTCAGGTCTTGCTTTTGGAACTTCTGCAGTTGATGAGTGTATTGTTTTTGTTTCTGACTTTAAGACTTATAACACATTAAACTGAAACATACTCAACACACAAGTTAGATAACATAAAATATCGTTTGGAATCATCAAAAGTGCAAAGGGTAAGGGTCATTAAGCCAACAGATACCATACACTTGCAGTTTCTACGTAACAAGTTTTTGGCGCCATTCCCGGGGATAATTACTAGTACACTACTATTGTGCAGTTAACTTTAATTTTAATTTAGATTTTTTTTTATTCTGAATTTTGTGAATTCTTCTTTCTTTCCATTTTTATAGAATTTCAAGAGTATATGCGACAAGCACAGAGTTTTGAAGTACTACCATTCGATCCTGAAATTGAACGCACTCTTGGGAGACTAAGGAGAGAGATAAGAACTGAAGTCGAAGCAATGGCGGACAATCAAAATCAGTTGACCTTGAGACATTACTTCAAACCGGTCATCAATGAGAATTATTCAAGCATAGTTCATGTTCCTATCTACACAAACATTTTTGAGCTGAAACTGGCATTGATCTCTATGGTTTAATAACATCAGTTTGGGGGGTCTCCTATTGAAGATCCAACTATCCACATCACCGCCTTCTTGGAGATGTGTGATACGGTTAAGATGAACGGTGTTACTGAGGACACCATACTACTGAGATTGTTCCCTTTCTCTCTAAGGGACAAAACACGAGCATGGTTCCAATCTTTGCAACTGGGGAGCATTGCAACATGACAAGAGATGGTAAAAAAGTTTTTATAGAAGTTTTTTCCTCCCGCCAAACCACCCAACTACAAGCTGAGATTGGGCAATTCATGTAGTAGAGTCAGAATCTTTGTACAAGGCTTGGGAGAGATTCAAGGAACTATTGAGGAAGTGTCCCCAACATGGTTTTCAAGACTACCTGAAAATTCAATTTTTTTACAATGGGATGACATTTTCTACTCGGACACTAGTAGATGCGGTGGTCAATGGATCATTGTTGACAAAAACGGCTATTGAAGCATTGAACATGTTGGAAGATATGTCTATCAACACATATGTCTATCAACACATATGAGGTTCCAGATGTAAGATCAATAGTAAAGAAGGTAGCCGGCCTACATGAAGTTGACCCATGTACGTCTCTTTTTGCACAAATGTCAAGCATCGCAAACCAACTTGTTGTGCTTACCACTCAAAATGCAGAACTATCTATTGAGAAAGCGAAGGCTTTACACATGGGCTCTTCAGGGAATGAGGCACATGAGGAGGGAGTTCAATATATAAACAATCGAGGGTACAACTACAGAGGAAATCAAGGTGTTCCAAATCAATACCACCCAAGCATCAGAAATGACAAGAATTTTTCCTATGCCAACACAAGGAATACACTGCAACCTCCACCCAGTTTCTACTGTCAAGCTCAAGAAAAGAAGTTATCTTTGAAAGATATGTTGGGTTCGTTTATGATGGAGACTAGGGCATCTATTGATAATTTGGAAGTACAAGTGGGGCAACTAGCTTCAAACTTTAATGCCCAACAACAGGGATCACTACCTAGCAACATTGAGGTGAACCCGAAAGAGCAATGCCAAGCCATTACCATGCGAAGTGGAAAGGAAGTAAAGGGGGTTGATTCTAGCCCAAGAACATCATCACAAACACCTAGTGATGTACATGACGAGCCAAGCACAAAGACCGAGCTGAGTAAAGAGAAGGAAGCTGAGTCATCAAAGGGGGAAAAGCCACATGAGAGGCCTTACCGTCCTGGTTTTATCACTTTCACAGATAACCCTCTTAAACTCTCAACTCCGATTTCGTTTCCTTAGATATTTCAAAAGAAGAAGCTTGATTAGAAATTCACCAAGTTTCTTGAGATTTTCAAAAAGATTCACAATAACATCCCTTTTGCAGATGCATTAGAGCAAATGCCAAACTATTCCAAGTTCATAAAGGATGTGGTAACAAAGAAGATAAAGTTGGAGGAATTTGAGACAGTGAAGCTTATGGAGGAGGCCATACTACAAAAGAAGCTACCTCAAAAGCTAAAAGATCCAGAGAGTTTCACTATTCCTTGCAGCATTGGTTTTTTAAATTTCAATAGAGCTTTATGTGATTTAGGTGCAACCATTAACTTGATGCATTTGTCAATTTTTAGGAAATTGGGGCTTGACGAGGTGAAATCAACTACAATATCTTTGCAACTAGGGATCGATCACATACATACCCTCGGGGTATCATTAAGGACGTGCTTGTAAAGGTGAACAAGTTCATCTTCCTGGTGGATTTTGTAGTTTTGGACATGGACAAAGATGGCGATATTCCTCTTCGCCATTCTTAGCTACCAGGAAAGCTTTAATAGATGTGCAACGTGGTGAGCTTACCTTGCTAGTGAATGATGAAAAAGTGTTGTTCAATACATACAAGACTCTTAAATTTTCATCGGAGGGGAATACATGTCACCGAATTGATGTAGCGGAAGTGGTTGATGCATGTGTGACCGAGGTACATGATAAGGTTACACTGGGAAATCCCTTAGATAAGTGTCTTGTGAGTTCAATATCTAGAGATGAGGCGGTTCATGATGAAGTCCAACATTATGCCTTAGCTCTTGAGGCCCACAATCCTGAGAGTACAACCACCAAAGCAGAAGATATTGAAGCTTCTTCGCCACCCGAGTTAATGGAATCCTCACTGGAGTTGAAGCCCTTACCGAAGCATCTTTGTTATGCATTTTTGGGTGATAAGTCTACCATGTCGGTCATCATATCATCGGCTTTCTCAAGTGTGGAGGAGGATAAGCTATTATTCATCTTGAGAGAGTATAAATCTGCTTTGGGGTGGTCCATTGCCGACATCAAGGGGATAAGTCCTTCAGATTTTATGCACAAGATCTCGATGGAGGAATCTTACAAGCCTTCAATTGAGCATCAACGAAGGTAAAATCCACCCATGAAAGAGGTTGTCAAAGCTGAAATCTTGAAGTGGCTCAACACGGGAATCATATACGCCATTTCAAATAATTTGTGGATTAGTCCGGTTCAAGTGGTGCCCAAGAAAGGTGGCATGATTGTGGTGATAAATGAGAAGAATGAGTCGATTTTTACTAGAACAGTTGCGGGCTGGAGAGTTTGTATCGATTATAAGAAGGTCAATAAGGCCACAAGGAAGGATTACTTTCCCGTTACTTTTATTGATCAAATGCTAGATCGGTTGGCTGGCTACCATTACTATTGCTTTTTAGATAGATATTCAGGTACAATCAAATAGCCATTGCTCCAGAAGATCAAGAAAAGACTACATTCACTTGGTTTTTAATTGTGCAATGCACCGACGACTTTTCAACGGTGTATGATGGTTATATTTTCTAATTTGGTTGAGGACTTCATGGAGGTCTTCATGGATGATTTTTCAGTGTTTGGGTCCTCATTCGATCATTGGTTGCATAACCTCTATCTTATGTTGAGGAAGTGTGAAGAAACGAACCTTGTGCTTAATTGGGAAAAATGTCACTTCATGGTGCATGAGGGGATTGTTCTTGGACACCGGATTTCTTCTAAGAGACTTGAGGTAAACAAGGCGAAGATTGTGACTATTGAAAAGCTTCCACATTCGAGAAATGTGAAGGACATTAGGAGTTTCTTGGGGCATGCGGGTTTTTATAGAAGATCCATAAAGGATTTCTCCAAGATTGCCAAACCTCTTGCAACTTACTTGAGAAAGAGACTCCATTTGAGTTTGATGAGCATTGTGAGGAAGCTTTTGAGTTGATTAAGAAAGCCTTGATTTCAGCACCTATCATGGTGATACCGAATTGGAGTGAACCGTTCGAGATCATGTGTGATGCGAGCGACTATGCGGTAGGAGCAGTTCTTGGGCAAAGGAAAGAAAAGATGTTTCGGGGGTTTTACTATGCAAGTAGAACTCTTGATAGGGCTCAACAAAACTACACCAAGACCGAGAAAGAATTGTTAGCTGTTGTGTTTGCTTATGAAGAGTTTCGGTCTTAAATCATTGGGTCCAAGGTCATTGTGTACACCGATCATGCTGCCATCTGATACTTATTTGAGAAGAAAGATGCCAAGCCTAGGTTGATTCGGTAGATCCTTTTGCTACAAGAGTTCGATTTTGAGATTTGAGACAAGAAGGGGAGTGAAAATATTTTGGTTGATCATCTCTCTCGGTTGCAACATGATGATAAGGTCAAGAAGGGGAGTGAAAATGTTGTGGTCGATCATCTCTCTCGGTTGCCACATGATGATAAGGACAAGTGCCTACCGATTCTTGAAACATTCCCAGATGAACAATTGTACGGATTGAGAGTAAAAGCTCCATGGTATGACAACTTTGTTAATTACTCAGTTTGTGGTACTTTGCCTCCGGATTTATCTTATTTGAGGAAGAATTTTTTTTTTGCATGATGTCAAGTCCTACATGTGGGATGAGCCTCTGCTTTTCAAAAAATGCAATGATCAAATGATTTGGTGGTGTACACCGGAATACGAGGTTCAAGATATTCTCCATGAGGGCCATTTTGCCCCCTATGGAGGTCATTTTGGAGCTACAAGGACAGCGACGAAGGGGCTTCAAAGCGGGTTTTATTGGCCCACTATGTTTTGTGATAGCTACATCTGCGTGAAGACATGTGATAGATGCCGACGTCTTGGTAACATCTCTAAGCGCCATGAGCTACAATTGATAAATATCTTGGAGGTTGAGCTTTTTGATGTGTGGGGCATAGATTTTATGGGGATATTTTCCCCCTTTTTTTGGCAAGACATACATATTTTTGGGGGTAGACTATGTGTCTAAATGGGTTGAAGCCGGTACTACGAAGACTAATGATGCCAAGGTGGTGCCAAAGTTTCTACATAAGCACATTTTTACTAGATTTGGCCCTCCTAGGGCTATTATAAGCGATGAAGGCACTCACTTTTGCAACAAGCTCTTCAATGGACTTCTTGCCAAGTATGGGGTGAAACATAAAGTGGCACTTGCTTATCATCCCCAGACAAATGGCCAAGCTGAAATAAGCAACCGAGAAGTCAAGAATATTTTGGAAAAGACCGTCAATGTCAATAGGAAAGATTGGGCTTTAAAGCTTAAGGATGCCTTATGGGCATACCGGACCGCATTTAAGACACCTATTGGGATGTCTCCTTACCTCCTTGTGTTCAAAAAGGCTTGTCATTTATCGGTAGAGTTGGAACATCGAGCATATTAGGCGGTGAAAAGGTTGAATTTTGACTTGAAGGCTTCAGGAGATCGTAGATTGTTGCAACTTATGGAGATGGAAGAATTTCGGAACGATGCAAATGAGAACGCGAAGATCTACTAGGAGCAAACCAAGAAGTGGCACGATAAGAAAATTGAGAAGAGGGACTTCGAACCATGGCATTGAGTACTCTTATTCAATTCAAGATTGAAGTTGTTTCCGGGCAAATTAAAGTCAAGATGGCAGGGGCCCTTCATTGTGGAGCGAGTCTTCCCTTATGGAGCAGTTGAGCTAAAGAATGATAGTGGTATATGTATTCAAGTTAATGGCCAACGATTGAAGCACTACTTTGGACAGAGGAGACGCGTGACTAGCGCATCAGTCTTAGGGAGTCGTGATGGAGATATAAAGGATAGTCGGGCTGAGGACTTTAACCAAGCGCTTGTTGGGAGGCAACCCATTGGTTTCTTTTATGTTTTATGTTTCTTACTTATTTATTTGGTTTATTTAGTTGATTAGTATCTACCTTTGCCAATGACATGTTTTTTTCTATCTCTTTCTCAGGTTCTAGATCAAGTTTGAGGGTTTTCTTGAAGCATCTAGGAGAGAAGAATGGAGTGCATCATGTGGAATCTTCTCCCATTGGGGTTAAAGGGGTTTTTCTAAACTCTTCTTTTTATTTGCCTCTCTTTTCCTAGTCATTCTTTGCTTATTTCATGCATTGAGGACAATGTTTGCTTTAAGTTTGGGGGGAGAGTTTTAATCTTGTGACTTGTCATGGTGAAGATGTAGTAGTTTTAGGTTAGGATATCCTATGATCTTACAAATTTTGATTTGATTCTAATTTGTTTTTTTCTAAATGGCCAATGATAGGAGAACATGTATGTGAGCATGACTAGGGGAATGTAGAGAGTAATTTATAAGTCTGTGTGCTTGATTCAATTATTAGCTTAGCTTTGTTGAAAATTCTCTACATGTCTAGTGTGGCTGATTTTGTAGAATTATGACTTGTTTGGATTGGATTTATGCAAGTAAAATTGTATATATTAGATCTCTAGAAATCCTAGAACAAGTTTGATTATCACTTGACGCGAAATCCTAGATAACATGCCATGAGAAAAATGATTTAGGTCGTGTTTGGATAAGTTTGAGCCATATAACCTACCTTATTTTTTATTATGTCCTTAGTCACCCATTTTGAGCTTTATGATCTTTTCTTTGTTACCCATGCATTAATTCACTTGAGCCTTATATGCTTAAATTCCTTATTTTTCCACCTATGCATCTTATACACTTTGATTATGTTAGAGTGTTGTCTTTTCAGAAGGTAGAAAAGGGGGATTGAAAAGAGGATGAGAAAAAAGGTAATGAAAAAGAGTATATTGGGAGTTTGCAAAGTTTTCTAGCTTCTTAAAAAAAAAAAAAGAGGGGGGGTTGGGGGGGGGGGGCAAACAAAACAAGACAAGAATGGGGAATGAATGAAAAAGTTGAATATTTGAAGTGGGTATATGTGTTGAAATTGGGTTTTTGGTTCTAATTGTAATGTTTTGGATGTTTGTAAGAGACCAAAGTGTTTTGAGCCTAAATTTTTTCAATTTTCTCTACCTTTGAACCTTGGCTTGACATTACAACCTTTGAAAGACCTATTGATTTTAATTGGCATGTGATCTACATTAGTGGAGACTGGTACGAAAGATTTGCTTATGGGATTCACTTTATATATATATTTGAAATCACTTACACTTTATACTTCCTTGCACTTATCTATGAATTTCATGAATGGTTTTATGAGATTGACTATGTGATGGTGCATTTGAGAATGAAAGATGAGGTTAGGTGAGGAATTGGATTGAAAATCTAGACATCTCTAACACTCTTGAAATTGTCTAATGAGTTATTATCTTTCAATGTGATCTTAGAGGCCATGATGATGATATGTGTCACAACTGTTGACCTAAGCGGTTCATCACTTAGCACGTCCCTAAGTATACTTGATGAAGTCTATTTTGATGATCACAAACAAAATCTCTTTTGGTGCTAATGACCTTCAATCAAGAATTTATCTCAGCACCTCAGGAAAGCAAAAAGTCAAAAAACGATTCGATCAAGGAATTCAATATCATATCAGACGTTCAAGATCGTTTCAATCAAGGACTCCAAAGATCATATCATGATTTCAAGATCACACCACACGAACGATTCGATCAACGTTCACGAAATTCAACTCAAGCACGAAGTTCAGAATGAAGATCTCATAATGAAGAGTTGGATTTAAAGATTATGAGAAATATGAGAAATGCACAGTATTTAAGGTATGTCTTTCTCTAATAGATATTGCTCAACCGTTTTTCAAAATCATACACAAATCACTTACATATATTTTTCAAGTTTGCATGTTTTGATCATGCACTTTGCGGTATTTCAAATGATTTAATTTTTTATGTTTGGTTTGAAATTTACCGAGTTTTTAATCGTATTTATCAAATTTTTAATCACGAGTCAAAACTGTTTTTCAAGAGTTTTAATTTCCTTTCTGATCTGAACCTGAGCAAAGTAAGGAAAAAATGGGGTGAGCTCAACTAGCTCATTGAATATCTTTCACAATAATCTTCATATATGCATTTATATAAAACATGTGTGACATTGGAAGTCTCATTCATAAACCAAATGCATCCAGAAAAAATTATAATATACACGGTTCCAAACTAAACATGTGATTTATGCATCATTTTCATAAGAATTAAATATGCAGACACTTTACCAAGAGGACATGTTAGAATAACGCGTGCCTTTGCTTCCCTCATTAGCCAATGGGTTCAATCTGGCGCATTACCCATCACTAATCCTCCTGCGCTTCCATTCTTCAGTGCTTCGGAAAGTCCTTTCCACAAAACACCAATCAAGTATTCTGGCGGCACATTTCCCTCAAAAACAAGTAAGTAGAAAGATAAACAATGCAAGGTATTTAATCCAAAATACCCAAGGCAATACCAATGCATAAATTCCATGCTCATGTTTTTAAAACACAATGATCATATATATATAATAAGATGCATACCATTCAACAATGCAATTTCATATAAATACAATGCTATAAATGGAGAAATAAAGTGAGAAATACTCACAACCGACCACAAGCGAATTTACCAAGCCAATTACTCTCAACTTGGCTAATCCAATCACAATGTCTTGAAATGGATAAAATTCACATTCATTGATCAATTTCAAGCCATATATGCCCAACTGCATAACCAAGACTAAACATGATCAATTGTAGAAATCCTACTAAATTCCCAATATTTACCAATTCCTAGCCTAAGTCCCAACATATCCAACTTAGGTCAATTCATCAATCACCATTATAGTCCATCTAGGAATACCACATAGCCCCACAATTCATAATTCAACCCATAGGCATCCGTCATGCCTAATTTCATGCTCATACAATGACTAGGTCTAGCCCAACATAAGTCAATTTCATTCCATCCCAAGCTCAATTTAGCATAATCTAACTCAATTTAGGCTCAATTAACTAATTCCCATCTCAATTAAACACATTCAAATCCATTGGACCAAAAGCCCCAAATTGGGCAAAAATCTCTACAATGAGACATAGGACAATTGTACTAATCACCCTTCTATATCATGAGAAACCATCAATTAACACTACCAATGATTCAAGCGTGCCAATTTATGCAACATAAGTCACATGCACTCGAAATGGAAAACTATAGGTCACATTTCTAGAGTTAGGTTAAATACAAAGAACATGCCAATTTATGCAACATAAGTCACATGCCAATTTTTATTCTCAAATAGAAATTAGTGCAAAAGCCACCAATGTGTTCTACAATACTTTAGAATCCCCTTTCCAAGACATGCACCTCGTTTCCAAGGGTTCTCATTGAAACCCTAACCCCTTGCACCATCAAAAATGTGGTCAAGTATTTGGAAAACATACAGTGGGCATAAATCTAGGTCTAAGAGACATATCCATACCATTTCCAAGCTATTTTTGGTACATATAAACAAAACCCTAGTTTAAGTCAACCCAAAACCATGAGCTATAGAGAAAACTACACTCTTAGAAAGCTTGTTCTCACCTTCAATGGTGTTTTCATGGAAATAAATGGAGAAAAATACTTACTTTGGGTTGATTTGAGGAAGAAACCCCCTTTGGAAGCCTAGGTTCTTCTCTCCCCTTTCGCTCCTTCGTTCCCCTTTCTCTCCTTCGTTCTTGGTCCAAATGAGGAAAGAAATAAGGTTTCTTCCCCTTTATTATGCGTGCATTGGGCCACATTTCACTTAAAAAACTGCCCAGATTGTCGAGGAGCGTGCTTCTCCTTTTTCTGAGTCAATTTTGCTCTCTGTCTGCGCAAGGAGTGCGCTTCTCTCCAACCCAGCACACTCAATCTAAACTTTTCCGCCACCCGTTCAATATATGTCAAAATTTCACGTATAATAGGTCGATTTTTATGCAAAAATGCATTCCGAACTCATTTTTAATATCCCCAAGTCCATTTAAGATACCCCTCATAAAGTTATAACTGAATCAACATAAAATTACATCGTATACAAACAAAATATGAGTATAATACACATCAATACATACACTAGAGTTGGGCATTCTACGTCACCATATTATCATGTGTGAATGTGGGTCGTTACAATATGCATGTATATTTTGAATCAAGTTATAAATTTTTTGAGAATAGGATGGTAGATAGATGATTGATTTGTTAGTTGAGTTTTTGTTTTGTTTTCCCTTTGCTCAGGACAATCAAAGTCCTAAGTTTGGGGGTGTTTGATAAGTAAGTGTTTAGTATATGTTTTAGAGCATGTTTTGGGTGAATCTTATGATGTTTAGTTCATATATTCGGTTAGTTTATCATAAATTTTGTTATTTGATAGTTTAGTCAAGTTTTGGTATTTTGGCATTCTTTTGGTTTGGATTTTTATAGGTTAGTTCATGTGATGATATAAACATGTTACTTATTAAGTTTGCTTTGTTTTGTAGGTGTTTAGATGTGTTGAACGTGGATTTGGATGATGGAAACAAGTTACAAGAAGTTGAAATGCAAGAACATGAAGAATTCAAGTTATAGGAGATGATAAAATGGCTAAATCCACAAGAAAAGAGAAAGAAAAATGTGCAAAAATCGGTACCTGGGCGCTGCGGCTCCGAAACTTTCTATTTTTGCTCAACTTTAGGATTTTTGCCATAACTTTCTCAATTTAACTCCGAATTGGACGCGATTTGTTTCTAATTATTCCTTAATTGAAATACTACAATAGTATAGGGTTTTGAGGGGATATGGAGTGGACAACAAGAGGAAAAAGGGCGAGAAAGAAAGTGGAGGTGCGACAGAATTAGAAACCTTCTAATTTTGTTGCGAACTTTCCTAGTTCAACCTGGAGTCTCTTATTGCGACTTCCTATGGACTTGTAGCTTTATAAAGACCATTGTTTAGGGTTTTCAAGGCATCACAGAGGGGAGAACGAAGGCAAGATGGTTAGGGTTGCGTGAAGAAGAAGAAGATCAAGTTTAAGAGAAGGAGATCATCAACTTTAAGTTATATCTTCCCTTGTTTGATTCTTTGATTTATGTTCATGTTTTCATTGTTATTTCATGCTTTTATGTCATTTGTTATGAACTAAATCCTCTATCTAGAGGTGTAGATCAATCCAAACTAGAGACTATGCCATGTTTTTAAACTTTTGATTATTCATCAATAGAGTTGTTGGTTTATTTATGTTTTTCTACTCTTAATGCTATTGATCCTTTGATCACGGATTGATTGATCCTAAACTTGGAAGGTGCACTCGATAAAAGGTTTTCCAGGTTAGAATATGAGAAGCATGACATGAAACTGTTGGTCCAACCCAAGAGGGGGGTGAATTGGGTGCGATGGTCAATTATAAAATTATCTTCCAATAACTTAGTGATTTATATGAGTGTATTGGAATTGGATGCAAAATAGAACACAGATTAAATTGCAAAAGCGAGACGCACAATTTATAGTGATTCGGCAGTGCCTACGTCCACTACCTAACCTCCTCAGTTAGGATTTAAACCTTATCATTAAGGGATTCTCTTACGGGTGAGAACCGAACCGTTACAACTACCCTTTTACAGGTTAAAGACAAACCTATCTTTTTACAGGCTAAGGACGAATCGTTTCACTTTTACAGGTATAAGATAGCCTATCCTTTTACGGGATCAGGATGAACCGGTTTCCTTTTTTCGAGTTGAGGAAAAACCCATGCTCCTTTTACTGGATCAGGAAGACCCGTTGTGATTTCAAGCCTGAAATCACTTAAGTGAACCATGTCCACTTGTCCTGGTTGTTTCACACTGAAACACACCAACATTATAATAAATAATGTTGGTTCTAACAAAGTAGAACATTTTACAATTAAGTACATTACATAGCATTACAAAGATATGAAATATAAAGTAGGTAATGCTAAGTTGAAATACACCTTCAGCCCTTGACCTTTCAATGTTCAGTATTGCTCAAGTATAGTTTCGAAAAGCATGAATGATATGATATGAAAATCAGTGCTTCTTCGAATATAAATAAATACCGAATAAAGATTGACTGAAAACACGAAAGACTGGTGTAAATCAAAGACACAGACAATTTTTTAAAATAGATATAAATTATAAGTATGAAAACTTCTGGTTCTCTGACCAATAGTTAACCAACTACTGATATAGTTCAATACAGTACTTAAGATATGAAATCAAGTCCAATTGTATATCTTGAACTATATCTCAAATTTTATCTCCAGCAAGAATGATACAAAATATGAATCAGTGCTGAGAATTTGAGTAGATACCAATAAAGATAGATTTTCAAAGATAAAGTATAATTGAAGCTTAATATGGAAATCTATTGTAATCGTAAAGGTTGATGTAAAAAGTACTTTGAAAGATTAGAAAAATAAAATTCATTTTGACACAGACTATCTTTTAAAAAGTATTGGCACAACACAAAGTGATTGGCAAGTTGTTTGATCCTAAGTACCGGTATTTATAGAATTAGTGGGACATAGCCGTTAGACAATTGAAGTTCAAATAATATGAACGTTTACACACAATGACTAGGATGCTATATGAAAATGGCAACTGCAATTTTCACTAACATTCTAGTTCTTTTCAGATTTCATGAAAAATGATAGTTTTAGAAAAACTTATTTCATGTATGAGAGACGATCTCTAATAGGTTTGAAAATGACTCTGTGCAAAAGTCTGTTCTGAAAAAGTAAACCTACGTAGTGTACTTGTTCGAATAGTGACAATTGTTGAATTAGCGTCCTAATTCTGTAATCAGCATCTTAACGCAAAATATCAACAATGTTGTTTTGTTCCTTAAGGGCGTTTATTACGTATAAGCGTCCTGCTGAACACTTAAGTGAGGGTGCTACTAACTCGTAGTCCTGACTTACTTTGACACTTAAATGACTTAACCTTGAGGGCGCTAATGCACAGTTAGCGTCCTGCTATGTTTTAAAACAACTAAGTGCACGAGGGCGCTACTGTCCGAGTAAGCGTCCCGTTAGGTTAAAACATAAAAACAAAACATGAGGGCGCTACAACTATGTGAGCGTCCTACCAATTAAAAACATAAAACATATCATGAGGGTGCTACAATAATGTAAGCGTCCTACCGATTCAAAACATTTTAAATAAGACACAAACACGCTGAAGGACGATTAGCGTTCTGAAAGTTACTAAGTTGATTCCTAAAGGTGAGGGCGCTTCTATTCAGATAGCGTCCTGATAGATTGTTCAACTTATAATTATCAGTGTTCTCAAAGAAACATTCTTTGAAGAACTTAAGACATATTTCAGTGAGTTAATGCTGAGTCAGCTTCCTGACAACTTCAAAGGTTGACTAATAAAAGAGGCCGCTACTATACAAGTAAGCATCCTGATAAATCAGTTCAATTCAACCTTGAACGTTATGAGCGTCCTAATGAACTATCAGCGTTCTGACTTATCAAGTTCAAGATAGCACTGTTATTTCATTAGTGTCCTGAAAGACTCTTTGAAAACAGTTTTGACTCGTGATAAAATATACGATAAATGCGAATAAAAACTCGGTAGATTTCAAATTAAATATATAGTATTAGATCATTTGAAATACCGTAAAAACATGAAATCAAAACATGCAGATTAGAAAAAACATATGTAGATGATTTATGCATGGTTTTGAAAAACATTTTGAGCAATAACGATTAGAGAAAGATATACCTTAAATACTTTGTGTATTTCTCTTTTCTCTTAACTGTTAAATCCAACTCTTCATTATGAGATCTTCAATAAGAGCTTTGCGGAGTTGAATGACTTGAACGTTGATCGAGAGATGTAGTCTTAAAGCTTGATCGAATCATTCGAGTGAAGTGATCTTGAAATCATGATGTGATCGTTGAAGTTCTTTGGTTGAGACGATCGTTGGATGTGATCTTTGAGTTCCTCAATCGAGTCGTTCCTTGAATTTTTTTTCTTTCCTCAGGTGTTTTAATGAAATCTTGATAAATGCACGTTTAGCACCCAAAAGTACTTTGTTTGTGATCATCAAAATATACTTTATCACAGTATATTTAAGGACAAGCTAAGTGATGAACCGCATAGATTAACAGAAACGGCCATAGAATCAATAGATTTAAGGAGTTTTATGAAGTCTTAGGGAAAATCATAGAACTTAATGAATGTTTGGGTTTTGGGGTTTTATCGATAGATCGAACTTAATTTCCTAAAAATATACTCTAATACAGCCCTTGAGAGAGGGTATCAGAAATCTCAAGATTTTCGACTTATAAACTATAACTCTAATTGATGAATATCGCATATTTTTAGCCATAGTTGATAGTGGGGAGAGATTGAACGTCTAAACGTTTTCCATATTGATTTTCATCAAAATTCTCATAATTTGTTGTTCAGAATAGCGAAGCTCCCCCTTACATGGAGACTCCCCTTTACTTTGTGCATTCACCCTCAAGATGATTTATGACAACGTGTCATAGTTAGGTACGTGAGAACGCGTAAGGTCTACTATACTGGTAGTCACATGAGAAACAGATCTTCTTTTTAAGCACATAGAGAAATAGTTTGACTAATTCATAGGCTAAAATATTTGAGACCATACCAACTTTGGAGAATGAGGCCTTTTTTATAGTTGTGGGGGAGTGGTTCGGGCATTAAATGTGTTGTTCCATCAGTGGGAGTGATTTACGGGTTTCCTTATCAGGATTTGACTTGTGGTCCGATGTCTCGAGATCCATTCTGTGTGGTGTCCAAGCTATGACCGATGCATAAGATATGTTTAGAGTTTAAGATGTATCTTCGACTGGGGCCAAAACTCACCCTCAGCCGTAGCAGAGGATGTTCTATCGATTGTGGTCGTCTTTTGTGTGTTGAAACTAGGGTCGCCACAGTTGACCTTGGAGCTTGGGTTAGGTAAACTCGGCAGTATGAACAAGTTAAGGCTAAAGTGCAAGGCATTAGAATTGAAAATCACCAAGTCATGAGAGTTAAGTCCACTTGTCCAAAGAATCAGATAGAATGAAAGTCTCGCCCTAAATAGACGACTCTTGAAATTTTTGGTCTAAGCAAAGGTTCCTAAAGTTGTGTTTTGTTGTCTCAAATAATTATGAGGACACAACAGGGACCGGTCGACAAAGATGGAGTTCCAGATGCTCCAAGAGAGACAGACGCCAAGAGGATTCTGCGGCTGGAGGCGTTGGTGCTGGCATAGATCAACCAGCTTCAGAAGATCTTTGCTTATATGAGGACCCAGGGCCAGATGTCTAATATGCACACCCCTCTTCCACCTGCACTAGCAAAGGCAGTGTTGCAACCGATTGTTATAAAGGTCGCTATATAGATAAAGACACACCCACCTGCGAGAGAATACGCTACATTGAGGGCAAGGTTGCTTATGGAACGGTTTATGAAACGCCATCCTCCTATATACAACGACTCCCTGGATATGGAGAAAGCCAAGGATTGGATTCGGCAAATGGAGAGGATAGCGCTGACCATGAAGTTGGATGATGAGTCACGGGTGGTTTTGTCGAGGTACATGCGAGTAGGGAGGGCTCTGAGATGGTGGGAAGGAGTATTGCCATTTCATGGCGAGATCCAGATGTGGTTCTTCCTCCTCCTCACACAGGGGAGTATGACTGTGCGAGAGTACGAGGAGAAGTTCTCGGACTTGGCGGTGTTCTATCCAAATTTGGTTGACACAGAGGAGAAGAAGGTGAAAAGGATTTTAAATTAATCCCATGTCTTAATATTCCCATGAGTCCTCAGCATAATTTTCTACCATCTCTCAGCATCGTATGTTAGCTTAAACCTAGCTAACCTAATTTTATCTTTTTCTGGGACTTACATATCCTCAAACATGGTCTCTATTCGGAGTAACCAGTTCTCTGCTACCTCCAATATCAGGCTGCCAGTGAAGGTAGGAGAGTCTTTTCTCCTAAAAGTCTTTATAACTTTCTATTTTCTTCTCCTCTCATCGGGCTTTTCTTTAAGACCTTCTATTGATGTTTTAGTCTCAACTATATTTATTTCCACCGAAGCACCCACATCTGGACCTATCGGTGCTTTAGGCCTCTACCTATCTTCTTGCAACTTTGCTACAAGCTGCATAAGTTGTGCATTTTGTTGCTGCTGGGTAGTTACTAGTTGTATAAGTTGAATAATTTATTATTGTTGGGTTGCAACCAGCTCTTCCAGCTAATAAGTTGTCATTTAGACATGTTTTAGGATGGTTTTGTAGGTGTTTTAGGGTGATTTATGCATTAGTTTAGTGTTTTATGTTAGTTTTGATGCATTTGTTAGTTTAGGTGAAAGTTGGTTTTTATGCAATCTTTCGATTTGTTAGTTTATAAGTTGGATCAATTTATGTTTGAAGTATATTAATTACTTATTTTGCATTATTTTGTAGGTATTTAGATGTGTGGAAGTGAGCATGAATGATGGACACAACATATGAGAAGCCTAGATGATGATTCACGAAGAAAACAAGTCAAAAACTAGAGAAAATTGGCTAAGTCCACAAGGGAAGTGAAGACACTAGTAGAAAAGTGCACCAAAGACCCGAAACTGGGCGCCGCGGCGCCAGAAAATGCAATTATGCGTGAGTTTTGTATTTTGGCCATAACTTTCTCAATTTAACTCCGAATTAAATGTGGTTTATTTCTATGGATTCCTTACTTGAAATACTACTAAATGAAAGGGTTTTGAGGTTGATTTTAAGTGGAGAACAAGAAGAAAAATGGTGAGAAAGCAAGAAGATATGCGATTCAAAATAGAAACTTTCTAATTTTGTTGCAAACTTTCTTAGTTCGACTTGGACGACTTCCTATGAACTTGTAGCTATATAAAAAAAACATTTTTTAGGGTTTCTAGAGGTATCATAGAGTGGAGAATGAAGGTTTACAACTGGATTGAAGTGGAGAAGAAGATCTACATTGAAGACTATTCACAATCTCTACAACATTCTAGTTTGTTTTTCTTAGATTTTATTCATGTTCAAACTTATATTTTATGTGTTTATGTCTTTAGTTATGAACTAAAACCTCTTTTCTAGATGGTAGATAGATCCAAACTTTATACTATGTCTTAGATTTTATGGTTTAATTATTATTAATAAAGTTTCTTTAGTTTATTTATATTTCTCTTGTTGTAATGTTTTTGATCCATTGGCCAAGGATTGAATAATCATAGACTTGAGGTAGATACTCCAAAAGAGGGTACCTTGGGTTGGAATTTGGGAAATATAACTTAGAAAATTGTGAGACTCACAAGGAGATCGAGAACCTTTAAATTCGTGAGATGGAAATCATAGAACTTAATGAATTATTGTTGTTTTTGGTTTTCATCGAAAGAGTTAAGCCAAGATAACAATAATATGCTCTAATTGATGCTCTAAAAGAGGGAATTAGAAACGTTGGGATTTTTTACTTATAAACTAAGGAGTTCTCGACCATTCGACCATTGATTTCCCATTAGTTTTATATTGCATTATTAGTTTAATATTTAATTGCTTTAGTTATTGTTTATTTGAACTCTCAAATTTGGTTTTCCAAATAAAGTTAAGGTTAGAACGTGATAGCTATTGTCATAATAATCCTTGAGGACGATACCCGATATCTCATTGGAATATACTATAACTTGACACCGTGCACTTGCGGGTTTTGCATGTAACACTAGCCTTCTAATCCGTTCTTGATCAGCAATTTCCATTGCTAACCTTAACTTGTCTTTTTCCAAATCGAAAATTCATAGACACGGGTGATTTCAGTCACGAAAGCATTATAGGCTAGGCTTAAACATAATAGTACTACCCATATATATACCATAAATATCATAAAGTTTTTATCTTATTAAGGTTTTTAAACCTAAGGCTCTTATACCAACATTGTTGCGACCCCCTCCGTAGGGTGAAATCACGATCGGCACAGAATACCATATACACCGTACGTAGACGTATATGGCATTCTGTCAACCTTACGTGTTCATATACTCAACCTGTATAACCATTCTCGCTTCATTGATGTCATGTCCCTATATCAATTTCAGATATAAATATTCATAAAATCATTATCTACATCAAAATCTTTTAATCTAACCATTCACATGATCATAATTCCACATCTAAGTTCCACATTCAACTAAAATACCCTTCTAGATGATAAAATATACAATAAGATGTTATAAGTATATATATCCATCAAAATACAAAGTTTCTAACTTTTGCAAGAAAACATACATCAAAGAAAATATAGGAGTCTGTAACTCTTCACAAGCCTTGCTCTTTCTTTAAAAATCTTTACCAGAAATATTGAAGAAAATAAAGTGAGCAACCACAAGCTCCGTGAATATTTTTAACTATGACATCATATATGCATTCATAAAGAACATGCTTATTTAAAACTATTAAAACAATCATATGCAGAGATTAAAACAATATAATACATGTTCAACATATAACCATTCAATGCATTCCTTTTCAAATCATGAATATCCTTTAAAAAATCATATCCATCTCCCTCCTACTAAGTAAATGAGCGAGTCTGCTTCTTCATTATGCATCTATAAGAAGTGCAACAGCCTCAATTTACTCATTTATCAAACTAAGTCATTCTTATGTTTTTTACCTCTCAACGAGAATGCACTGACCAAGAGTACTTAACCATATCTCAAGTGAGTCTATTCCAGAGATTTAGATCCATAGAAATGTTTGTCATGTCAATAAACTACTTAAGTACGTCCAATGACATGCTCCAATGCTCAAAACCATTTCATGATTTTCAATAACAATGCATATATTTATGCTAACATGCTTAATTTTAGAAACAAGTTCATAATAAATACCAATGCCATATAAGAAAACCAAAGTAAAGAAATACTCACAATACACAAATTTCCAAGTCAAATTCCTATCACCACTGCAGCTACTAATTCAACTCAATTCTACAGTTTCCAACCTACCATAATCATGGTAATCATATCACATAACAATCTGAAATATTGATTATCATTTCACATTCCAATATTAATTTTTCGGTTCAATTATCTATTTTCCTAGCTCAATACAAGTCTCAAACACAAGTGAGGACTCTTCCATTCTAATTCTAACTGTTTCTGAGGTGAAGAATAGTAGAAATAAGCTTCACAGCCACATTTTCACTAGTTCCCAAATTCATTTAATCTACCAGAAACCTATATCCAGTTACTAAAAATACCAATCTTTATTCAAAAATTATTCCATCACACCAAAATACTCAAAATCAAGTATATTATCATCCTACAATCTCAAACAAGATTTCTACTTGGATTTTACATGTTTTCAAAGGCTTTCAATGTTAAATCACATTATCAACAACTATATCGAAGCCAATATTGAAATTAAACCACATAATTGATGTTTCTACCATTAAGGGAGTCGTATTTAACCTTTCCGGCATGGTTTTAGTCCAAGTAGGTCAAAACCCTCTATTCTAGAAACATCGAAAACGACACCCATATCAAAAACTAATCCAAGGGAATCGTTTCTCTTTACTCCAATTGCAATTTCATGTAGAAATACCATGAAAAACACTTACCGAAGTGTTGATTTGGTTTAGAAATGGCGTTTTGCCCCTTCGGTGTATTCTCTTCATTATCTAGTTTTTGGACGAAAATGAATCAAAAAATTCATTAAAATAGTTTAAAAATTGATTCTCCACCGCCTCAGCCGCAGGTGGGGCCCTCACAAGAAATCCAGTCGACTGGATGCAATCCAGTCGACTGGTTTGCATCCAGTCGACTGGTTCGACCGTTTTACCTATTCTTTTCTCCGTCAATTATACAAACAAACGAACGTGAAATATACATGTATTATATATTGAAATCTATGTAAAGGTACACTCTGCATTCATTTATGACATAACTAACCATTTTTAGCACGCCAATTTTGAGGTAACTCACCTGTCAACCATTTTCCTCTTTCTTTCTTGTTTTTCACACTCTCAAGTCACACATACAATCAATACACATCGTACGTCACTATACAAGACTTTTACGTATGGAATATGCATATAATATGCCTCGACATGCATAGAAATCAACTGAATACATTGACTAAAAGTACTGGGTGGTACACTTACACCTATTTGCTTCAAAACTAATATCATAACCCTTATCACATTGTTGGTTTATGCTCAAGAGATTATGCTTAAGGCCTTTAACATACAATACATCATAAAGGGAAAGAGGATCATTACCAATGGTTCTGATGCCAACAATTTTACATTTTTCATTGTCTCCGAAGGTTATTTCCCTCCATTTTTATGGGGCTAAGCTTAAGAACTTTGATTTGTCTCCGGTTATATGCCTTAAGAAGCCGTTATCGAGATACCAAATGTTTTCTTGTATACCATCCTACATGGCATAAAAGACTTTTGACTTTGGTACCTAAGTGGTTTTGGGTCCTTCAACGTTAACGTCATTTAAAACAATCTTTTTTATCCATGCAAGTCTACCCTTTTTGACATGTTTAAGAGGACATCTGAGAAAGGTAAGTCCTTGCCTATTACAATAATGGCAAGTGGGCTCTTGGTCAATAAGTTATTATAACTTTTCTGTCTTGACCTTTTTCTATAACCAAGACTAGTCATGTAAAAGGCACATCTTTGAGACCTTAAAATCATTTCAAAATTTTTTTGCCCATTGGTAAATTCCTTCACAATATTGGTCGAGTGTTCAACACTCATTTTGAGTGTCTCATCCTCTTTTTTCAGATTTTCCTTTTCTAAGGAGACATTGTCAAGAGCATCTTGTTGAGATCAATCTCTTCAAATGTTGTCATTAAGTTCTTTTTGAGCTTTGTATTCTTTTTTATTTCCCCATCAAGATTAGATTTAATATAATCAAAGTCATGGGAATCAAAGATATCATCACAATCATCAAAAAATGCAGATTTTACCTCAGGGTTTGCCATAAGACAAAATACAGCTTTTTCATATCCCGAATTGGAATCGTTTCTCACTTGAGTTGTGATCATCCCATGTGGCTTTCAATACTTTCTTGTCTTTTCTCCTTGTGTTGAAGCCCTTTTTCTTCTTATTAGGACATTCACTATTGATGTGTCCTAGTTTGTTACAACCAAAACAAATCAATTCACTTGTCTTGGTTCCAAATTTAGAACTTGAGACAACCTTTCCCTTTTTCTTTACTAGATGACTAAGTTTCCTAGTGAGCATTTCTATTTCATCATCGGTTCTCTCATTTTTTTAATGACGATTCGGATTCGATGGTGACATTCAGTGCAAGGTCCTTTCCTTTATCCTCCACTTTGGGTGAAGTGGTGTCATCCTTAAGCTTTAGCTCATGAACCATTAAAGATCCATAAAGCTCATCAAAGGTATATTGAACCAAATTATTGGCTTTTTCAATGGTTGTAACCTTTGGTTCCCATAACTTAGGAAGCCCTCTCAAGAAATTTTTAACGGTTTCCTCTTGTTCATACACCTTTCCAAGAGTTTTCATCTCATTTAGGTTCTTGGTAAACCTAGTGATGGCTTTAGTTATGGTTTCAGCTTCTAACATCCGATGGGTCTCATATTTCTTCACTTGCATTTGGTGATTGACCTTTTTCATTTGTAGTGTTCCCTCATGTGTTATTTTAAGTCTTTGTCATATTTCTTGGTTTGTTTCACAAGCGCTGACTCAATTGAATTCATCACTCAACAAGCTACAAAATAAGATATTTATAGCTTCATTGATTAGGAGTTCTCTTTTTTTCTCCTTTGGACTCCACTCATTTATTTCTTTGGGTACAACTAGGCTCTCTACGGTCTTGGTGGGAGCTTGATATCCATTTATCACAACATCCTCCATCTCAATGTCTTGAGCTCTTAGATAGAATGAACCTCACCCAGGTTTTCCAATGAAGGTAATTCTCACCCTTGAACAAGGGTGGTTGATTGATTGATCGACTAGCCTTTACCGAAAGTGCAATCTTTTAAGTTGTTTCCTACCATAGATATTAAAGATTGTTAGATTTTTTATCAGTTACCCGCTCTAATACAAGTTGTTGTCCCATATTAGAGTCCAAGAAGGGGGTGAATTGGACTCTATGCAGGATTTAAAAACCTTTCAAAATCAAATAAAAGTAAAGAACAAGAATATAAACAAAGATTGCACACACTATTTTTATGCAGTTCGGCTCTTGAATCTTACGTCAACAACTTGACCTCTTAGTTCGAGATTTCTCAAAATCCCATTAAGGATCCTACTTCAAGGGTGAAGATCAAACCGGTTACAATCTCAACTTCATATGTGTGAGGAACCTTTGCAAGAGAAAACTATGTTAGAATGTTGACCCTCACCCTTGTATGTTTTGATGATTGCAAACAACATTCTTTGTATACTAATCACTTTGACTAAGGTGTTTCAGTACTTAAATGATCAAATCTCAAAAGTCAACAAAAAATCAGAGTCAAAGTTAGAAGTGGATCAAAGCAATCGGACGATCAAGATCACATCTATGTAATGTAGTTGCTTAGATTTCATAGAGTTGTAGAAGACTTTCTATTTGTGTCAGCCAAAGTCTTTGCATGCATCATATTTCAACGTCATTCTTGTTTTTGCAAAGTCAACTATTTTGACCGAAAGTCAACTTTTTGCTTGTTTGATCAAAATTATCTTGATTTGTATTTTGATCATAAAATCACTTCAATTGTATTGTTTTGAAGTTGAGTCGAATGTATTTAACTTTTGATTTGAAAAAGTCAACCTTATTTGAAAGTCAAATCGATTTCAAATTCAATCAAAAGTTTGACTTTTCATCCAAAATGAGTTTAACACTTGTTCATTCTTTAATCTGATTAAATCCAATGTTGTCAAGTGTTTTTAGACTTGTTTGATCAAGAAAACATGTTTTGACAGCAAAATTATCAAGTAAAACATGTTTCGAAGTTTCTGTGAAAGCACAACGCGTTCCTTCTTTGAGAAAAGCGTTTCTTGTTTACACTTAGTGAAATTTTCGCTAAGTTAAGCAGAAACGCGCTCCTTGTTAAGAAACATGTTTCCTTCAAATTTTCCAGAAATAAGTGCTCTTTGGAATCATACACAGAAACGAGTTTTCATGACGAAAACAGTGAGCTATTTTCAAGTTCATTTTGAACAGAAATGAGGTTATGTGTATATACCCAAGGTTCTGACTTTTTCAGAAATATTTTTCTATAAATATGTTCCTTAGCTCATTGTGAGCAACCTTTTGCAAAATCTTTAAAAGAAAGAAACTTGTGCAAAAATTAGTTCTCCACATCTTTCAAAAGAAAACAAGTTTCAAATGAGTGTTTGAATTTCCATATTTGAGAAAAAAAGCTTTCAAGTTCTCCAAGTTATTCAAGTCCTTCAACCAAGCTTTTCAAATTGATTTTTCATGTTTTCAAATCACTTTGAAAAAATCTTTGGTGCATCAAATATTCATTTTAAGAAGACATCTTTCCAAGAGATTTCAAGTGATAGAGGTCTTTGATTGAGTGCTTTAAACTTCATCATTTATCAATCAAGTCTAAAGAGGTCCTTCCTCATTTCAGCTTGCACTTCATCTTACGTACTTTGGTTGTACATCATTTGGAAGGTATTCATTCTTACTTGTACTTCATTTGAGAGTTGTTTGGTATAGAACAATCTCTCCATCTTTGTAAACACATTTGTATTTTAGTTGTCTGGTTAGCCAATTGGGAAGACTCCTATCCGGAGGTCGGTGTTTGTAACGGTTTGATTCACTCCAATAAGTTGAATCAAAGTTAGGTAGGATCCACACCCGCAAGTTGGATCAAAGTTAGGTAGGATCCACACTCGTAAGTTGGATCAAGTTGTAACAGTTTGATTCACACCCGCAAGTTGAATCAAAGTTAGTGGATGTTTGGAAAATCTTAACTAGGGAGGTCAAGTTGTGGAGGTAGGCTTTGAGAAAGTCGAACCACTCTAAATCACTGTGTACATTGCTTATTTTCCTTGCACTTGTTTGATTGTTTATCTTTGTCATTAAGTGTTTATTAAGGTTTCACAAATATCTGCTAAGTCCAATTCACCTCCCCCTCCCCTCTTGGACTATAATCTAGGCCAACAAACTATTCATTCTCTCTCACAACTTACCAATGATCCAAGTCACTTACAATATGAAAAGAATGAAGGTTTGGATTCTCTTACCATGAATCCTTCAAATACTTACAATAGAATCTTGAATACTCCCTTTGAATGCTCAGCAAAAATTTATGATGAATGTGCACAGCTGAAGTGAGGATACCTACTATGATTGTTTGAAAAAGATACTTGATGAAGCTTAAAATAAAAAATTAAAGAGTGTAACCCTTAAACTCAAGATGAGAAAACTTTTTGAAAACTTAGAGAGTTAAGAAAAAGTTCAAAACATGCTAAGTGTTGTTCTCCAAAACATCAATGGTTATTTTTATATGTTCAAGATAGAAACAGATATTAGGGTTTCAATTTTTATAAGAACATTCAAATTTCAGTTCAATGCATAAGGTTTATCATGGAAATGATATGGAACATATCCGTTGCAAATTTGTGGAAGAAATGTGAGCAGCATGAAAGAGGAAATGGGTTAGATAAGTCACTTTCGAGAAACCCAAAAAAGTTTATTTACGCTAACATGAGTCACTAGTGCGCTAGTAGACTGTAACAGCGCACTGGTCAAGTATTTTGAGAGTTCTGCATTTTTTAAAGAAGCAACACACTAGCACGTTGGTCACTATACTAGCGTGCAGGACCCAAAACCCAAGACCCCAGAAATTTTTTGAGTTCATGCTAGCACGCTGGTCATTGTACTAGCGTGCTGGCAAAGTCGCAAAGAACCCCAGAATGTTTTCTGGGTTCTCACTAGCGCGCTGACCACTGTAGTAGAGTGTTGGTCATTTTCTAGAAGCTAAAACCAAAATCAAACAAGCGAGGTAGCACGCTATAGCCCCTAGTGGTTATTTAGATGTGTTTTTAGTATGCTTTAGATGAGTTTTAGGTTAGTTTTTTCATCTATTCGGTTGGTTTATGTTAGTTTTGACTTAGTTGTTAGAACGGTTACATTTTAGTATCTGATGCTTATTTCGATGTTTAATTTTATAAGTTGATAGATTTGATCTTATGAGTGTCTTAATCATCGCTTTTGATTTGTTTTATAGGTGTTTAGATGTGGTTAAATTCAACTTGGATGATGGAAACATGTTACATAAAGATGTAATGAGGATACATGAAGAATGCAAGCCACAGAACCCAAAATTTGGCTAAGTTCACACAAGAAAAGTGAAGAAAAGAAGTGCAAACACCCGAGACTGGGCGTCACAGCGTCCAGGAGGGGCACTGCGCCGCCTAGATGAAGAAGGAGTGGTGGAGCGAGACAGGGACTGGGTGTTGCGGCGTCCACAGTGGGCGTCGTGGCGCCGGGTTGCGATACGAAATTGGAAAGTTTTCAATTTCGGTGTTCGGGTCATAACTTCCTCAATACAACTCTGAATTGGATGTGATTTGTTTCTATGGACTCCTTATTATAAATAAAAAATTATGAGAGGGTTTTGAGAGCATCATAGAGAGAAGAAAAGGGCTAGGGAAAAAGGAAGAAGAAGAGATCAAAGTTGGAGACAAGGGAAAAATCTCATCAACCAAGGAGTTTCTAGTTTGTTATTTCATGTTCTTATTCAAGTTTATAACAATGTTTCATGATTTTATCTTCCAAGTTATGAACTAATTTAGTTTTCTAGATGATAGATGGATCCTACACTAGATTCTATGTATTAAGTTTGGTTTATGTTTATTATTGATTGAAACTTCATAGTTTATTTATATTTCTCATTGCTTAATGTTTTTAATCTCTTGATCATGGATTGAGTGATATTAGACTTGAGGAGTGTGTCACACCCCGTCCGAACGCCCCTAAACCGGCGGGACACTCACGGACGGGGCGCGAATGCATTATAACAATAGCTGAGTGCACGAAAACACGATTAAATACAAGTATGATTTCATTAATTTCAGAATATAATTGTACATGAAATAGTTACGGAAAAATTCTCCCAAAATCCCCCAATGAATAATACAAAGGGTACAAAATGTGGGCCCAAAAACCTGCACCCAGTCCACCCTAATTTCCTGTGAAAAATTGGATAACAACAGGGTGAGCTACACGCTCAGTGGGTAAAATAGTTCGTGAATATAACAATTAATAAAGCAAACTTCATAATCAAATATCTTAAATACACATCAGAGCATCATAATCAATTCAATATGTATGTATGCATGACACCGTCTCGTATTGGTTTGATGGTTGTACATTGCCTGAGTTCACGTACAGATGTCCCTCCACAGGAGTAGCAGGGTTCTCATTGAACGTTCCTCCTCAAGAACAACGCTCTGGATTCACGTACAGATGTCCCTCCCCAGAAGTAGCCAGGTTCTCATTGTACATCCCTCTCCAGAGAAATATAATGAATAGCGAGCATCGCTTCTAACTATTCTATGAATCATAAACCACATGCGTCCCTAGGTGGTGCTATGTATGATGTCATGCATGAACTGGTCTGGTCTTTACTTAACATTTAGACAGGATTTGGTAACGTCTAATGATCCTTATTAGGGTCGGTATCACTACGTGCAAGGTTAGGACATTCAGTATTACTTGTATAAGCTGATAGTTTTCAAATAAGACCAACCAGATCAATCTCTAGTTGAGAGGTGAAACACGAGGTCTACTTAAATACCAATCGTCTAGAGCAGCACACAGCCTCCCGTTCACTATGTGAACTTACTGAGGACAAGACTGAGTCTGGTTGAGTCAGATTGACCACTAATTCGACATAACAACAGTGTAATACATGAATTCCAAATGTACAGGCATAAGTATGATAGTATGAACATTATACGCAATAATGCAGTGTAAATGAATAGTAAACATAATGATAAATGAATGTAAACTTTAATAAAAGTTATTAGACACGCAAACCTCTGTTTCGTTCCCCATCTTTAGATAAAAACTCCTTTGAAAATTGACGCCTTCCCCCAGGCAGAGTCGTGTTGCACCGCACAGAGAGTCTCGGAGAGAAAGTCTCAAAAGAGAAGACAAAAACTCAAAATGAGTGAAAGAGAGAAGGAAAATCACAAGGAGGAGTGATTTTGGTGTGAGAAATGAGGAGGGGGGAGGGGTTCTTAAATAGGAAAAATGCGCCTGAACGTTCGGGCAGGTTGCCCGAACAAAAATTTTTTTTTTTTTTGTGTACAAACCTAGGGTATTATAGAGTGGCACTCGAGAGAGGATTCCTTGAGTTGGAACAAGAGAATTATAACCTAATAAGATCATCATCGAATCGAGAGATTTATGATATCTTTTGAAGTTGTAGGAAGAATAACAAAACCTAATGAGTTGCTAGGGTTTTTGTTTTCATCAAGAGATTGAAATCAAGCCTTGGTGATCTGTTCTAGTTCGGCACTTGAGAGAGGGAATTAGAGACTTTAGGATTCTTGATTTATGAACTAGAAGAAGATATTGTTAATAGACATAGCTAATCTACATAGATGATGATTGGGTGAAGTTGAACCTCTAGACTTTTCTCTATTGATATCTACCCATTGTTTAATTGCTTTTATATTTACTTTTCTTTCATTGTTTAAATTACCCGAATTCTACATCTTGATTGTTTAGATAAAGTTAATAATTAGTGAAAACAGTATTTAGTAACTAGAATACAATCTCAAAGGATGACAACCCGATATCTCATCGGTTTATTATTACTTGACATCGTACACTTGCGGTTTTGTACGTACACCTAGCTAACCCGTTAGAGGACCCAAAAACATTTAAACTCAAGACTTTAAAGATCAAACACGTTTTCTTGGAATCAAATAATTTGATATTATTTGCAGCAAAAGTTGGATTGTAAGCTACATAAAGTTTTCTATGGTTTGGTGCAAGCACCAAGAGCTTGGTTTGACAAGTTGAAAAGTGTTCTCCTTATTGTGGTTTTCCATTCTTCCTAGGCAGATAAATCCTTATTTGCCAAGTTTTCTTCAAATTCTACAGTGTTTCTTCTTGTGTATGTTGATAATATTATTTTTACTAGGAGTAGTAGTGCAGAACTCAAAAGGATTCTTCTCAACTTCATCATCGATATTCTCTCAAAAATCTAGGGTTCTTACATTATTTTATGGGTATTGAAGTAAAATTTGATTCAAGTGATCTCATTGTCTCAACAAAAGCACAATTCTAATTTGCTAGAAAAGGTTAAAATGAGTAATTTTTACCCTTTTCCTATTCCCATGGCCAGTAAGCTGCAACTCTCAACTCCGCAGGGAGATACTATTTCAAATGTACGTGACTATAGAGGTATGGTGGGTGCCTTACAATATATCACCATTGCAAGAACAAAAATTTCCATTGTTGTTAATAAATTCCACCAATTTATGCAAAATTAAATGGATATCCATTGTAAAGTTGTTAAGAGAATTCTTAAATACTTATAAGGCACAATTGAGCATGGTATTTGTCTTCAAAAATCCAATCACTTAGCTTTAACATAATATTTTGATGTTGATTTGGGTAGCAATCCTGATGACAGGAGATCTACCATTGGATTTTATGTCTTTTGGGGAAGCAATGTTGTATCTTGGTGTTCCAAGAAACAACACACTGTTGCACAATCTATCACAAAAGCTAAATACCATAGTTTAACTAATACTACAATTGAAACTTTTTGGTTGCAATCTCTACTAATTGAGTTTTGAGTTCCTTCTCCACAATCCCCTTTAATCTGTTGTGATAATCTCAGCATGGTTGCTTTGTTAGCAAATTCAATTTTGCATTCCAAAACAAAACATATAAAGTTGGACAACTATTTCATTCAAGAAAAAAATAACAGCCAAGCAGTAGCTTGTCCATCATGTGCCTTTTATTGATCAAACAACTAATATTTTCTAAAAATTTCTCTCAACCCCATTCTTTGCCAAGCTTCAATCCAAATTAATAGTTGTATACCCTACTGTTAATTTGAGGAGGAGAGTTGGCAATGTAGAAATGAAGTTGAATGGTTACTGAAGAGTCGACAATTTTGTTTGTTGTGTCTGTTATGACAATTATGTTGGTTGTTAACTAGTTCAAGTGGATGAGGTTGTTGTAGTTATTAAAATGAGTTGTCAAGTGGATAAGAAGTTAGTTACGTCAGCTCATTATCTTCTCCTGTGGTTTATAAATAGGAAGTCCATGTTGTTTGACACCCAAAAGGGGAGTGAATTGGGTGTTTCGGCTGGTTTTGAAAAATTTTATTCAAATTAAAGCTCTTAATAAATCAATGTGCATGCACGTAAAGTGTTGAATTAAAAAAGAAAGCACGAAGATTTTTACGTGGTTCGAAAATCCATTTCTTATATCCGCTATAATTAGTTCACTTTAAGGGTGTGAAGCTAATTGTTACAATGTTTTTTTTTTTACACGTTTAAGACAAATTTATCCTTTTAACGGGCTAAAGATGAACCACTTAACCCCTTTCAAGATAAAGGATAAAATTAGACCTTTGATTCTAACCTTGGAATCACAAGTGATATTGAACCGCTTAACTTAATTTGTTTCAACTAGAAACAAATCAAAGAGAGAAAGGAGAATGATTGTATTTGTTCTAAACACATAGAACAAGTAGAATGAAGATTAAAAGATACAAATAAACTCAAATACAAAATATAACAATGAAGTTTGTAGATTGAAAGACATCATATCAAGTTTTACCTTCTTTGCATCAATATTGCTCATAGAAATAATTTTGGAGATGTTTTGAAGGATGCTCAAAATGTTTGCTTGAAATCCATCCTAAAAATTAACACATTTGGTTCTAAGGATTTTGAAATGCAAAAGATGATTTAATTTTGAAGAATCACTCCCAAGAATCACGAAGTTGTCTCTCTTGTTTTTAAAATATCGTGTTAGAGTTCAAAATTTGAATTTTCAACCGTTGGAATCGTATCTTGACAATCACTAGCGTGCCAGTCTACTGTATTAGTGCGCTGGTGCAAAACTTGAAGCTAGAATTTTGCAAAAACCTAGCACTAGAGCGTTGGTCTACTGGATTAGCGAGCTGGTCATCTAGATTAACAAGCTAGTCATTTGGACAAGCAAGCCAGTCATTTGGCGAATTGGTTGACACAATTTGGTTTTGAAACCAATGATCGTGATTTTGATAAAGTGATGAAATGTGATTAAAATACACACAATTTGATCATTAAAAACTTTAAGATCATTTTGAAAACTCTTTAAGTAATGGATTGAAGGCTAAGTTCAAAATCCAAGTTAAATGCATTGATTTTGGAAAACTTAAGCAAATAAGATTTTAAGAAAACTTAATGCACATATGAATTTGATAAAACTTATGCAAATATGATTTTAACAAAACTTATGCACATGTGAAAGATATATGTACACATGATTTCAAAATGACTAAGCAATAATGAAAAAGGAAGTTGCATCCTTATTCTAGACACATGGTACTCCTAACCTCTTTTTCTTCAAGTATTTCATTTCTTCATTCTTTAAGTGATTGAACTCTTGGACTTGAAGAATTTTAATCTTGTATTCATGGTACTTAGTATGAGTGTTGAAACATACTCAATTTAAACATTGGCACCATTGGTTATATAATTTGTTAGCATTAAAACACTTAAAAGAAATCTAATTGGAAAACTACTTCAGTCAACACAAGAAATAGAGAGAGAGAGAGAGAGAGATCATAAAATCTTAGTTTTAGGATTTTCCGTCATGCCAAACCAAGCATGACCTTAAATATTTGATAAATGGTTCATACAATCATTTTCATTACTTTAAGCAAAAGAAATAGCAAAACATTTATAGTCTTGATTTTGTTCAAAATTGTACCGAAAGGGTATTATTTGACAATTTGACTTCGTTATTCATGCATATATATATATATATATATATATAATGAGCACGTGAATAAAAGGGAATGAAAGTTACCAAAAAAGAAGAATAAAAGGGAGACAAAAGTTCTCAAAAAAATAAAATAAAATGGGGCTGAAAGTTACCAAAAAATAATAAAATGGGCAATAGTAGAAAAGAATAATTAATTCTTAAAGTAAGTTTTATAATTACTTATATTATAAAAGAAATCTTTTAGCGCTCTACTACCAAATTACCCATAAATGTACTTTTTATGTAAATTTATTTGACAGTTTTATATTGAAAAATAGTGGATAATTTAGGTATTTATGATAAAAGTAGCATACCTTGAATTAAAGAGTATTTGCTTCATAATATATATCTATACGAAATGCGATAATCCCACATTGTGTTTGAATATATAATCCCACATTAGAAACTTAAAAGTCTTGAAACTTATATATATTAGAACATTTTTCTTAGGATTTGAAACCTTGATAGGATGTTAGGGAAGCCCATGTCCTTACACGAGAGCCCATGTGTTATTCGAATAATCCTCATGTTCCGTATATGAGAAAAAAATATTTTGATGATCAACAAACCACATTCCTATGTATATTGAATACATGATGATGCATAGATACTTCACTCAAAGCATGGTGGAAAGGAACTCAAGCTCGTGATCAAGATGAAGACTATATATATATATATATATATATATATATATATATTCAGGAATTAAATGTTATGTTATTAGAATGATTTAAGATTGTAGAATGTCAGTCTGATTCAGCAAATAATTCACTTCCTGAATTTTTCATGATTTATCATAAGTTTTCAAAAGATTTTCTATCTCATAGAAAATGAGTTTAATCGATTCAATTCAAAGATTTTTCGACTCGTCTTTGGACCAATTGCATGATTTCGAAATGTTTGGTTTGATTCAAAAAGCTTAAGTGTTAATTTGATTTGATCGAGTTTTGGAAAAATCATTTCAAGAAAATTATTTTTCAGTGCCTTTCAGGACGCTGATGGGACATTAGGACACTAATACAGTGGCTAATCACTTAATATCAAGCCAAAACTGCAGGACACCGATGGACCATCAGGGCGCTAATGGTTTCTTGGTTTGAGTGTTCATCATTCAAATCAGAACGCTCATCGAGTATTAGTGCCCTCATCGAACCAACCTGAAAAAATCAGTAGTTGCCATCAGAACGTTGATCGAGTATTAGCGCCCTCCTTAAACTTTTGGGTTTTCAAAATATAAGCCCATCAGGACACTAATGTAGCATTAGCGCCCTCCTAGAAGAAGTTGACAAAAAATCTATTTTTTAGAACAATATAATTCAGGACGCTGACGCTCCTTCAAGACATAATGCGACACTAACAAAAGTTCTAAAAAGATTGTCAACCTGTGTTGTTTCTGAAACCTTCTATTCTTGTGATTACATAGATGCTTCAAGTTTTCTAGAACAGTTTGAAAATAGACATTTTGATGAAAAAATTTGACTATTTGATTTGAAATTCAAATCAAGCGCCAAAACTTTTTAAAAGTTTGAAATATATCACTTTGAGCCATTGAACAGACAACAAAAAAAGAAACAAGATTTTCACCAAAAAAAAAAATTTGAAAGTTAGTCTAATATTTTTGTGAAAAATAGTGCAAAATACTTTGAAAATACTCTTATTCAAAATCACCTTCTGGATTAATTATTCTTCACTATCATATCTTTCAAAATCCATTAAAGGAGGAGCAAAAACCTCTGACTTTCAGCCCAGCATAATCATACATTCATAGCTGGATCAGTGTTGGTTTGAGGTTCATTATTTGTTCTGTAAGTTTTTTTTTTATTCTCGGTAAAAGAATCAAACTCTCAAACTTATATTTGATTTACTTTGGTGGAGGTGTATGTCACTAAGGTTGAGCAAGTGTTGCTCAAGTGGTTAACAGTTTTTCTCACACCCATGAAGTTGAGAAAGGTTGTAACGATTTGATCCTCACTCATAAGAGGATTCGATAGTGGAGTTTAGACAAAATCTTAATCGAGGAGATTAGGTAGTGAAAGTCTGTAGGAGCCGAACCACTCTAAATTTGTGCATACTCTACTGATTGATTGTTCCTTTAATTATTCTTCATCGTTTATGTTTATTAACTACTACTGTCTTGCTTCAACTGTAAATCTATTTTGTTAAGTTTTTAAAACCTACACCATTGTCCAACTCACCCCCCTCTTGTACATTTTCGAGCCAACACCATGGGCTTGGGGCCAATTGTGTTTGAAACAATTACGGCCCAACCCAAATGAGTTTTTTTTATTTTAAATAAATAAAGAATATTTAACTTGAAAAGTTTGTTTTAACATTTTATTTTTCTTATTTAAAAATCACAACATTTCAATTTTTTGTGTTTACGCACAAGACGCAATCACACGGAGGAACTTTGTCACTTATCATAGAGGTGCAATTCCATTTATTTTAACTAGTTGATATCTTCATTCTAAACACCGAATTTTATTGGTTTTCTTTCTCCTTGTTCTCCTTCTTATCCTATTTAAGAGAACAATATAGATAATTATGCTTATAATTATCTAACTAAGAAATATCGCTTGATTAGAAACCAAGAAATTCAAGCTAACAACTTGTACGACACACCAGCACCGTCGGCCCCGCAAGCTGAACTCAATATATATTAATGGTTCATCGGCGACTCTGGCTAGCCGACATGCATTCTGGTCCTAGATCGAGCAGTTCCAGTCGTAGTGATCTTGTTTTTCTCGTGCTTCTTGCACTCAAATCATCGATTTCCTTTCACCTGAAACGATGTAGATAAGATATTAAATACATATAAAGATGTACTATTTACATGCTAGAATACTTAGAACATACATTTGTAAAGAAGCGACAAAATATACTAGGCAAAAAAGGAGTGAGAAACGCTAATATATATATATATATTTGAGTGCGGTACTTAAAGGCCACTCAAAGGGTCATGGAGATCTATAAATCCCCAGAATAAAGGCCCAAAGCTTTTAAGTTCTTGCAGATGAAAGTAAAGCCATTAGCATGCATGTGCAACGCAATCCTCGCTTCATTATCCCTGCAACTTATTTTCAGGAGCCAAAGGACATCTGGGCACTGTTTTCCCCTTAAGATGTTTGTGTAAAGGGATACATTTTTTTATAATTTTATGATCTAAACATATTAATATTTAGCATTTAGGGCAATACTATATATATATATCTTGCTTTTTTACCAAATTTTCAAAATCAGCACTATTATTTCATGAGGACATGGCGCTGTTCCTTATCCTTATACGACAAGTAATATTTGGGTAGGGACCTCACATGTAATTGAGTACAATGTATCTAAAATGTGGCAAACCGCACCATGAGACTAACTGTGCTAGGTGCTAGTAGATAACCTTCGGATTCTATTAATGTACTTTCTTTCTTTTTTTTTCTTTTTTTTTTTTTTTTTGAGGAAGATTCTATTAATGCACTTGATCATGAGATTTGAAACATACTATTTATAAGAATTAATCCAAAATATAGTATCTATATTGGCGTTTTTATATATGGTAAAAAATAATAGTCTCTATATCAAGTTGAAATTAATGCCTAGATCTCTCATTAGTACTACTAGCTAGGCCTTTAGAGTAAAACCGACATTTGAGTCTAATTAATTGAGATACAACCCACCCAACAACGGTACATTATTGCACTTGGTCATGATCTTTGGAACATACTATTTATTAATGTTGTGTGTGTGTGTGTGGCCTGTAGTGTGTGTGTGTGGCCTGTAGTTTTTGTAAAAATACTTATTAGAGAAGTGTTTCTAAAAAAGTACTTGTAAAAAAAAGTCAACTTCAACCAGTTTTCCAAAATATAGTAAAATAAGAATTAATCGGATTCAAGCTATCAGATCATCATTGGTTGGAATCGAAATATTTATGATCTCGGTCACAATTTGTATCCGCTGGGGGGACCACTGCGGCTCCTATCTTCTCGAAAATCCATACAACAATTTGATCAAAAACTTTAATATTGTCAAATGACCCAAACACCACTTTTCATCCAAAACTAATTTACAATTGCTCAACCAAAGAGGACATGTGTACACAAATGGTCAGAGCTATAATTAGTACATGCCAAAAATATGGAAGATATATATTAATCATGCGTTGTTGCCACTCTAGTGATAATATATGTTGACTTAGGCTAATATCAATAATGCTAATAATTTAATAAAAAAACATATTGATCACTGGTTTTTTTTATTATTATTTAATTTTTCTATCACCCCATCAATGATGGTGATGATGCCATATCAGCATTAAAAATTTGAGTGTTTTTTTCCCTTTTTTTTTTCTAGCATTACTGAGCAAATATCAATAAAGAATGTGATCCATTAAATCACCTCCATTTAACTGCCTTCAATACCAATGAACAGAAAATGACTATATGTTTAATAATTCAGAGGTTCAAATACTTTCTTTCGTCACCGTTGAATATTCATTTGGTTTAATTTAAAATATTTAGCATGTTTTTTCAGTACAGATTTCGAAACATACACAGAATGAAATGAAATTCATCCTTACATTTTGAAATTTTTTTTTGTTAAAAATTTTTTGAAATTTTTATTTGAAAAATTTGCTCATTCCAGGGGAATCTTCCGATACTTGAAAGCATATATAAAGAGTCCCCCTCCCCCCCTGATATGTCAAAGTCATGTTGTATGAAATTCGGAAGCTTTTGGAGGAGTGTGGATTTCTCATTCGGAGAAAAGGTCGGTCTGATCAGTTTGCTAATCAAACCTAGGCCTTTCAAAGCCATGCTCATCCCTTCAAAGCTTCTTATTCACCTTTTGTTCCTTTCTAGGAGGGATACCTGTGGTCACTTATATATATTATTGCTCTCTGTACTTAGCTTCCTTTATGTTGAGAAATACTAAAGTGACACTTATTTGGTAAATTAAAAGTGTACATCGACATTAATCTATCATTGAATTGTCTCGAATATCATACACCAACACATGATTCGAAGCAATTCAATGATGTATAAAAATAATATATACTTTGAATGTACAAAATGATTGTCAATGTAGCATTGCTATTAAATAATTTAAATTATATATTCTTTTGTACAAAAAAAAATGAACAAAAAAAAAAAAACCAACTTATATATGCTGGAGTTTCACATAATGAGACCATTGGATAATCATTCAATATACTTGTTGAAATCATCAATTAGTTTGTTCCATGCCTAATGTGTTCATTTTCAAGTAATGGAGATTAAGTTCTCGAGATAATAAATATCCGGACGATATGTTTATGTTATCAAGGATCTCCTCATATTTAACCGTTTCCTCTGAATTATAAGATAGAGTTGGAGTACCTAGGAAGAACGCTCAATTATATTCTGCACATGCATGTATTCTAGGGTTCATCAAGTCCTAATTTATTTCTACAAAATCCTATTGATAGCTATTTATAGAGAGAGAAACTATAGGCACTTTGGCTGGTGCTGAAACTCCTATATTCACATCCACATGTATGCTCTTAAAGCTCCAGTTGTAATTGGAGTTTGGACCACTCACTAGCTAATTACCTTAAAGAAGCCATTTTGTATGGTTGTCTGATCTCTTGGAGATCATAGCTTTATTCCCTTTTTGTTTTTTGTTTTTTTAACATATGGACCACCAGCTGCCTTTGTCCAACCTTTAGCTTCTCTGTCATTTCTCAAGTTTAATCACCTAGTCAATCTATATATAATTTTATATTTCATTCCACTTTTCTATATAATCTCTTGACGAGCAACACGCTACACGTTCAGTCATCAGTTCCTTTTGGGAACACTTTTGGAAACATAATTCAACAAAGAACTTCGAGTACTCCAATCGAATATAATTAATTAGTCTTAATATATAGAAAGGGTAATTATATATATTAAAATAATTGAGAAAGGGAGCTTCTAGTATAGTTGTACTACAAAAAATACTCACTCTACCTATCTACTTAATAAATTTTTAATAATGATATTATATAACAAGTGGGTAGAGTGAGTGTTTTTAGTTGGTATAAATAGAAGCACCCTTAAAAGTAATTTAGAATTTATGGTTAAGCAAACTATTTAATTAAATTATAGAAATCAAAAGAATGATTGGAAGAAAAACTCTAATATTTATATATAAAACCAATGAAATATTCCAAATTGTGCGAACTACGAAATGATCAAATTAATGAGTCAATACGATATAAAGTTGTGCAAGAAAGTTCATAAATAATTATGTAAGAGTTGAAATTTTGGTGTCGAATAATCAGTTTGAATTTAGGCCGGAGAGATCAACCGTGAAAATAAATATATTAGGAGAAGATAAGAGAGCTTTTTAGTCTTTATTGATCTAAAAAAATAAAAATAAAAATAGTAGAGAACCTTGAGATGCAATATGGTGGTTTTAAGAAAAGAGTAATTACAAATAGGTAGATGGTCTAATGGAAAGATATGAATGACGGAGCAATAACCAAAACTAGCAAGTTCCCAATTACAATGGGCTTTACCAAGGTAGGGTTTGAGTTTAGGCTTTACCAAGGATCTATGTACCTTAAGGGGCTATTTGGGGCATGAGATTGGATGAAATTGGGTTATTTTTAGTTTCAATCTCATGTTTGGAGGTAGGTGGGATGAGATTATTTTTATCCCACCTTACCATTTTATCCCATTACTGTGGGATAAAACAATTCCACCATTTTTTGTGTGATTGTTTTATCCCCCTCAACTTTTTTTTTTATTTTTTATTTTTGCTGGCAATTTTGTAAAACCAGATTTTTTTTTTTGTGTAATTTTAACTTTTTTTTAATTTAATTACTTTTTTGTTTCAATCCCAAACATACTACCAAACACAACATTACTCTATTTTTAATCTCATCTCATCTCATTCAATCCAATCTCATAAAAATAATTTTATTCTATCCCGCGCACCAAATAAGCCCTAAGTCCTTACCTGTTTGCACTAATTTTGGATGAATGGACTAAGTATATTCGAGAAAATATTTCATTGTGTATGTTATTTGTTGATGATAAATTACTAATTGATAAAAGTAAATTCAGTGTAAATCTTGAGTTAAACGTTTGGAAAGAAGTTTTAAATTGAAAGAATTCAAAATTAGTTGGACTTAGACTTAATACATTAAATGATATTTTCATTAAAGTAAAAATATAGACAAAAGACTGAAGTTTAAAGGCTAAAAAATACCAAAGAGTAAAATGTATAGATGAGCATGTAAACCATAAAATTAAAGCACGATAGATTAATAAGTAGATGAATTGAGTGCTTATGAAGTATTATTTGATCAACGTGTCTTATTAGAGTTTAAAAAAAAAATATAAGTTTGTTACTATATAAAGGTCAATCATGGTCGATGAAATAAAATGTTGAACAATACTAAGGAACAACACATCAATAAACCAATACAACGGAAATCCTTTTGTCCATATGGATACATGTTATAAAATACTAAAACATGAAATTAGAAATAAATATATTCGAGAATTTTAGGAGTAACCTCAATTAGAGATAAAATGAAAAAACCGATTAAAGTGATTTGAATTCAAACAACAAAGACCATCATATGTATAATCAATTAGTGGCCTATTACTAATCCAATGTAATAATAGAGCTAAAAGAATAGACCTAAACTAATATAGACAAAGATAATTAAAAAAGATCATCTATTTACTTATAAATTAATCTTAATTAGTCCATAATAGAGCAGAGTAGGAAAAGTGGATTTATATAGCTGACTCTTTGTAGTTGATAGAAACAAATTAATGGTGGAGTTGAACTGAGTATAAAATCCTATTCAAATATAAAGTTGAAAATAGCAAATAAATCAAACTATATAATAGCTATTCCAGTGATTATATTAATAATAAAAAATAATAAAAAAATATTAATATAAATATATTCTACAACTACTTTCATTAAAAAAATAACATATAGTTTAACATTTCAAAGTTATAGGGTTAATTAATTTGGTATCATTCAAATGACAAACTAGAAGACAAGTCTTCTCATTTTGTTATTAATAAATTAATATATATAGTTGGAAGGAAGATCGTAGGAAACTAACTATAGGTGGCGTCAAGTCACTGCAAGACGTCATTGTTTAGGTAGGATGGACGGCTATGATGGATGCAAGTCCGCGGGTCACAGATTTAATTACATTAACAGGTATGTAAAAGGGATGACACATGACAATGCATGGCGTCACAGGGCCTTGGGCAACCGTCTTGCACAGTACATGTCGATTGGCATGCCGTTGTCCTGCAGGGAAATACATATAGCTATACACAAAGAAGCCAATGATACGGACTAGCCAGCTTAATTGCTTTAAAAAAAAATAAAAATCAAAAGACACTTTATGAAAATCTCATAATGCATGATTTGAAACGGTAAAAATGTAATAGGAAATACCATTTTAATTAAAAACATTACAAATATACCTTCATATTCATTAAATGATTTAAGATACATATTAAAATATGTAAAAGCTTAATTATATATCTAATGAAAATAAACTGTGTAATTGCATATGTACATAGTTTCATTTTTATTGTTAGAATAGCATTCTCCAAATATAATCATTTGTTGATAAGAAAGTTGTATATGATTTGATAATGATAATAAATTAAGTATATTTTGGAAGATGTTATCTCACTAAAAATTAAAATACACATGATTTTTAAAGAAATCTAATGAAAAGCATACAAGTATGTAGCTAGTAGTTCTGAAAACGGGTACTCCCACAATATATATATATCTTCGTCATCATCCACGGAGCTGGCACTATTTTAAATATGCAAAGTCATGGAGTCATGAGTCACGATTATATATAGTAAGCTATACACATTAAAAAAGTATATGATTTTGATTAGGAAGCTTCTCACATGGGAAGATTAATATTGTTCTGATCAGTTCTGAGGAACTTGGATTTTTGAAACTGCAAGCTGGAGAAGGTTGTTGGAGAGAATCCCAGTGTAATTTTGTTCTTTTGTGGGGATATATAAATATTTATATAGAGTGGTCACTTCATGCATGAACGTGGGATAACTGCTGTTTGAAGCCAATAAGCGAATTCCATTTTTAATTAAAAATTAATTAATTAAGTTGTTATTATTATTATTATTTTAAATGGGATGGACCACCTCACTCCCAGTGATAAAAATATAAACCCTAGTTGTCTTATTGAAAAAGGTCATACACATGGCATTAATTCCCATCTAGCAGTTTAAAATACAAGGATCATATATTAATCTAGATAATTAGGAACAAGTGTGTAGAGCTAGGTTGTTTTAATTTATTCATTTCGCCAGCCATGAAAAGTATATATATATATAATATTCAATAAGAGCACCGGATTAATTGGAATACATTTGGGTTTAAATCAAGATGGATATATATATATAACATGATCAGTCGAGTGGCATTTTCCTTGTGGGCATTTTAATTTTCTGATGAAGAGAAAGCTAGCTAGGGTTTGAACTTTTGGTTTAAACAGATTATTAAAAATCTATATACATCATCCACACAATATATAACCCAATAACAATATAAACAAATAAGAAAAATATAATACAACTCATGACCCATGATATCACAATACAAACAAATAGCAATATATTAACAGTTGATTAATTCATTACGATTATCCATCAGAATGTAACATGAGAAAGATATTGTAGATTATTTAATATATATCATCATTAACATTAATAAATTAAAAGGAATTAATCAACTACTAATTAATACATTATAATTAATCTCACTCTCAATGAGAGAGGTACATACAATATTGTGTTAATTAAGGAGTGAGTGACGGAGAGAGAGAGAGAGAGTGTACTGTTGGCTGTTTAATTATAATGAATTTAGAAGATTCTGAAACGGTCCCATCAAGTAAGAAAAGAAGTCGGTGTTTCCTTCAATGATCATTGGTTAATTGAAAACTTCAATCCCCCCAACACTAAACAAAGGAGCGCCCACCACCCCTTTCCAACCCCCACCTCACATTATTTTCACAAACGCCAAACTTTCAGCTATTCCACAATATATACATATTAAAATTGATATATATATGTTTAAGTTGATCTATTAATTAAATAAACGACCATGTTCTCATCTCTTATATTTGTATGAATTTATATATATATATATTTATTTAATTTTATCATTGAACAGTATTCAATATCCTCTTTTATTTTATAACAAGACTAATCTATTTGAATTTAACCTCAATTAAATCACAAAAATATAAAAATCGTATAATATATCCAAACACTTCAAGGCGGTCAACTGATAACCAGTCCAACTTAATGGATCCCATTAGTACTTCAAGTTGCATATATTTATTTTATATTATAATCTTTACAATTACATCACTTCTGATTATATGGGCCGCACAAATTTTCGTTCTTTTTTTTTAAATATTTTTTTTTCTTCTCTCTATTGATTAGATATCTCTCTGTTCTTTCAAAAAAAAGAAAAAAAGATCTCTCTCTGCCCGAGTTTATAGAAAAAGAAAGCTAATGGAAATAGCTAGTGCGGTTTAATTTATGAGATAGTTAATTCAGCTCTTAATTATCTTTTAATTTATAAGATAAAAATAGATAAGGTACTGTTTATATACTATTCACCTTACGACGCTGTGTGACGGCTGCAAGTAACGGCGCCACCCAATCTGAATGTCATTAGTCAAAAGATTAACCTAAAACATATATATAGCTTAATCTAGAATTGTGGGGCTCATCATCTCCAGCTTGTCTTTGTTCATCCCGACACGGTTAAAGTTCCACGCATATAATTAATTTTCATTGCCTTGGTCTATTCCTGATCTTCTCGTCAAACACCTCAATTCTAACGACACCCATTTCAACTTTAAATATACTAAATTACTAACCTTAACACAAAAAAACATAAGACTAATGTTTATATATAGAAATTTTCATTTAAATTATCGAAATTCTTTTCTTTTCTTCCCATCCTCGACGTATCGTATCAATGAGCATCCTTAATGTGAAATTTGCTTCAGTTAGGTTTTAATTGAATTCTTAAGAGTGGGTGGTTCGAGATTATTTTAGCTAAGCATGTTTAGATTTGTGAACATGACTCATGAAACCTGATCGACCCAATCCAAACCGATTGAGTTCGGCAAGTTTTCCACCTTTGGTTCGGGTGAGTCAAGTGTTTCATTTAGATAACGTTTGACAAATCTAATCTTAAAAAATAAGCTTTATTTTCTTTAGCTCTATTTTAATAAAAGCTTATTTTAGTATAACTTATTTGAAATATATTGTTTGGTAATCAATGTTTTAACATCTAATTTTAGTTTTGAATTAGATTTAGAGTATTTGGTAATTAACACTTAATTCTCTTATTAGAGAGGTATTTGATGTCTTTTATCAAAATATTTTTTACTATTATATTATCTATAATAAAAATATTAAAAAATTTAAATTAAACATTTCTCAAATATAATATTATTATAATTATATAAATAATTTAACTATTTATTTATTTATTTATTATTAAGGTGACAGTAACAAAACTAGATAAAATAAATAAGTTATTTTTAAATTTTCAACTCATCAACCATTTACTCACAAAATAATGTAAAAGTGTAAATATATATTTATTGCTTAAAAAACAAATGCTACTAATCAATAAACAAAAAATATAGTTATCAATGATGACATAGTTGGTTGGCAATGTTATCTTTAACAATGGACATCTCTACATCATTTGTTTGAGCATTGATTCCTAAATTGCTCTTTTGATCTTCTGAACCATAATCCAATTCAACATTATTATGCTCATATTGAGAAAATAATTCATCTGCAATGGCTTCTTTTCCAATGAAGTTATGTACAGCCATCGATGCGCACACAATACTTCGTTGTATTGGAAATGGATATGGAGTCACTTTTTATAAAATTGGAAATCTAGCCTTCAATACTCCAAAGGACCGCTCAATAACATTTCTCAATGAAGAATGACGATAGTTAAAAATTTCTTTTCGATTACAAGCTCTAATGCCACATTGATAATCTGGCAACCAATATCGAACGTTTCTATATGGTGTGAGATATCCATGCATACTAGGGTAACCAACATCAACAACATAGTATTTAAGAATAACATCAATTCTTATATAAATTAAAACCTTTCAATTCAATTATAAATGCTAGTAAATAACTTCATACTATTTGACCAATAAAAAAAAAAAAAAACCTTCATGCTCATCAGGAGGGGGATGTGGAAATTTTGCGCTTAGATTATGAATAATTTCCAAAAGAATTCTTGAATTATAAGCATTATCTTCCCAACCAACCATTACATACGTGAAAGTCATGTCAAATGCACAAATAGCCATAACATTATGTGTACATTCTTTTTTTCTTCCCCTATATGGCACTTACTCTCCTGTAGGTATTACGACACTAATGTGTGTACCGTCTATTGCGCCAATAAAGTCCTATTAGATTTAAAAAAAATTAAATATTAGTTTATCAATACTTTCAATATTATAAAAATAAACACAAATTGAAAAAAAAACTAAAATTAAAGAAGTCATAAAATACCTTTAAATAACATACATAGACGAAAAAAAATATGTTTCTCCATCCGAAATAATTCTAAACATATTCTGGGATGACCGTCCATTAAATCACACATAAATTTATGTCTAGATACGCTCGAAACTCCGCAAGGTAGTCGTGCTATAGCACAACTTTGTTGTTTACGACTCCTCATATATAATAAGATTAGAATAACAAATATATTTTTTCTGTTCATTGGTGCTAAAATAAAAAAAAGAAAAAAAGTAATGTTAAACAAACAAATATATAAGAACTTACAACAAAATCAACGTAAGTCTATTTGCTAAAATTAAATAACCAAATGATCAAATCAGTCATTGTAATTGATCTACAAGACCAAAAACTAAATTATTTCAATACGGAATCTCATGTAATGAAAAAATAAAATAAAAAGACATCCTAGCACACTAATTATTAATTTTTCTTTTTCCAATATGAGAGATTCTAGAATTGGGATCCGAGTTGTTGGATCATCTTCTTGTCACATCCACAAGTCTCTGAATTCTGGCTTCATGAAACTTGTGAGAGCAAACACATATAATTGGCTTTGATGAGGTCTTTTTGTCATCTTTTTCAAAGATGCAACACATTCAGCCATGGTTGGCATTGTTTTTGTTGCCATTTCTTCATACAATATTTGAGAAAAAAAAAAGCGTTCCAGTCCCTTTTCAATCACATTATCGGTGTTATTTTTTCCTTTGGACGGTTGATGACCTTTACGTCCAAGTTCTGATATATGGTTATCGAACTCTTCTTTCTCATCAGGATTCTCAATTTCTACAGTTTTTGAATTTTGGGTTGCATCTTGTGGATTAGGTAAATGTTTCTCATCGTTTGCATCGAGGTCTACATAACTTCCACTTGACATAATATCATTCAGAATAGACCCATTAGCATGATATGCAGATTTACCTGAAGCTGAAACCCTTCTGAATAGTATATCTAACTCAGAAGCAAATAACAATGGTTGGGTTCTGAAAAATTTTGCATATGGATTTGCCTGTATTAAAAAATAAACTATTATGAACAATCTAAAATACTTATTACTATTTATATATAAAAAATTATATAAAAAAAATTACCTTAATATATTCGTCCCACCAATCATTGTCTATGATAACTCGTTGATTAGATTCATCTTGTCCAATACCGGTTTGAGAAATCAATTTGTTCCGGGCAACCCAATTTCTTTTCAGCAAAGCCCATTGATTTTTTAATTGCTGCTGATCATACTTTAACCATGTTTTCTTGTTGAATTCATCTAACACATTATTACATCCCTTTCTGTTAAAATTTGCACCGAATCTTCCACCTAGTTGAGTTTGTTCAATACATATATCAATAAATATCTTTTTAGTGGCTTTATTCCACTTAGCCCTAATTGATCTCTTCTCATCATCTTTCTCTCTTATATTTCTTATGTTTTCCTTGTGAGTACTCATTTTTCTTATAAAAAAATGGGAATCATATGTATAAACAAATAATGCACAAAGATAAATAAAAAATAGCATTCAATGAATAACATACAAACAAACAAATTATGTACAAGAATTAAAAAAAAAAATTAAAGCAAAGAATGCATCAAAAACATAAACAAATAATAGCATACAATAAAAATAAATAAACAAAAAAATTGAAAAACTTTTTTTTTTCAAATTACAATAATAAACCAAAAAAATTAACATCAAAAGTAAAAGAGTAACAAAAAAAAACAAAAAACAAGTGCACAGCACGCTGTAGAGGTGCTGAGAGGAGAGCCTCTCCTCTCTGCTGTAGTCTTCCTCTCTGCAGAGCGCTTGCAGAGAGGCGAGGAGGTCTTTCCTCTCTGCTGCGTTGCATGACAAAGAGGAGAGGCCTCTCTGCTGCAGCGCATGGCAGAGAGAAACCTTTTCTTTTTTGAGTTAAAAAATTTTACCTTGAGTTTGTGCAATGAAGGTGGGGAAGAAGAGCGAAGGAGACATAGAGAGAAGAGAGAAAGGGAAGAGTTTAGAAGAGAAGAGAGTCGTTGGAGAGAAGGGGAAGAGTTTAGAAAAGAAGAGAATTATTGGGAGAAGGAGGGCAATTTGAGATTTTTGAAAAAAAAATTACGTTTTTTTTACGGCTCTTCCTCTACCCGCAGTAGAGGTTTAGCCTCTTAAAAAAAGCCAAGATTTTTCACTTTTTTAAATAGAGACCTCTAATTTTGCTAAACATATATTTTTTTTTAGAGGTTTTAAAATCCTAGCCAAACACTCTATTTCTGCAAAACTCTATTTGAATCAAGAATTTAGCAAAATAGAGGAAAGAAATAGAGTTGTCAAACAAGTCCTTAGTATCACCTTAAAGGTCGACTCAAATTTTGGATTTAAATTATTAAACCTGAAATCCATCCAATTCAAGCTTAATATATACAAGTTTATATATTAAGTTTATATTTATATATATTATAAACATATACTCAACTCAACTAAACATTTTCCCAAATATATGAGGTCAACTATAAGAATTTGCTTCCTCCATTCTCCTTTATATATATATATATATATATATATGCAAACACACATGTACGAATATAAGTTTTGGGCTGCAGTAGTTCCATCACACCTCCTTAATACTTTCTTTAGTATGAATTTAAATGACTAGGTTCATACCCACTGTTCTTTCGTAGGAATCAATGCACATTTTTCTTGGCTGCTATTTGGTGTCTCTCGACAACTTGAAACAGGGAGATATTCGAGGGGGTTACTGCTACTCAATTGGACAACCAAAGACAAACAAGGGCTTTTACTACCAACCTTATTTCTGTTTTTCTTCCTGCAAAGATTGATAGGGGTGCTCCTACAACCCGATTAGTGGCTTCGAATCCGCCGCTAGATGATTTGATAAAGTTGAATACTGATGGTGTTGTGAAAGGCAACCCAGGGAAAGCTAGTACTGGAAGCCTTCTTCGGAACAATATAGGTTGTTGGATTATGGGATTTTGTGTCTTCATTGGTTCTACAAATATACATGGTTGCAAACTTATGGGCAATTAGGGAAGGACTACAACTTGCATGGGAGCTGCAGACTGAGAGGTTAATTGTAGAGACAGACTCTTTGATAGCCATTCATCTTCTAGAGGGGACTACATTTGAGAATCACCCATTATCTACACTGCTAAATGATTGTCAATATCTTCTACGAAGAAGTTGGAATTGCAAGCCCTCACACATCCTCCAGGAGGGAAACCAATGTGCTGGTTTTTTGGGTAATATGGGATCTCAACTGGAGCGTACTTTTACTCGATTTACTATTCCTCCTTCTGGAATTTGTAATTTGTTGTTAGCTAATGTTTCTTGTTTTCCTTTTGTGAGGCCTTAGTGGTCTAGTTTATCTTTTGAATCAATATATATATAAACATAATATACATACTTGTGCATGTGTATGAATATATAACCTACAATATTTTATAAGGGGAATGGCACAACATCGAGAGAGACAAGAGAGAAATCTCTCGTAACCAAATTGAATAGGACATAGAGAGCTATTTTTGGATTTAAAAAGAACCAACTTTAAGGAAGGGGGGCACCTTGTTCTCTATCATGCTAACCTCTTGGTAAGCCACTGCACTTGAATATGTTGAAAGTACGCAAAGTTTGAAGACGAAGGAAAGAAAATGAGAAACTAATAGAATATGCAATACATGAATCATGCTTAGTATAAATTACTAACATAATATCCCATTGATTAGGTACAAATTCAACCCAATTAGTGCACTAGCTAGGCTTTCCTTTTTTGTTTTTCTCTTTCCCATCTCTAAATGACTTTGTAGTCATCAATGGATCTAATAGTTCCTTGCATTTTTATTTTATTTCTTTTCCCACCAGATATGATGAATTGTTGTGTTAAATGTCAGTTTTAGCAATATTTATAGAAGATGAAAAGTTAAAAACCATCTTGTGGTTTTTTTCCCAACTCCTTCTTATTCTCCTTTTTCAAGTTGCACTTTCTCACCACACCTTGCAAAACTAGGTTAGCAAACAAACATCAGGAGAATAATTTGCAAATCCCTACTAATCTTGCACAAACAACACATTGAATCAATGCCAATTCAATCAATTGTGGGAGTCAAAAGTGTTCAAGATTAGTATGAGTAAAACTGAATACATTAAACATAATTTTAGTAGAAGTAGAAATACAATGTAGCTAGGAGTGAAAATTTTAAGCCTTGTTTGGCCATAGAAACATGTTTGGTTAGATTGTTTTCAAAATTTTTTAACTCAACTTTAAAATTTGTAAAGAAAACAAGAAATTCTGAAAAAAAAAGTACTCCAAAAGCAATATTTAAGTATTATATTTTTTAAAAACTATTTTTGAATTATAAACCAAACATGCCCTTAGGTATTTGAGATCCATTATTAATCAAGAATGTAAAATAAGTAAGGATGTGAATCCTAGAGTTAAAGCAGGATAGATTAAATGAAAGAGTGAATTTTAGATTATTATATGATCAACACATCCCATCAAAGTCGAAAGGAAAATTTTATAAATTTACTATTAGGCAAGCTATACTATATGGACCAGAATGTTGGGCAATAAAGAAACAACATGCAAACATACTAAATGTAACAACAAATGCTCATGCTAAGATAATTATGTGTTAAAACATTAAAAGATAGGATTAGAAATGAACATATCGAGAAATGGTAGGAATAACTCCAATTAAAGATAAAATGTGAGAAATTTGATTAAGGTGGTTTGAACACATATAGCAAAAACCTTTAGATGCTCAAATTAGGAAGAGTGATTCTATTAATAATCCATGATAGTGATAGAGATGGAGAAAGACCTAAATAACATTGACAAAAATATATAATTAAGATAATATTATTTGTAATTTAGATGTCAATTTAGCATTTAATAGAACGAAATGGAGAAAATAGAATCATGTAATTGATCCCAAGTAGTTGGAAAATGGCTTAGTTGAATTGAGTTGAACACAAACAACAAAGACCTTTAAGTATTCCAATTAAGAAGAGTGATCTTTCAAAAATCCATGATAATGATAAAGGTAGGGACAAGCCTAAAATAACATGATTAGAAGTAATTAAAAAAAATATATAACTATTTGTAATCTAAATATTAATTTTCATCTGGATAGAGTCGAGTGGAGGTCGTGAATTTATGTAATCGATCTCATGCAGTTGAGAAAAGGCTTAGTTAATCAAGTTTAGTTGCATTGAGTTAAATGGAATATGTCCAAGTTCCCTTTTATTTTATTGTAAATCTTTCCATTCTTGTTGGATAAATCCTTTTCCTTTTACCTTTCAAAAGATATGAAAAAAAAAAAAAAAAAAGTAAAAAACTTTGAGCAATCAACACTTTACCAACTTAAGATGGACTTGTGATTATTGAGCTCAATTCCATATTGAATCATATCTACTAGCTCAATGTTCCAATTGGCCAGGGGACATGTATATCTTATCAACTATTCTCAAGATCGAATGCTAGATCAAAAAAGCACATGTTGCCACAAACATAAAAAATATTGATGTAAGAACTGAAGAAGTTAAATACAGGGAAGGGAACTCCTAAGTAGCATGACCATTAAGAGTGGTTAGTTAAAGATGCATGCTCTTGTAACATGGCAATTAATTGTAGTTATAAAATCCAACAGTTGACAGTGTTATGGGGCATAAGGACTCATCCTCAATATAAATATCTAAAAAAAAACTTTTCTTTCTTTTCTTTTCTTTCTTTCTATTTTTTTTTTTTGGGAATAGGAATCAACTTTTCAAGTTTGCAATGTATTGACTCTCATCCATTTATATCAGCTAGCTCCCCACTTGGTTATGAAGTTCATATATGAGGCACTACTAGATTGCTGCTTAAGTGAGTCTTATAATTAGTATGTAACATTAATTACATGCCTTAACCAAGGTTTACATGTCAACACAATTTTTGAAAACTGTTAGATGCTATATACATAGCCCTTCTTCTCTCTCTTTTTTGTGATAAAAAAAAAGAAAGATATATAATTCTTTGTAATTTAAATGTCGATTTAGCCTTGGATAGAGAAGAATGAAGGAAACAAATAATTCATGTTGTTGAGCCAAGTGGTAGGGGTAAAAGGCTAAGTTGAGTTAAATTAAGTTGTAGAAAACAAGATTATTTAGCAAAAGAAAGAAAAAACGTAGAGAACAAGAGGGAGCAATAACTCAAAATTACATTCTAACCTATATCATTTGCCTTCTTTTCTATTTCACTATCCATCTTAAAGACCAAGCAACTAGTTGAACAAAACACAAAGTTGTATATATGAGACTTTGCAACTATCCGTTTTTTATTCAATAATACACATATATAGTTTCCCATAAAGAAAAAGGTTGATTCAACAAATGAACAAACATTAATCTTACCATACTGTAAAATGATTAGTTAACACTAATGTCATTAGGGACTTTTTCTTTAACTTTAATGGGATAAGTTGATCGAATTGGCACCTAATACATACATTATTTAACCATATTGCTTAAAATAAATTTGAATATCTGCGATTTTTTTCAAAACAATTGTGATAAAATAATAACTAAAAAGGGGCAGGAATGGAATTTCTTTTGCCATTTAAATAATTTATCATATATAAATGAATAAAACAAAGGGAGCCCAAATGAGAACCTGAAGCAAGCAAGTGGACAAATGAATCGACGAGCCAGGATTTAGCCAAACAGGCATTATACAATATACTTTTATAGAGAAGTCTCTATCAATAGTTACCGAACCCAAATAGTAAACCTTTATAAGTTGTTGACTGCAAACTTTGACTAGCTAGTATCGTAATAGAACAGAAATTAAAGATAGCTTAAACAAAGATTTTAAAGGGAAAAAGTACTCTTTCTTACAAAAAAACCACTTTTTTCAAGTAATCTATATAAAAAGAAAGGGAAGAAAAAGAAAAGAAAAGAAAGAAATCAAGTGGTTAAGAAAATAATTAAAACAGAATCATTTAACGGTAGCTTGGCATAATTTAATAATAAAATGTGAAACTCCGTTTCGAAACGTTTGCCGGGAAATGCGGCTACTTGCCGCCTTCTTTTCTTTTTTATTTGATCTCTATCACGATTTTTATAAAAAAAAACGACGTTTTGGAAAGGTCATTCTGGTGGTGTCGCGTAGAGAGAATGAATCAATGATAGAGAGAAAAAGAAAGAGATAGAGAGAGAAAGAGGGTTAAATCCCAATATATATATATATATATATATATATATATATATATATAATATGAAAGGCAAAAAAAAAAAAGTAAAAATTAAAAAGGGGAAAATTGGAATAGTTGCAGAGATTTGACTAGTTTGATGCTATATGATAAACCACCTAGATGAATAGTGACTAGATTAATCCCTCTCTCTCTCTCTCTCGTTGCGTATGGAGAGGAGCTGCTTTGTGTGAAAAGTCAGCGTTTGAAGATGATAATTGGAATAAGAAAATAAAGAATTCCCTCTCTTTGTCTCTCTCTCTCTCCTCTGGACTTGATGAAAACACCCTTCCCTTTAATTGTTTTTGGAGAAAATATTCATCAGTTTCAACCTTCCCAACCTGTAAGCTTTTCTGTTCCCTTAGCAAAACCCATCACCCAAAAAAAAAAAAAAAAAGGCCTTTTTTCCCTTAACTAAATCAAGTCGTTCTAGCTAAAACCTTAGAAATAATGCATGGTTTTGACGTCTGTTGGATGCAAAACCCATCATCAAACCACAGTTCATCAAGCAGATTTAGAATAATATTAAGTTTTTCTTTTTCCGGGGTTTTTGTAGATTAATTTTGAGGTCTATAGCTATAGAGAGCTATGTGCAGTTTCTTTTCACAGAAGATCATGGAGAAAGATCAAGGAGATTTAGCTGATATAGTTCGAGGTAGTGGTGGTGTTGGTGCAGGTGGTGGTGTTAGCAACGACCCAGTAAGTTATTGGCCAATTCCTTCAGAACCCATGGCTTTTCCATCAGGGATCGAAGAACCGTCGGATAATTTTGGTGATCCATTCTCAAGTATGCAAGATCCTCTGCTGCATGAGCTTGATTTAGCTGGTTCTGGCTATTTTGATAGCTCTAATAATAATTCTTCAGCAAGTTTAATGAAGACGAATTTGGAGGATGAAAGTAGCATCACAGCCGGTAGTCTTCTTGCTCGGACAATTCTGGAGGAAGAGATGAGAAGGCCTTGCAATATATTCTCAAGGATGCTTCAGATCTCACCTAATTCCAAGATGCCTATCTCGCCCCGGGAAATTAATCCTGCTGTTACTACTACTTCATCTCCAAGAGCAATTAAAACTTCCTCGTTAGTCAGTACTAATGATCACATGGTTAACGCAAGTTGCTCCGGAAGTTGCTCGGTTGATAATGGTAACGTGCAGATCTCATCACCCAGGAATCCAAGTATCAAGCGGAGGTATGGTACCGATGAATCAAATCAAATTAAGCGTATAGGTAGCTAGTAATTAATTAATTAGTTAAATATACATGTATTTTTAGAAATACTTCAAGTTTTTTAATTTAACTGATCACCCAAATTTAACTGTGTTTTAAACTTGCACTAGATCCCCAGTTTAAAGGGCGGTTGCTTTTTTAGACCTAGACCATCTCACCGCAAATCTAATCTTTCATTAGTTTCTGTAAGATTCCCGATTAAGCTTTTGTAGATGATGATGCTGATGATGAATCGTCATGAAGTTTTCGGGTTCTGGGTGTGTTAAAATCATTTTATCCCTTGTATCGTAACCAAATAAGAGCTAGAATCTTTGATTTGGATGCTCTCTTTTTAGTAATTTACGAGATTCATATGGCTGCAGAAACCCCATTATTAGCATAGGTTTACAAGCTGGATCTTGTTTTTTTTTTTTTACGAGGAATCATTATTGTTGTTGTCATTGGTTTTTTGGCTTTTCTTGAAACTTGGGTTTCTATCAATTCAAGATCATGAGAAGCTAACTAGGGTTTGGTGGAGATTCCGGAGATCAACTTGAGCACCGAAAGGATAATTTTATGTGGAACTTTAACCAACTTGAAAAGCCATCCTAAGTTCATCTGTCAATTTCATAAACGCCAGATACTAAACTTGCATATTTTCTCAAAGACTTTTTCAGCGAACTAAGTCCCTTCTGACTGATTTATGCTTTTTCTTTATTTTTCAAGAAAACCCTCGGAATTCTTGAATTTTTTTTCCATCAATATAAGATAATTATGACCATATTTCTTTGAACGTGTACTAGACCACAATTTGAAGCTTCCAATTGCCGATGGAAGCTATAAATTAGCATGAAGAATTAATATCTTTCATGAAGTGTATAATGGTTGCCATATCTTTTCCCGGGTATATATTTTTAACTGCAGAAGGAAGCTCTCAATATGAGCTATATGATCTCTAATTAATTTATTAATGATGTAAGTTCTCAATTTTCCCGATTATTTGATGGAGGAAAGATGATTAACTATATGTTTATATATATATATATATACACACACACTTCTTCTTTTGGTTCAGGCCAGGTCTTGTACATTTAAATTGCTTCCTTTAATATTTGATATTTCTATATAATAGCTGTAGAAAAGAACATAAATCAACTTTGTGGTTTGTTTGCAGAAAGAGTCAAGCTAAGAAGGTTGTTTGTATACCAGCACCAGCAGCTGCGAACAGCAGGCCTAGTGGAGAAGTTGTTCCTTCTGATCTCTGGGCATGGAGAAAGTATGGTCAGAAGCCCATAAAAGGATCTCCCTATCCTAGGTAAGTTCCAACCAAATGTGTTCAAATCTTAACTAATAACACTAGACCCCACTTTAAAATAAATGTTTCTCATTATTTGACAACCTTAATTGATGCATAGAATCGATGATGATGAAATTCTGCAAATATTCTCTTCATAATTGTCTTTATTAGTACTCATGTTCATTATATATTGGTTTAGTTTGTGTTTTCCAAATTTAAGAGCTTAATTCATTAATGATGTATACATTCTGTGAACTTGAACTCTATAAATTATAGGGGGTATTATAGATGTAGCAGCTCAAAAGGTTGCTCGGCAAGGAAACAAGTGGAAAGGAGTAGAACTGATCCAAATATGCTGGTAATCACATACACATCTGAGCACAATCATCCATGGCCAACACAAAGAAATGCTCTTGCGGGGTCAACAAGATCACAGCCACCAAAGAACAACAACAACAATACTGCCTCAAAGAGTACTAATAATGCTTCATCACCAAAGCCCTCAAATCCCAAGGGAGAGCCAAAGGAGAACAACATTAACATTGATAATGAGTTCATGACTTGTGCTAGTGAATCAATTATAATGAGTCCTTCTGTTAAAGAAGAGATGGGCGAGTCATCTGATCAAAAGACGACGGTGGAAATTTGTGATGGAGAAATATTTGATCAAGCTAGGGGGTTAAGTATTCATCAAAGTTATAGGCCAGTAATGGCAAATATTCATCATGATCAATCAGTTAATCAGCAGGCAGATGACTTGTTTGCTGACTTGGGAGAATTGGATCCTGACCCACTAAATCTATTGTTCTCACAAGGATTTGCAGGAGGAAAAGGAGAAGGGGAGAGAGATAAGAAGGCTCTGATCGACCCATTTAGTCTCTTTGATTGGTCAGCAAACAACTCATCATTGGGAGAAGCTGCTGGGAGGGGTTTATAACAAGACCTTGAAATATTAATTAATTGTAACCACTAGCTAAATTATTAAAATTAATCATCATGACGATCTACTACTTATAAGTCTTTTTTTTTTTTTTGGTGGTGCAACTTCATTAATATTCAAGGTCTGGTTATAAACCTTAAATTCATCAGTTTGAATATTTTTAATTAATTATATGGTTGAATTCTCTACTTTTTTATTTTGTTATTATTATTATTATTATTTTTTTATTATTATTTTCCCCCTCTTTTTTGGTGTCTTTTACATTTGGAAGAACAGTATGCATATTACGAGAACAGAAGTGCGTGCTGGCTGATTGGAGGCAACCACTGAGACCCACATTCTATCGAATATTGGTGGGATGGGACAGAAAGCTGAGGAACAGAAGCACTCAATAGTTAGAAAGAGTACATCTCTCTCTCATCAGACATGAATGGAATTAAGCCCAGCAAGAGAAGTTGATCACACAGTTTTAATAAGAATTAATTACGTTCTATCTCCTCCCATTCATATCCAAATCAAATTTGATATATATAGCAAAGAATATGATTTGATGTAACACCCCGATTTTCAAGACTAAATTTTTTTTTGTAAAACAATGAACAATTAAATTTTATATAAAATATCACCGAAAATCGAGATGCTACACGTATCCGTCTATCTTAACCCACCACCATTTTATAAATAATAAAATTTGTAAAACCATGAGTTTATATTATTCCAGTCTACTTACTGGTTAAGATAAACGAATACATTTACTTCTTCATACAATCTTTATTTTCATACGATAGTATTTGCTCTTGTCCATCCATTATGGACACAACATTAAATACAATCATTCAATAGAATTAATGAATTCTATTCCAGGGCATTCACACGTGAAATAAATCACAAGTTCTTTACTGACCATAATAATATTCATTGAATTCTAATCATCAATACAATTCGTCCGAATAATAAACCTTTAAAAATTAAATGAAAACATTCAGTCTCATAATACTAATTAATTAACCCACCCTTACTACTTGCACTATATCACGAACTCGCAATTTTATTCTCCTAAGCACCTGCATATAAAAATTGGGGTGAGCTTGAAAGCCCAATGGGTCATCTAAACAAATCACAATATTTTATTGTGATACATACACAAGAACATTACAAACAAGTTTCACACATTAATCGTTGCAACATTAGATTGTTTGAGTCTATAGTTTCATCACGTTCCAAATCACGTACCGTTCAGGGTGGCACAGCCCAAAAATAAAAATTGGAACATTGGCGATATTCCTTAGAATAACTGCCCCATATGTGTGATTCTTATCTTAATCGTGTTCTTTAGTGATATCACGCCATAAGTACGATATAAACACGATATTAAGTGTATTCGTAGAACATATTCAACTTCAATACATATGGCATCATGTCACAAAATTAATTATAACAGTATTCACGCATTCACTATGCCAATATTCTAAATCATACATTTCATTATCAGACAATTTATAAATAAATTTACTACCACGTGAATTTCATGCATCCAATTATCATCTGATCAGAATAAAAATTATGTTAACACACACATCATCATGGCTAAACAATCACAACATTGTATAAATATAATCATGTACAATAGGCATGCATAAGCAATTTAATAATACTATGGACCTAATTAATTTAACATTCCTATCTATATATCAAATAAACTATTGTGAAGGCCTAGAATCATTCCCACCTGGATCGCTAAATTCCAAATTATTTAATTTCCTCGTCACGCGTGGTAATCAACCTGTACACATATATTACTTTTGTTAATATAATTATTCAATTATAAGTGTAGAGATATATACATATACATGTATATATATATATAGTGGTTGGGTGTTTAAACTAAGTATATATATATATATTATATGACATTTTGGTTGTTAAAAATATTAATAATATTTGGTAAAAAAAAATGTATGATACATGTAAATATATTACATAATATCTTGATTTCAAAAAAATAAATAATTGAGTTGCAATGGTTAAAAAAAATAATAATAATAACTTATTGTATGTATGATATTTATATATAAGTATATTACATAATATTTTGGTTGCTTAAAAAATGATAGTACTTGAATTGTCATGTAAAAAAAAAATTAATAACACTTGGTTAAAAAAAAAATGTATAACACATATAAATATATTGTACAACATTTTGAATGCTTAAAAATAATAAAAATAATAGAGTATACTTGTATGTGTGATATTGTATATATATATAAGGTGTAGTGGTTTTAAAAAAAAAGTGATATATAATATAATATATAATATGTGTTAATATTTCATAATATAATATAATGTGTGGTGGGTTTGAGAAGTGTAATATATAATATACTATATAATATTAAAATAAAGTGATATGTGATATTGGACGTTTTTGTATGTATATATATCTTAAAATAGAATAATGAAGTGAAGATAGAATAATGAAGTGAAGAATATATTATTAAAATGAAATGATATGAAGTGAAGAATATAATATATGGTATTAAATGAAGTGATAGGATATAATATATCTATAACCTAAAAGAAAAGAAGAAAAATACAATAAAATAAAAACAGAGTTTCAGGCGGAAGGAAGTTTCAGGCGGAAGGAAGAACAGGGGAGGGAGAGAGAAAAAGAGGGGAAGAAGAAGAAGAAGGAGAAGAAGAAGAAGAAGAAGAAGAAGAAGGAAAGAGTGAAGGTGAGATGGAGACGGCAGAGACCGAAGGATCGGAGGCGCGGCGAGAGATTGGCGAGTGCAGTGGCGGAAAAGAGAAGAGGAAGGCGGCGGAGGCGAGATCCGCGGCGGAGGAGAAAAGAGAGGGCGGCGGCGACGGCGAGATCTGGAGGAAAGAGCGGCGGTGGTGATCTGCGCTGGAAGAAGGAAGAGAGAAGAGAGTTTCGAAGCTTGTGCGTTTTTTGGCGATTGAGTTTAAAGGGCGAGAACGAAGGAGTTTCAGCGATTTGGGTTTAAGGGGAGCGAGATCCGAAATTTCGGCGAGATCTCGGCGATGTTCCGGTGACATGTCGGCGAGATCTCGGCGAGATTCCCGGCGACATGTTGGCGGGATTTTCGGATCTCGTTTGACATCTTTTTTTTTTTTTTTTTTTTTTTTTTTTTGTTGTTCTTCTAGTCCTCTCTGTCTCAATTTTTTTGAAAATTTCTGGGTATTACAATCTTCCCGTCTTAAAAGAAATTTCGTCCCGAAATTAAAGTATAAGCTTACTTACTTGATGATGTTCAACTCTTGCCACTGTTGACCAGTTGTATCCCAAAACCTAGAGTGTTCTTTGGAATAAGTCGGCGTATTTGGCTTTCATTTCACTTTCAGGTTCCCAAGTTGCTTCTTCAACTCCATGATGTTTCCACAATACTTTAACTAATGGAATGTCTTTGTTCCTCAAGCTATGAACTTTCCAATCTAGGATCTGTAAAGGTCCTTCTTCATAGGTGGCATCAGCTTGTACTTTTACGTCTTTCCAATCGATGGTGTGGGAAGGGTCTGGTTCATATTTTCGCAACATCGATACATGGAATACGTTGTGAATGGCAGATAAACTAGTTGGTAATTCTAGTTTGTAAGCATTCTCACCAATTCGATCACTGATTTCGAACGGACCGATAAATCGCGGCGATAACTTCCCTTTCTTACCAAACCTCATGATGCCTTTTTGAGGGCTTATTCTCAGAAATACCTTATCACCTTTTTGGAACTCTAAAGGTCGACGCCTCTTATCTGCGTAGCTCTTCTGCCTACTCTGTGCAGTAACTAACCTTTTCTGGATCAACTTCACTTTTTCATTCATTTCCATGATCATATCAGGTCCTGTAAGTACCTTATCTTCCCAATTGGCCCAACACAGTGGTGACCTACATGGTCGTCCATATAGAGCTTCATATGGAGCCATTTGTATGCTTGCCTGATAACTATTGTTATAAGCAAACTCTGCTAGGTGTAAGTATTTACTCCAATTTCCCTTGAAATCTAGTGCACAAGCTCTCAACATGTCTTCTAAGATCTGAATAACCCTTTCAGATTGACCATCTGTCTGGGGATGATAGGCGGTGCTCATGGTTAACTTGGTTCCCAATTCCCGCTGTAAGCTCTGCCAGAATTGAGATGTGAATAAGGCATCTCTATCTGACACTATCGATTTAGGTACTCCGTGTAGCTTCACAATCTCTTTCACATACAGCTCACCCAGTTTACTAATCGTATCGGTGGATTTAATAGATAAGAAGTGTGCCACTTTAGTAAGTCGATCCACAATTACCCAAACCTTATCTTCACCTTTCTGATTTCTAGGAAGAGCTCCGACGAAATCCATTGCTATGTTATCCCATTTCCATTCAGGGATTTCTAAAGGTTGTAACAATCCAGACGGTCTTTTATGTTCGGCCTTAACTTGCTGACATGTAAGGCATTTAGACACATATTTGGCCACATCTCTTTTCATACCTTTCCACCAGTAGTTTTTCTTCAAATTTTGGTACATCTTATCTCCACCAGGATGTAAAGTGTATTTGGTCTGATGTGCTTCATCAAATAAGATCTTTTTAATTTCTTCAATTCTGGGTACACAAATTCGATCTCTGAACCTTAATAACCCTTCTGAATCGATCTTGAAATTTGCATTTCCAACATTGGCTCTTGCATCTGCCACCCATTTTATCAGTTTTCTATCCTGAGCTTGACCTTCCTTAATTTGATGTAGTAGGTCTGGCTTGCAGCTCATATTATATAAGAAAATCTGATTGTCACCTTGTTGTACGCCCAAATTATGATCTTCAATCAATTGGTACATCTGGGCTTTTTCTGCATCGTTCTTATACGATTTTCGACTTAAAGCATCTGCGACTACGTTGGCTTTCCCTGGGTGATAATGCAACTGAAAATCATAATCATTCAGCAATTCCATCCATCTCCTTTGCCTCAAATTTAACTCCTTTTGTGTATAAATGTACTTCAAACTCTTATGATCAGAGTACAGATCAAATTTCTCTCCATAAAGATAGTGTCTCCATATCTTCAAGGAAAATACAATAGCAGCCAATTCTAAATCATGAGTCGGGTAGTTCTGTTCATGAGTCTTCAGTTGCCTAGAAGCATAAGCAACCACTTTACCTTCCTGCATCAGAACGGCACCAAGACCATTTCTAGAAGCATCAGTGTAAATAACATAACCGACTCCGCTTGCAGGAGTGATCAATATTGGGGCTGTGGTTAATCGTCTCTTCAACTCCTGAAAAGAATTTTCACATTTCTCATCCCAACTAAATTTGGCATCCTTCCTTGTCAGCTTCGTCATAGGCTCAGCTAGTCTCGAAAAATTTAGAATAAATCTTCTATAGTAACCAGCTAGTCCCAAAAAGCTTCTAATTTCTGTCACTGACTTTGGCTTTTTCCAGGTCATTACTGCTTCAACTTTTGTTGGATCTACGGATATCCCTTCTGATGACACTACATGGCCCAAAAATTTGACTGACTCCATCCAAAATTCACATTTTTCAAATTTGGCATACAATTCATTTCGCCTCAATGTTTCCAAAACTACTGTAAGGTGTTCCTGATGTTCCGCACGGGTCTTCGAATAAACCAAAATATCATCAACAAATACCACCACAAATTTGTCTAGATAAGGCCTAAACGTCCTATTCATTATATCCATAAATGCTGCTGGTGCATTAGTGAGTCCAAATGGCATGACTCTGAATTCAAAGTGTCCATACCTAGTCCTGAATGCTGTCTTCGGTATATCTGACTCTTTGATTCTAAGTTGGTGATAACCGGACCTTAGGTCGATCTTGGAAAAACAAGTTGCTCCCTTCAGCTGATCGAACAAATCATCTATTCTCGGTAAGGGGTATTTGTTCTTGACTGTGACTTGATTTAATTTTCTATAGTCAACACACAGTCTCATCGACCCATCTTTCTTCTTAGCAAACAATACTGGTGCTCCCCAGGGTGACTCGCTCGGCTGGATAAATTCCTTTGCACTAAGATCATCAAGTTGGGTCCTTAGTTCGATTAGTTCGCCAGGGGCCATTCTGTAGGGTGACATGGCTACGGGGGCTGTTCCAGGGTACAGTTCTATCTTGAACTCTACTTCCCGCTTAGGAGGTAATCCTGGTAATTCTTCGGGAAACACTTCAGGGAAATCTCTAACCACCAAGTACTCTTCTAAATTCCTTAAGGGCTTTAGAGGATCGGCTTCTGTTAGGGTTTTGAATTCCTCTTTCTGATTCACAGAGTTGAGAAGTGCGGACATGATATTCCTTGGGATTTTGTTTCTATCCCCATAAATTTTCAACAGCTCTCCCGAAGGTAGTCGCAAGGTAATCTTCTTTCGAAGGCAGTCAATCTGGGCTTGGTATTCAGATAACCAATCCATACCCAAGATTACATCATAATCATTAATGGGTAAGAGTATCAATTCAGCTGAAATCAGCTTATCATTAATTCTAAGGTCACAACTACATTTTTCAGTTGTTTGGACGTTTACTCCTACTGGAGTTGAAATCTTCATAACGACAGATAAAGGTACAGTAGAAAGTTGTAGTTTCCTGGCTAAGTTTTCAGAAATAAAAGACCTTGATGCTCCAGAATCAAACAAGACTTTAACTGTAACATGAAATAAAATGAATGTACCTTCCACTACTTCGTTTGCATCAAATTCTTGCTCAGGATTTCCTTCTGTCATTGCAAAGACTCTGCCTTGATTTTGATTTTGGGGTTGGTTCTGATTATGACTCGGACGATTGGCTTGGTTTCGTCCTTGCCCATTGTTATTATTCTGCCAGTTGCCCGGACGAAAATTTTGTCGAGTTCCTTGTGCAGTGCAGTTTCGTGCCAAATGACCCGGTCGGTTGCATTTGTAGCAAAGTCTCGTATCTACTACTTGATTTCGATTTTGTTGGGGTGGACGAATATTGTTTTGCTGCATCTGTTGTCCACCATTATGCCTAGACCCTCCTGATCCGTTGTTGGGATTTTGTCCCCTGTTCCACTGGTTCCCATTGTTGAAAGTGTTTCTGTTCCACATATTACCATTGCCACCGAAATTATTCAGATTCTGCCTCTTGTTGTGATTGCTCTGGTAATCAGAATTTTGTCCTTGCGGCCTTTTGTTCCTATTCCGTATTGTTTCTTGTACGTTCAGTTCTCTTTCTACTAACAGGGCTCGTTCAACTACCTCTTTGTAAGTCTCCAGATTCATCGGAATAACCATCTTTCTAATCTCCAATTTGAGACCTTCTGCAAATCTACTAGCTTTCATCTGTTCGTTGGCGACCAGTTCACGAGCAAATCTGGAAAGTTCGATAAACTTCGCCTCATATTCTGCCACTGTCAGGTTCCTCTGTATCAGTCTCACAAATTCAGATTGTAGTTCTTTTCTGTTTGCTGTGGGAAAGAATTTATCATAAAATATTTCTTCAAAAGTCGCCCAGGTCATAGTGCTTACGTCCACTGTAGGACTTTCTTTAACCATTCTCCACCAATGTCTAGCCTCACCTATGAATTGGTGAGTCGCAATTGCCACCATTCTTGGACCAGTTACGCCCAGAACTTCCAAGTGTTCCTGAACCTCTTGGAACCACTTGTCGGCTTCCTTTGGATCCGGTTTTCCTTCAAATTTCGAAGGATGCATACGTTGGAAGTCTTTCAATTGATTTGCCCATTCTTTTTCTTCAGGTCTCCTAATGTTTTGAGTTCCTGTTTCATTCTGTACCACAACAGTTGGATTCGGTTGTGGTTGAGGCAGCTGTCTGGTCACCTGTTCCACGACTTGCCTCACAAATTCAGCCATCAGTTCTGGTCCCAAAACAATTCCAGGGGTTGGAACTGTTGTAGGTTGGACGTTCTCTGTTCCAGCAGAGTCAACAGTCACTGTTTGATTTGCATGTCCTTGCTCTGTTGGCTGAGATTCGGATGTCGATTGTGTCTGCTCAGCAGGTTCAGTGTCCCTTATGAGATCACTCACAGACCTGGTGTTCATTCTTCGAGGTGGAGCCATCTACAAAATTTCAACTCATCTTTAGTACTACATGAGATAATTATTTTCGATTAGGGTGACTCTAGATTCAGAATTCTAAGTTTTCGAAAATAAAATGATCCTATTGATTCAGTTTCTAAGTTTCATAAAATTTTGACAATCCATGATTGTCACAGGGTATAAGATTTGGTTTTGATACATGTAAACAAACGAGCAAACAAACAAACAACAGACCACACAACAATGGTATAAAGAAAATTCCCAAGCTTTCACTTATACCCTCCGTATTCGAGTGTCCCATACCACTCTAGCTCGGTGATATAAGCTTCCACAAGGAAACTTCAATACACCCAAACAATGCGCAAATGTCCTACCAACTAAGGCTTCCCAGGTATCCTCTATGTTCAAGCTGTCCCATACCAGTTGAACGTAGCGATACAAGCTCGTCCAGAGTTGTTTAGTCATTCACCAAACATGGCCTGCTAGTCTCCAAGATCAAGACTCTTCAAATACCCTTAAATTCCTCCACGTCCCATACCGCTTTGGAACCAAGAATAAAAGATTCATCCTGATCTCAGATTCTAACCAAACAGTTTTCAAACAAGTTCTCGTCTCTAACCGATGTCCTAAAAGCTTTGAGTTTGTTAGACCCACTGTACTTTCATTCTTGATATCATGTTATAAAGTTTATAATTGACACATTTCTCTAGTTCAAGTTGACCCCTAATCTCATAAAGATTTGATACCTACTCACTGATACTAAGGTTCTCAAAATTTGTTGTAACACTTCCCATGATCTGAAGCCTAAAGCTCTGATACCAAACTGTAACACCCCGATTTTCAAGACTAAATTTTTTTTTGTAAAACAATGAACAATTAAATTTTATATAAAATATCACCGAAAATCGAGATGCTACACGTATCCGTCTATCTTAACCCACCACCATTTTATAAATAATAAAATTTGTAAAACCATGAGTTTATATTATTCCAGTCTACTTACTGGTTAAGATAAACGAATACATTTACTTCTTCATACAATCTTTATTTTCATACGATAGTATTTGCTCTTGTCCATCCATTATGGACACAACATTAAATACAATCATTCAATAGAATTAATGAATTCTATTCCAGGGCATTCACACGTGAAATAAATCACAAGTTCTTTACTGACCATAATAATATTTATTGAATTCTAATCATCAATACAATTCGTCCGAATAATAAACCTTTAAAAATTAAATGAAAACATTCAGTCTCATAATACTAATTAATTAACCCACCCTTACTACTTGCACTATATCACGAACTCGCAATTTTATTCTCCTAAGCACCTGCATATAAAAATTGGGGTGAGCTTGAAAGCCCAATGGGTCATCTAAACAAATCACAATATTTTATTGTGATACATACACAAGAACATTACAAACAAGTTTCACACATTAATCGTTGCAACATTAGATTGTTTGAGTCTATAGTTTCATCACGTTCCAAATCACGTACCGTTCAGGGTGGCACAGCCCAAAAATAAAAATTGGAACATTGGCGATATTCCTTAGAATAACTGCCCCATATGTGTGATTCTTATCTTAATCGTGTTCTTTAGTGATATCACGCCATAAGTACGATATAAACACGATATTAAGTGTATTCGTAGAACATATTCAACTTCAATACATATGGCATCATGTCACAAAATTAATTATAACAGTATTCACGCATTCACTATGCCAATATTCTAAATCATACATTTCATTATCAGACAATTTATAAATAAATTTACTACCACGTGAATTTCATGCATCCAATTATCATCTGATCAGAATAAAAATTATGTTAACACACACATCATCATGGCTAAACAATCACAACATTGTATAAATATAATCATGTACAATAGGCATGCATAAGCAATTTAATAATACTATGGACCTAATTAATTTAACATTCCTATCTATATATCAAATAAACTATTGTGAAGGCCTAGAATCATTCCCACCTGGATCGCTAAATTCCAAATTATTTAATTTCCTCGTCACGCGTGGTAATCAACCTGTACACATATATTACTTTTGTTAATATAATTATTCAATTATAAGTGTAGAGATATATACATATACATGTATATATATATATAGTGGTTGGGTGTTTAAACTAAGTATATATATATATATTATATGACATTTTGGTTGTTAAAAATATTAATAATATTTGGTAAAAAAAAAATGTATGATACATGTAAATATATTACATAATATCTTGATTTCAAAAAAATAAATAATTGAGTTGCAATGGTTAAAAAAAATAATAATAATAACTTATTGTATGTATGATATTTATATATAAGTATATTACATAATATTTTGGTTGCTTAAAAAATGATAGTACTTGAATTGTCATGTAAAAAAAAAATTAATAACACTTGGTTAAAAAAAAAATGTATAACACATATAAATATATTGTACAACATTTTGAATGCTTAAAAATAATAAAAATAATAGAGTATACTTGTATGTGTGATATTGTATATATATATAAGGTGTAGTGGTTTTAAAAAAAAAGTGATATATAATATAATATATAATATGTGTTAATATTTCATAATATAATATAATGTGTGGTGGGTTTGAGAAGTGTAATATATAATATACTATATAATATTAAAATAAAGTGATATGTGATATTGGACGTTTTTGTATGTATATATATCTTAAAATAGAATAATGAAGTGAAGATAGAATAATGAAGTGAAGAATATATTATTAAAATGAAATGATATGAAGTGAAGAATATAATATATGGTATTAAATGAAGTGATAGGATATAATATATCTATAACCTAAAAGAAAAGAAGAAAAATACAATAAAATAAAAACAGAGTTTCAGGCGGAAGGAAGTTTCAGGCGGAAGGAAGAACAGGGGAGGGAGAGAGAAAAAGAGGGGAAGAAGAAGAAGAAGGAGAAGAAGAAGAAGAAGAAGAAGAAGAAGGAAAGAGTGAAGGTGAGATGGAGACGGCAGAGACCGAAGGATCGGAGGCGCGGCGAGAGATTGGCGAGTGCAGTGGCGGAAAAGAGAAGAGGAAGGCGGCGGAGGCGAGATCCGCGGCGGAGGAGAAAAGAGAGGGCGGCGGCGACGGCGAGATCTGGAGGAAAGAGCGGCGGTGGTGATCTGCGCTGGAAGAAGGAAGAGAGAAGAGAGTTTCGAAGCTTGTGCGTTTTTTGGCGATTGAGTTTAAAGGGCGAGAACGAAGGAGTTTCAGCGATTTGGGTTTAAGGGGAGCGAGATCCGAAATTTCGGCGAGATCTCGGCGATGTTCCGGTGACATGTCGGCGAGATCTCGGCGAGATTCCCGGCGACATGTTGGCGGGATTTTCGGATCTCGTTTGACATCTTTTTTTTTTTTTTTTTTTTTTTTTTTTGTTGTTCTTCTAGTCCTCTCTGTCTCAATTTTTTTGAAAATTTCTGGGTATTACATTTGACGTAGCTTATCTTTGGTCATGAGTGAATTGATATATTGTTAATTTCATTTTGTGGAACCCAGCTATTAATTAATTAACTTTAGGCTCTATATGATGAAAACCATGCTTGAATTCAATGCATACATAGAAATTAAATTTTCATGCATGTTTCCTAATTAATTTATGTGTAATTAATTAAGCATATTTACATGGAGCACGAAGGAGGTTTATAATTTCTATTGCACCGTGACTCATGTGAGCATGGACTTGATTTACCCTCTCTATATAGGGGGGTGAAAACCTCATACAGAATTTGATGCTTTGGCCTGTGTGGTGAGAAGAAAATGAGTGAAAGATGACAAGAGAGAGCTAAAAAGAAAAGGAGAAAAAAGTATGACTTTTCTTATCAGTCTTGTAGGAGAGGAGATAAAATAAAAACAGCTTTAGGTTCCTCAGCTTTCTGTTTCTTCTGCACCTTTCTCTCCAACATTTGTAATTTTGAAGGTTTAATTACTTTCTATGCATCGATCAGTGCAGCAAAATTTGTTCTCGACAGCAGCACTGTAAACAACACTTTTTTCCACTAAGCTTTGCTTCTTCTCTTTTGGAGTTCCTGGTTGTACACATGCAGGGAGATGGATGCAAGGAAACTCAATTTTTCTTACTGCAACACAGCATATATACTATGCTTTAATTATTATAAATGTACATATATATATATTTCTACTGCCTTTTTTTTTTAATAGGTATAAATGGTGGGGGTTAGAACTCATGAACTCAAATCTTGCATTCCATAGTCAAATCCTTGAATCAAATTTATTAAGTTCACCCTATTTTAAATACCATGTTGACGCAGTATCCACAACCAACCAATACTAATTTTCTTATTTAAGGAAAATGAGAATATATCATCATATGTATTAGGTTGAAAGAAATCATTCACATATATGACCCATGCATAAAAAAAAAGGCAACAAAAGAAATCATTCATAATTCTTCATTCTTTCACAAATAAGGGAATGTTTAAGGTTAAATTTTGATGGTTTGGTCCTTATTAAATTAAATGATAAAAAGGTTGAAAAGTGTGCTTCTTCAATGCTAATAATGACAATTTTACACAGTATGATGTCATAGCTTCTGGTATTTTGTATTGCAGTTGATCATGTGGAATCCACAACTAAACAATATAAAATTAAGATCTCATTATACATTATATTTATTTTGGCCACTCATGGTTGAAGACATGAGAACTCCTTTAAGAAGTTATTCCAATTTCTGTCAAATCCATCAACTTGATGAAATTTGCCACCCCCCACTTACATCTGAAGTCACGTCGAGAAGAAGAACAGTGTAAAGTTCTCCTGAAATAGCTAGTTTGCCTAGCTACTTTGTAGAAAAGGAAATTAATGTCATTATGTTTTGGAAGAAAATTTAGTGAAAATTGGGTTTATGGAGATGACTATTCTCATGATTAAGAAAAGATTGAAGAGATGGGAGTTCATTGATAGCATGCAATACCAAAGCTTATTGATCATTAATTTCTTAGTCTTTTTCAAATGTTTATTGGGTGACAAGCGTAGATGTGATGTTTAAGGTGTTCTTATCTTTAATTATCTTCAATAAAGTAATTGATATAATTGGTAGCTTTTGCTGTTTGATTTAGAGATGAATGGATGCTTTGGTTAATATATATATATGATCGATATAAAGAAAAGTTTTGTATAGAGACATTATATTATAAATGAAATTAATGAAAGGTATCAAATAGCTAGTTAACATATGTTCCTTATTAGAGTAGATATATATCTTCTTCTATTGAGTCCAACTTGTATACTCTTATACAGAGACTACTGTCCATGTCCGTGGGATCACTTTAATGTATGAAATAAATATATATATGACAAAAATTATGAATGAAAAAAAGAAAAAAAAGCATTAGCTAGTCCCCATCCCGACCCGTATTTGATGCTTTAGTAATAATTATTAAAAGTTATGACAATTTAGAAACAAATGATAGTAGTTGCACTATTACTGGAATTATTCAAAATAGTCCCAGATTGTTAATTATTAATTAGATGGCCCCATAAAGAATATTAATAATAAGTAATAAAATGAAAAAAAAATTTGATTGTGATGGTTTGGCAACATTAACATATATATATACAATGATCAATGACTACGATTATTTTAATTAATAAACTAAGAGAAAAAGTCCAAAAAAGTAGAACTTTAATCAAAACGTTGAATCAACAAAGCAATAAAAACCATTTAATTAAGTGGAATAGTAAAGAAAATAGGGATACAAAAAAACAAATGTGTTTGTATATATATATATTTGACAAGAGAAAGTCAAATGAAAAAAAAAAGAGTAATTCACGCAGGTAAACATTTATTAAGATTTACGTCGAAGTTGACCACCCAATTCCATATTAATTAGCAATATCAAGATTCTAATTCATTATTAATTAACTCATTAAGAAGCAAAATTAATTTGATAAAATAAAAAAGTATCAAATGCAGCAACATAAGATCACGCAGCTGCCGTCGCATTACGTTTCACCTTGAAATTTGTTTTGCATGGCCTAGCTAGCTAGCTAGCTAGCTAGCTAGGCGGATCCGAAACAATTGTTGATATATATATATGAAGAAATATTGGGGCAACCTTTCAAGATGATTTTACAGCACTCAATTGCTATTTTCTTTTAAATTTCATCAAGACCTGAAACCCATATTCTTTTCCCCCCAAATCACGAGAACCATCCATATTAATTGCACGTTAGTTCTAAATCACATCACGGGTAATAATTTTAATCCACATATATATATGTCCATTCACAAGTAAATTTAACCAGCAGCCCATCAATCTCTTCAGCCCAAAACACAATGGCGGTGGCCATTCCCAATGAGAATAACACGTCTTGAGTGAAATTAGTGAATTCTACAAGTAGCCCTCTTCCAATCTTAGTGTAAAATATAAGATTTTCTTATTATTATTATTAAATATTATTAAATTATTTTAATTTGAGATAATAATATTTCGTGGGTGATATATATAATTTAAATGTGTATATTAGATCTGAACGTAACATTACTTTTAAATAAAATAAAACTTATGAATTAGTACAATTCTGTATTGTATACGATAAAATCACGTTAGTCTCTTACAAGAGGATGCCCTAATTTAGTAATCAAGTCAATCACAGATATATGAAACCCCTTAATTGAAAGCACACTAATAATACCGTAGAATCTTTCAATTGACCGGTAATACGCTTCAGCTGGTTCATCAAGATTAATTCACTGGCTGATTGCTTTGGTTATACCAGTTACGTTCAATATAAGGAACTACTTTTGGAGTATATGCATGATGTTGTGGGGTTGCACGGAGATTAATTAGAATCTTTTTACGTACAGTGCAAGATTATTAATTTGAAATTGTTACATTGTGGCTGTTACAGTGAAACGGTACCCCAGGCACCATCATTTTCTTTATCTACGGGAAGGGTGATGGGACGGCAAAATGGATCAGCAGAGCCCACTCAGAAAACTGGAATTCTAAATTGATGGAATGAAATGCAGACAAAGGGTTTGTTTTTTGTTTTTTTTTTTTTATTTACAAAAAATAAAAATAAAAAATGAAACAAAATGATATATTTTTATTAATGTATTTTTATGACATAAATTATATATATTTAACATGGCCCCGTAAAAATCTTTCACTTTATCAAACTTATGTGACCAAATTTATGCTTTAAATATTAACTTTAAGGATTTAATATTTTATTATCATATATTAATTCCAACATGAATTCGTTTCTATTTTAATTTTGAAACCTCACAAAAAAAAAATGGCAGTTTGATAAGTAAACCAAAATGAATTTTGAAGTTATGATACAGAAATCCTTTTTCACAACAAAAGTCAACTCCTAATTATAAATTAATTTAGAATACAATATGATGAAAATATTAATTAGAAGAGTGAAGCGGTAAAGGGAGTAAAATACCTAGGTTGGTGGGGTTGGGGGAGGGAGGCAAGTTCAGTAAAGTTGAAAAATGTCACCTATGGCTTAGGTAGCACTTCCAATATATATATGTGGGCCATGATAAAATGGTTAATTAGGCCAAGAAAGAGGTCAAGTCTTGTCAAGATTGACAGCCCGACCTATAGCACATGCATTACCAGGCCACACCTAATTTACATTTACATATATATTCTTAAATGAAACGCAATTAAGACAGATCCTTAAAATGTGTTCCAACAATTGAGATCATATCAAAGCCCGTTAGATTTTTTTTTTTTTTTTTAAACAGTTATAATTCAAAAGTTGAAGAACTAATTTCAAGATTTTCATTCTTTCTCAAGTTTAATTGAAACTGCTACTTTAGGCTTTTTTTTTTTCTTTCTTTCTTTGAGGCGAAACAATATTAATAGTTAGTAGTTAGTTATATATAATTAGTTTTATTACCGTATCACATTCTTGGAGAGGTATTAAGATAATTCATGATCCATTAATCTCTTTCACTCCATAGAATAAGGTAGTATTAAGAGTTGAATCTGAAGCATTTAGGTTTCACATAAAATTACTTTAGGCTTTCACATCATATTATTCTAATAAAATTATTTTTGCCTTTAAGATTATATATCGTAGAGGTAGAAAAAATGTTCATATTTTCCATTTGATTATGAAAGCTTGACCACATTATTGTTACCTTTCCGCTTTAGCTACAGCTCGATACATTTGTGGGCTTAAATTGATGAGCATGTGAGATATGTTTATAAATCTAAGAGATGAACCATTAATGTCATATTCTTTTTATTATATCACTTTTTCTTAATTTTTTTTTTTCCTGTTCTTTAGGTTACTAATTTGGTGTGGTACTATGATGTCTAGGCCGGCCGGTTGGTTTAGAATTCTAAAACAATATTCTATTTTTGAAAATAAGATTCTTGGAGAAATGTTTGGCTGAATTTGTTTTTGAAAAATTTGAAAAATTGTTTTTGGATAGAAAGTTGACACTCGTGAAAAAAAAATCTTGTTGTTTTCTTTGTTTCCTAAAACAAAACTCAAAAAGTAATTTTTAAATATTTTAAGTTAAAAAACTGTAATTTGAGTTTCAAACCAAATAGGCACTAAAGCTTCTATTATATCTTAATAATTTATAAAGTTATGATAAGCGAGATACCATTTATACATAATTGCACAACACCTATTTTCAACACACAACTCATTAAATACGTAAGGGATACTCAAATAATGTGTTAGGGCATAATTTAAGAATATTCGACATACATTGAATGACAACATTCTGAAAATGGGCATTAAATTGTGTATAGTTGATCATTTTCCTTATGATATTAAAAATATTTCTCACGAGAAAATTAAAATTTCTCATCTATATAGTTAAGAAAACTTTGATGAAAAAATAGGGTGGTCGAAAAAAAATTTCTCGAGAAAATCTTGGCAATCAAACGTATAATTTTGTCATTTTCAATAGAAACTAATAAATTTTCTACAAAAGATAGTGGTTTTCTTAGCTATCAAATACAACCTTAGATCGTGAAAATTTTGTTGACCTGTAGAATCCACCACGTAGAAAAGAGTTAAGGGAAGCACAAAAAATTGTTACTTGGTTAGCCTAACTCTGAATATGGGAGATAGTCTAGTTACTACAACAATCTAGGCAATCTTGAGTATGTCTTATAATTAAGACGACGATCCACTTTGCAGGATGAGAAGTAGTCTAAATAGAATTTGTTTCAATGGTAAGTCTCCCCTTCAACAATACAAACTCCAACAAGATGACCTCTATACAATGCCGTGGCTTCAACATATATTACCCCTAAAAATTAACAACTTCCTATTATTGCCACCTTAATTAGATCACACATGTGGTCTCAAATCAATGCTCCAAAGCCACTTCTAGTTTTTGCCAAAGAACCACCCACATTCAGTTTAAGCCCTCCAAAGGGGGAAGGGACTGACAATCAGTATAGGAGAAATATTTATCATCAAATATTCCACACTCCAAGAATTGAAAATAAACTCAATTGCAGCAAGAGGAGCGTGTGGTCGAAGCATTATACTCCCGACCACCTCAAACTTTATATTAATTTTTAAGGATGGTCTCTGTCTCTTGCTATCAACTTAGATTTTCTAGTCACACTCCCACCATATGTGATGGATCGTTGAAGTAAGAACAAGCTTCATTATCCTTCCTCTATTTTTTTTCCCCAAGGGAACATTTTATTCTTTGCCCAATATCTCTCTAGCCAGCGGATCATGAGGTCATAAAAATATGTCGTTTTATCCCTAGAAATAGCATTTTATGATAGAAAATGAGAAAAAAAAAGGTTAGAAATAGTTATGAATGAAGAGAAAAGGCGAAAACTAAAGCTTTGACCTCTTTCGATCTTTTTAGGTGTTTTTATCTAAGTCTTTAGTGAGATAATTATAAAATGTATTGAAAAATTATATTAATAGAATAAACTGTGTTCAAATATAATGATAAAAATCTAAAGTAAGATGTCAGAAATAGGTTTAGGTAATACGAATATAATAAGCTAATTAAGTACAATCAAAAGTGTACTATGGTATCAATTTAGTTACGGAGTTGCTTAGGCTAAGTAGCACCCTAATATGTTTTATCATCAAAGCCTCGTTTTAACATGGGTTTTTGTAGATTTTTTATAGGATGTTCAAACTTATTTTCATCATTTATACACTTTCATCAAGTTCACATTATTGAAATTAGGGTTTTAGAGGTGGTTTTTCTTTTATAGGGTGTTGGAAAAATATTAAATGAAAATTGAATTTGTAACAACCAAATATTTATTTGCGTTTTAAATTTGAATTTAAATTTCAAAAAACCGTTAGTCATTTTAATTGAATTTAAATCCGTAACATTGGCAACATTAAAGGAGGCCATTTAGTACTCTTAATGAGGCATTAAGAGCACCATCCCTCATATTTCTTCACACCAATTCTTAGAGCTTTCATTTGTCTTTGGAATTCTCTTTTTTTTTTTTTTGTATCTAATTGTTCTTTTTGGTTTTGAGGTATGTTGGTCTTTTAGTTTGTGGCGATAGTCTTCTGTAAAGCTTAGTTTGTCCGATTAGTGACAAGGTGTGTAACGCCCGTACTTTAGGATGATGTTATTTTGATCCGTAGAGTACCCGTATATGTATTTGATGCTCGACGCGTGTTGGTTTGAGTGTCTTTACATGATTTTAAGTTTTTAAATGTGTGCGTAAAGTTTCGGAATGATCGGAGACCCGTTCGACGTCGAAAACGGTGTTTTGGATCAGTGGAGCTCGCTCCATGGAGGAAGAAATTTCTGTCACCGATTACATCAATGGCTTGACCTTCTAGATCCGTAGTCCGATTGAGCTAAAATTTTTTAAGCTTATTCTTCTCTGATAGATTTTCATTATGAACAGTGAAGATCTTGATTGGAGTTGTCTATTGTGATGTAAAAGATTCCAAACACTATTTCTCGGATTTGCTGATTTTTCTTGCGCAGTTTTGATCAAATGGTTAGATCTCGCAATCCCACAGTTGGATTAAGCTGAAATTTTACCAGAAGGTCGGTAATTGACTCATAAAAATTTTGAACAGTTAAGATGTTAAATTGGTGAGTAGTTTGCAAGAAATTGATTATCTAAGTGCAACTAATTGCAGTAGGAAAACTGTTCTTTTTATTTAAGTGTGTTTTTTAAGTGTGGGCCCAAATTTTTGCAACTTAACTTCTATAAAAGCACTTGGACGTGTTTTAGCTCATTTTTACACTTCCAAAAGGGGTAAAAGAGCTTGGAGGAGAGGAAAATAAGGGGAGAAGAGCATAGGAGCAGAAAGGCTAGGGTTTTGGAGCATTTTGGCTCAAGAATCCTCTAAGGTATCATGTTTTTCCCTCATTTTCTTCCTTTAATCTATTTGGCTTGTGCATTCAAGCTTTCTTTTGACCTAGGCATTGGTATGAATCTTGGATTTGAAGGGTTCTTGACCTAGGGTTTGCTTGTTTATGCTATTTTAAGTTTGCTTGTGGTATTAATGGCCTTCATTGACCTAGAACAACACCTAAGAAGTATTTTCCACACGTGAATCCTAGTTTTGAAAGGGCTGGTGGAAGAATACATGTAGAAGTTAGGTCTTGCATGTCATATATGTGTGATTAGAGGCTATTGGGAACCCATTGATGGTAAAACCCCCAATTTCTAACAAGAAATTGAAAGGGTTATGTGTATTTGACCTAAACCTAGGTGATGGACTTAGGGTTTTCCATTCAAGTTGCATATAATCTATGTTGATTAGATGGGTAAATGTGGATGTTTGGTTGTCCAATTTACTGATTTTGAATGGTAGAAAAACTAAGTCTAGTGTAATTTTGGCCTAGTCCATGAAATTTAAAAAATTTCCATGAATTTGGGGATTTTGACCTAGACTAAGTCATTTGATGAAATTGGCATGGGGATTAGTCTAATTGACCTTAATTATGATTGAGTTCCTTGTATTATGTTGGTTGGATCATGGGGATCAACCTATTGCATTCATTGGGGTTAAGTATGGTTTAATTAGATATTAAATGGGTTGATTGAGCAACATGGATTAGCTCATGAGTACAACCATTTTAGAGTCTTAAATTGGCTATTGAATTGGGGTTAGACATGGTTGAATAACATGCTTGTGGACTGATTTTTAGTGATGAATGAACCATGTATTATAGAAGGATTTTGATTGATCTAAGTAACCCAATTAAGCCAATTGGAGGTTGAGGTGCATAGGAGTGTTTTGGTGACTTCCTAGTACTTCATTGGTTGGATTTGGATTGGTTAAGTCTATCCAATCGATTTGTGAGCGTTTCTTTACTTGTTGGTTTCTATATGCGGCATTGTAGTATAGAGTGTTTTAAATACTTATATATTGTAGTATGCATGATTTAATGATTCATGAAATGTATTTGAGCATAGTCCAATTGAGTTAGCAATTTGGGTTGGATCTCCTAGTTAGGATTTTTTTCGGGAAATCTCATAAGTCTAGCGGTGATCCCCAGTTGTGGACCTTGCAGAGGATTTTATGGCTTGTGTAGATAGGATCGCCTAGACATGGTATTTGTCTTGGTGGGTTGATCCTATTAGCTACACAACCCTAGGAATCCTATTAGAATACGAGTATTGTTTGGTTAGATCGTGCGCTGAATGTCGCGAACGCAGGCCCTTGATCGCCCTTGCTCAGGAGGTGTTAGGATTGCATGTGCATGTTTAGAAAATGATATGCATTGGCTTGGTTATGATATGATGCATTATATTTGGCATGTATGTAATCTTGTATGTATCCATGTTGTTTAAATGGTTTTAATGATCTTGCATTGGTTTACCTAAATGCATATATATGTTGTCACTTGTAGAAAGCACTCACTGAGCTTGTTGTAGCTCACTCCTCATTCTTATCATTTCAGCTTCGGATAGGAATTGGAAGGGAAAGGCTTAGCTGTGGAGCATTTCCCTGTATTTTGTGATGTAGGTGTTTTAGTACTTTTTCGCATTTTAATAAATTGTATTATATAACACCTAATGTTTATACTTAACACATAGATGAGTTGTATTTTATGGTTAAGTATGATTTTGTATATTTTGAACATTATGAACTTAGGAAATCTTATGGTTGTCATTTTGGGAATGTAATTTATATTGACGATCCAATTATGTCCATGTGTTTTGATGTTGTATGTTGGGATTATGGTGTGTTATTAGATAAGGCTGACGGGAATATCGATGGAGGATATACCCGAGGTTCTGTGCCGGTCATGACGTCATTGATCATGGGTCGTGACAAGGTATCAGTTAGGTGTTCATCTACCGTTGTATCCTGGAAGATAGATGTTATATTATGAAGCTAAAATAATTATTTTATTATTTTATGTATGAAATTACAATTGTATCCTCATATGTAATTAGTATATAAACCCAATTATAATTTGGGTTTGACTGAGATGAGATAGTTGAGAGGTGAGGAGAATTATGAGAGAGTGCTTACAGAGTGGCTTTGTAACAGCCCCTACTTTTTTTTACTATAAAAACTAATTTAACTGCTTGAAAACCCTCCAGGTGTAGTGGCAATAAGTGGTAAAAGCCCCTCCTCGAAGAAAATATAGACCCCCATAGTGGGATGGTCCCAAGGAAAGAGCTGTCCCCATGGGGGGCCAGCCCCAAAGGGGACTGGCCCCAAGGAGGGCCACCCTATAGGGGTGGCCTCCCTTAGTTGCTTTTCGCCGTCCCTCGCTCTCTTCTTTCTCCTTCGACCTTTTTGAGCTCTCCTACGTCCCTGCACACTTCAAGATGTTAGAAGAAAACGCTACGCCACTGAAAGTGTGTTAAGGTGGGGAATGAAGGCTATGTTTGCATTTCTTTCTTGTTTAATAATGAATTACATAGCACCATGCATCATATGAGTGAGGCTATCTATTACAAATGTTAAATTCATAACCATGGGTGCTATGTCGTTACGCTAGACCATGGGGATCATCATTATGATATATTATTGGGTATTATGTTGTTACGTTGGACCTGACAGAGTGATATTGTCACTGGTTAGCACTGGAACTCATGAGACCTCTCAGTTGCTAGATATTGTATCGGTAACCATGTTTCATTCATATCATTGCTTGATTATATTGTAGTGGCATAATTGTCTGATGATTGTTGTTCTGTATTTATTATTATGCATGTAAGACTTGTTTACCCTGGTTGATCTCACTGAGCTGTTGAGCTCACCCTGGGTTAGAATGGATTTATTCCAAGGGTTATGGCCCAACTCGGTTTATGTAAGGACTTTTGGGTATGTACTCTCCCCAGGTCCTGTCAGATCGGTCTAACTATGGTGGCGATGGTTCTAGACTTCTAGATGTCTCTCTTTGACTACTCCTTTTTTGTTATTTTGGTACTTTTGTAGGGGTTTCGCCTTTGTTACCCTTTTTGTTGTCGTTTTGATAGAATGTAATAATTAACCAACTCTATATGTTCAATATAATAGTATTTTCCTTAAAAGTTTGTAGTATGTTATTGATGATGTGGGCCACTATGCTTCTGTATGTGCAACTCTGATTGAGTGGATTGAGCACTCGATGCCCTAACTATTGCATCTCGCATTGGGTCAATGAGGCGGGATGTGACAGGCTTCCCATTGTAAACATCCATTGATAGTAGATTAAGTGTTGGTGCACTCCGTGGACATAGGGATTTCTTCCCTGACCACGTTAAATCTCTTGTCTCCATGTTTTCTCTTTGTGTGTGTTTACGATTTCTTGGGTTTATTCCCTAACAACTGGTATCAGAGCCGATGGTTTGATTAGGACTCACGTATGTCAAGGTGGAGCACGTAAGTGCGCTCATGGTCGTAGATGGTTCCTCGAGTTCCCCCTCCTCGAAATGATGGTGACAGTTGATCTGACATGTATCGTGCAGTGTGATCATGATGAAGTTGGATTTAGATCTAAGGTGGAGATTTGTTGGGTATGTGTGGACCGAAATAATAGTCTCACATCGGATATGGGCAAGTTCATCGTATTAAATATAAGTTGGGATCTCACCCTTATTAGAACCAAGGCCTTTGGAGTAAAACCCCATACCTGGGCCCAAAGGTGGTTAAGTTGGGGACAATATCGGTACTAGTAGAGATCTAGGCCCACCCAACAAGGCCCAGATGTGCAAAGCCTACGTCGTGAAATCTGAGTCGTGGGTTGAAGAATCTTTGCGCGTTACTGCTTTTATCGTGTTGCAATAGGCGTGCATTGTCGCGCAAGCCGTTGTGCTCCATTATTCATGTGGAGCGACCATGAAGAAGAGAAGGTTGCCTCTATCTCAATCGCAAAAGAACAAAAAAATGGTGCGTTTTTAATTATTTTGTTCGTGTTGACTGTGAGAAGAAGAGTAGAATTGAGGCGTTGAGCAACAAAAAAAAGTCAGAAATTGGTGCATTTGAGAACCATTGAAGAAGAAAGGACCATTGTTTTTGTCATTTTGTGTGGGTTTGAAAAGTCAAAAAGACAAAATCATCACTTTAATTCTCCATTGTCGTGTTTGCTCATAAGGTATTTGATTTAATTTTTTTATTAATCAATTGTGAACACCTTAATCTTGAACACCGTGGGTTATTTATTCATTGGATCTTTGTGTACGAGTTGCGGCTATTTTTTATTTGTTTGGTGCTCGCAGTTTGAGTGGGAGCAATGGGTTCATATGATGAATCAATCAGAGTGGAGAAATTCAATGGTTCAAATTTCAGTTATTGGAAGATGTAGATGGAAGATTTTTTGTATTAAAAGGATTTGTATTTACCTTTGAAGGAGAAACCTGCCAACTACAAAAAAGAGGAATGGGAGATACTAGATCAGAAGGCATTGGGTGCGATTCGAAATCGTATATCAAAAAATATTGCCTTCAACGTGAAGCATCAAAAGAAAACAATACCTCTCATGGCCGCCTTTTCTAACATGTACTAGCAACCTTCTGCAGCACATAAGGTACTTCTAAGCAAGAGACTGTTTACTTTGAAGATGGGAGAGAATGAGAATTTTAAGGAGCACTTAAATTTATTTAATGAGACCACTGATCAATTGGATTCATAGATATCCATTTTGATGATGAGGTTCTTGCATTAGCCATTCTTGGACAGTTGCCAGAGAATTGGAAAAACACAGTTCAGTCAATTAGCACTTCCTTTAGGAAAAGTAAATTGGGATTTTCAGAAGTTACTAACTTGATTATGACTGAGGAGATCAGAGAGAATGGTGAAGATTCATCCAGTTCAGGGTCAACATTGATCATGGAGAGCAAAGGTAGAAGTAAGAATAAAAGAAATTGGCACGGCAGATCAAAATCAAAGAATGATAGGTCTAAGCCCAGACACCCCCATGGTACAAAGAAAAATGTTAAATGCTGGAATTGTGGAAAGATGGGACATTTTCAATCTGATTACAAGGCTCCAAAGAAAGATGGTGAGAAGCAGAACAATGCAAACTGTATTTCAGAAAATTCTAGAAGATGCCCTTATTTGTTCTATGGAGAACAAGATGAAATCTTGGGTGTTAAATTCGAGGGCATCATTCCATGCTACTTCGAGCAGGGATTTGTTTGAGAATTGTCTCAAGTGATTTGAGACAGATGTATCTTAGAGATGACCATGCATATGATGTTGGCAAAGGCGATGTGCGGATTCATCTAAAGGGGTTCGTGTGGAAGCTGTACAATGTGAGGCATGTGCCTAGTTTGAAGAAAATCTGATTTTTATTGGGCAGTTGGCGAGTAATGGTTATTCAACCACCTTTGCAGATGACACTTGAAAAGTGTCGAAATGAGCGATGACTGCTGCCCGAGGTAAGAAAATAGGATCACTTTATATGACTACTGATGATTGTGGTTCTATTACTATTACAGAAAATAGAGAAGATCCAAACTTATGGCATCAGAGGCTTGGACACATGAGTGTCAAGCGGCTACAGGTCATGCATTTACAGGGGGAGCTGTCACGACTGAGATCAATGGATATTGATTTATGTGAAAGCTACATATATGGGAAACAAAAAAGGGTCAGTTTCCAGAAGGCACGCAGAAGTCCAAAGTCATCCAAGCTTGAGCTTGTTCACATAGATGTTTGGGGTCTAGCTTCAGTTTCATCAATAGGTGGGAAACGGTATTTTGTGACTTGTATTGATGATCATTCCAGGAAGGTATGGGTTTTCTTCTTGAGACAAAAATATGATGTGTTTGAAACTTTCAAGATGTGGAAAGCTAGGGTTGAAAATGAGACAGGGTTGAGGATTAAGAAGTTGCGGTCTGATGATGGTAGAGAGTATGAAGACACCAGATTTAAGAAGTTCTGTTATGAGAGTGGGATAAAACTCAAGAGAACTGTGCCTAGTACACCACAACAGAATGGTACAACAAAACGAATGACCAGAACATTGATTGAGAAGGCCAGAAGCATGGGCATACACTCTAGTTTGCCAAAGCAATTCTGGGCAGAGGCAGTCAATATAACAACTTATATGATCAACCGAGGACTATCAGTACCATTGGAGTTCAAAATTCCAGAAGACGTATGGAGTGGACATGAGGTAAAACTTTCTTATTTGAAAGTATTTGGTTGTGTTTCTTATGTGCGTATAGGTGAACATGCTAGGAGTAAGCTTGATAGTAAATCACTTAAATGCACATTTGTTGGTTATGGTGGTGATGACTTTGGCTATAAGCTTTGAGATGAACATAATCAAAAGATGATCAGGAGTAGAGATGTCATTTAATGAGAAGGTTATGTATAAAGACAGAGACACAACACAGTCTTCTAGTATGGTGCAACTAGAATATGAACCTAATTTTTTTGAGCCTGATGTTGTCCCAAATATTTCCGGCAAAAGAACCTCAAGCACAGGATGTTGGTTCTTCATAGGGTTCAGGTGTTGCTTTGAGGAGATCTAACAGGCCACATGTACCAAACAAAAAATATTTGAGTTATTTGTTGCTTACAGATAAAGGAGAACCAGAATGTTATGATGAGGCATGCCAGGTTGAGGATGCTAGCCAGTGGGAGCTTGCAATGGAGGATGAAATGAAATCTCTTACCTCTAACCAAACTTAGGAGTTGGCAGAGTTACCATAGGGTAAAAATTCTCTTCATAACAAGTGGGTGTACCGGATTAAAGAGAAGCATGATGGCTCCAAGAGGTATAAGGCCAAGTTGGTGGTCAAAGGCTTTCAGCAGAATAAAGGCATTAACTACACAGACATATTCTCTCCAGTTGTAAAGTTGAGTATTATTCGTTCAATTTTGAGCATTGTAATAGCAGAGGATTTACATCTTGAGCAGTTAGATGTGAAAACTATTTTTCTCCATAGTGATTTGGAAGAGGAGAAATACATGAAACAACCAAAAGGTTTTGCAGTGGCTAGTAAAGAAAATATGGTTTGTAGGTTGACCAAAAGCCTTTATGGCTTGAAACAGGCTCCTAGACAGTGGTATAAGAAGTTTGATGGTTTCATACAGAAACATGACTTCTTGAAATGCAATGCTGACTAGTGTTGTTACTTCAAGACAGTTGGTTCCAATTTCATTATCCTATTACTTTATGTTGATGACATATTAGTAGCTGGTGCAGATTTGGAAGAGATCAACAAATTGAAGAAACAGTTGTCTAGTGAATTTGAGATGAAGGACTTGGGTGCAACAAAGCAGATACTTGGGATGAGGATTAGCAGGGACAGACAGATGGGTACTTTGCAGTTATCTCAGGCAGAGTATGTTCGTAAGGTACTCCAGAGGTTTAGTATGAGTAATGCGAAGCCAGTGAGAACACTGCTTGCTAATCATTTCAGATTGTCCAAGGTGCAAAGTCCACGGTCAAATGAAGAGAAAACACCCATGGCTAAAGTTTCATATGCTTCAGCTATTGGGAGCTTGATGTATGCTATGGTTTGCACGAAACCAGATATTGCTCATGCAGTGGGAGTAGTGAGCAAATTTATGTCAGATCCAGGCAAACAACATTGAGAAGTAGTTAAGTGGATACTTAGGTATCTACGAGGTACTACTGAAAAATGTCTATGTTTTAGTAGAGGTAAGTTAAAATTACAAGGCTTTGTAGATGTTGATTTTACTAGTGAGGTGGATCACAGAAGGAGCACTACAGGATATGTGTTCACATTGGGTACTACAGCCATTAGTTGGATTTCTTAGTTGCAAAAAATCGTGGCCTTATCTACAACTAAAGCAGAGTATGTGGCTGTGACAGAAGCTAGTAAGGAACTGATTTGGTTGCAAGGTTTGTTGGCAGAGTTGAGATTCAAGCAAATGGTGAATGCCTTGCACAGTAATAGTCAGAGTGTGATACACTTGGCCAAAAATTCAACATTTCATTACAGGACCTAGCATATTGGACTGCGTTACCATTTCATTAGATCATTGCTTGATGATGGGGTGTTGACACTAATGAAGATTCAAGGTAGCAAGAATCCAGCTGACATGTTGACAAAATTAGTTACTACAGAGAAACTGGAGCTGTGCGCAGCTTCAGTTGTTCTTCAAGGTTGAAGACATGACTTCTGGGTGCACCAGTTTCACTAGCCACTGAAGACAAATGTTTACGGGTGTTTTAGTTTTCAAGTGGGAGAATGTTGGGGTATGAAGCCTGAAATAATTATTTGGTCTTCAAGTGGGAGATTGTTATATTAAGAAGCCAAAATAATTATTTTATTATTTTATGTATGAAATTACAATTGTACCCTCATATGTAATTAGTATATAAACTCAATTATAATTTAGGTTTATGTGAGATGAGATAGTTGAAAGGTAAGGAGAATTGTGAGAGAGTGCTTACAAAGTGGTTTCCCATTGTAAACATCCATTGATAGTGGATTGAGTATTGGTGCACTCCGTGGGCATAGGGATTTCTTCCCGAACCACGTTAAATCTCTTGTCTTCGTGTATTCTCTTTGTGTGTGTTTACGATTTCTTGGGTTTATTCCCTAACAACAGACGCCAATCCACCTTTTGTACCAACGTAAGAGGTCAATCTGTTTTAAGGGAACTGTGTGTTATATAGGCCTTGGTTCCATCTTGTTTAACCTCGCTATAATTTGGTTTATTTTTTTAACTCATGCTGTTGTTTCTATTTGATATTTGAGTTATACTTGTTTATTTAATTTTATTTCAGTTCTTATTTGTTTGTTTTTACAATATTGCTAACAACTTAAAACAAATTGTTTAGGACAAACAAGTTGCTGAAATTTATATTGACTAATATTTCCCACAAATAATATATATATATATTATTTTGTGGAAATAATGTTTTGTTCTACTCATACATTATTTTGCGAAAATAATATGTTGCTTATACTATTCATATTATATATTATTGTGAAAATAATATTATGGTTATAGTATTCTGTAAATATTTTCTTCTCCGAAAATAATATTTTGCTAGATTTTGTTGGCCTAGATATGTCCAAGAGGGGGGTGAATTGGACAATGATAGGTTAATGCCTTTCTTTAAAAATAGTTAATAATATTCAACAGGTTATGGCAGTCTACAGAGAAAATACAATAAGAAACAATATGCAATAATACACAAAGGATTTATAGTGGTTCAGTCTCGCCTACATCCACTACCCAACCTTCCAGTTAGGATTTTGTTCAAACTTCGCTACTTGATCCTCTTGCGGGTGAGAATCAAACTGTTACACATTCTTAACTTACGGGTGTGAGAAAATCGTTATAACATGAGCAACACCTGCTCAAACGAAGTGACACACAGAGTCACTTAATAATCTGAAATACAAGTATAGAGTTTTGATTCCTTTACCAAGAATCAACGAAATACTTACAGAGCTTTCCTTAAACCCCAGCTAACATTGATTCAACATAATATGTATTATGAAGATTGGTTGAAATACTAAAGGTGTAACACCCCGTAGTTTTACTTAAATACATACGTTAAATGATACGTATATCGAGACATATAATATGCATATTTTATACGTAGGAGCTAAATATATGCGTGTATGAAAATACATGCTAGATTTAAGGAGTATTAGTAAATAAATAAAATTATTAAATGAAGATGATACATATGAGATTATCCTATATGGGTGCTTAAAATTTTAAAAAAAGTAGAGTTGAAGTAAATTGATTAATTTATGGGGTTGGTTAATTCAATATGTGGATTGTAGTATGATTTAATGAATGAAAGTTAAATATTAAAATGGGGAAGTTGCTTTATTAAGTTAGATGAGGTGCATAGGATCAATTTTTTATATATACTCTCATTTCTAATCTATCTCTCTCTCCAACATAAAAAAAAAAATCTCTCTCTTTAATCTCTTTCTCACCACGTTTG